>JAOPUL010000001.1:96228600-96242803 GCA_027564515.1 Octopus rubescens | reverse complement strand
AGCCAAAACCGTCTAACCCATGCCTGCATGGAAAAACAGACGTTAAAAGGATGATGATGATGATGATGATGATATATGAAGGCGTGTGGCTGAGTGGTTAGAGAATCTGATTCGCAATCGTGAGTTTGAGAGTACGATTCCCAGACCGGGTGATGCATTGTGTCCTTGAGCAAGACACTTTATTTCACATTGCTCCTTTAACCTGGAGTTGCAACCGGTAGATAGTATTAGCAACAGGAAAGACCAATGGAGACATAGTTACTCTGATTTGACGACAGTCGATTGACAGTCAATATATATATATATATATGTGTGTATATATATATATATATATATATATTATATACATACATACATACACACACATACACATACATTGTCATCATCATCATTTTAACATCCATGTTTGCATGGTTTGGATGGAATTTATTGAGGCAAATTTTCTATGGCTGGATGTTCTTCCTGTCACCAACTCTAACCTGTTTCCAAGTAAGATAATATTTCCCCATGATCAGGCATATTTTCACAGTTGTCAGAGAGGTTGATGACGATGATAATAAACTTTACAGATTCATCTATTGCCTCCTTCCCAACATACTGTTCCCCTTTGTCCTCTGTACCTATATCATTTCTTACCACTATCCCTAAGGGAGGTACTGCCCACTTTGAGTAGTACAGTTCTTAATAAAGTGTTTGATATATTCACAACAAAGTAAACCCTAAAAAAAAACCCTATGTAACACTTAATTCAAAAGTAAAAATTTTGATTGTCTCATATTATTCATCCTCCTCCTTTAACGTTCATTTTCCATGCTGGCATTGGTTGGACGGTTTGACCGGAGATGTACATTATTTTATTATACCACAAATATATCCTAATGCATTGTCACACAGGCGTTACATATCATCACCTGATTGGATTGTTCGCATAATTCTGGGTGTAATCCTTATGTTAATGTTTTTAGTATGCCTTAGCCAATAATGCAACTGGTTTTATTCCAATAGCAGAAAATGGCAAGCTGGCAGAATTGTTAGCATATTGGACAAAATGCTTTGTGGCATTTCATCTGACTTTGTATTCTGAGTTCATATTCTGCTGAAGTCAACTTAGCCTTTCATCCTTTTGAAGTTGATAAAATATGTACTAGTTGAGCACTGGGGTTGATATAATTGAGTAGCCCTTCCCCTCAAAATTTCTGGCCTTGTGCCTATAGTAGACAAACAAAAAAAAAATTATAGCAGAAAGCAAAACTACGAACGTCCTACATACCAACAACATTAAAGAACCTTGTCTCAAACATCAAACCATGCTCATCAAAGTCAACATGTCACACCCCCAAAAATCATCTGCAACACTTTACATGTAATACATGCAGCTCCAAATGTTGGTGATTATTTATAGAAATAGAAAATACTGAACAATCTTGAGTAGTTGCTATGCCTCTATCTTTTGCTGAATTATAGAGAGATATACAGGGATGATGTTTTTCCAATTTCTGTAATCTTAAGCAGATAAAAGATACACTTTCCTCCAGGTGACACTATTGTATTGCAAGTATCTTATTCCACTTATCCTGTAGGTACAACTGAACTCGGTACTACAAGCCGGCCAGTGAATCTCTTCTTAATTCTATAGCATTATCACAACTGCTATTATCATCACCATCATCACCACCACTACACCATTAAAAATTTAGGATTGTTTCTTTTCAGTGGTGCAGATGATCTGCTTCCAATCCTGCATTATGTGCTGATCCGTAGTGAACTACCAGAACTTGTATCTGAGTGTGCTGCCATAGAGGAACTGATCCATGAAGGGTGAGTAACATAAACTCCTACTTATTTCTTCACTTATCTTCTGTACTTTTATTTTTGTCTATGGTTTCACTGTGTCTGGTTACCATATTTTGTGGTATACAAGTTGAAATTTTCAAACAAAAAATTTGCAGTTAAAAAAGGTGGGCTGACTTATACACCAAGACGACTTTGGAGGACCAAAAATTCCATGTGAGATTCAGTAGGATTTGGAAAGATAGTGACTATGTTTGAATGATTACAATACATATTTACACTATATATTACATTGACTTGTATGCTGGAAAATATGGTACCACACTTTCCTGTCTATGTTTATAGTGTGTGTGTGTGTGTGGGGGGGGTTACTACATTTTTCTACCAATGGTTACAAAATATGAAGTTACAACACTTTTTTACCTGTAGTTATAATGTGCCAAATTATTAAATAACTAATGCATTTTGTCAGCTCTTAGTGTTGTGCTAAAATATTCTATGTGCAAAGTGTGCAATAGACTGACATCCTGTCTTATGTGTAGGCATAGCTGTCTGTTTAAGAAGTTCACTTTAAAACCACTAGGTTCAACCTCATCATATAGCACTTTGGGTAAGTGTCTTCTACCATAGCCATTGGTTAACAAATGTGTTGTGAGTGGAATTTGATAGATGGAAACTGTGTAGAAAGAAGCCTAGAATTGATGACACTCTGGCAGGAGAGGGTCAGAGGTATGAGGTGTTCTGGATTGAAGTGTCTCAGTGTGAATCAAGATGACATTAGGGAAAAGTGTATATAGAATGATAGTGGTGTGCTTTCCCTCTCTGATGTAGAGAAGACATAGGCATGGAAATGTTCTGCCAGAGATTGCTGAATAAGGGAAATCTGTGGGAGATGGGGAGTTTACTCCAAGTAGATCCAGTAGACAAACCGATTCATGAAGTTGACAGATATATGATTAAAAGTGCAATTAAGGATAAGAATACAGGGAAAGCAGTTAAACCTTTGGGTATAGTCACTGATATGCTGAAAACATCTGGTGAAGTAGGATATACTCTAGTCACTTACAGTCTATCAGGTAGTGCAGAGAGGTGTTCTATGTAGCTGTATTGCCAACTACTATAAGGGCAAAGGAGATGATCTAGAAAGAAGCAACTACAGAAGTAACAAATTGATGGACCAAGCTTGGAAAGTAATAGCAAGTGTTATAGCACAACTAATCAGGAAGAGAATTAGGTTAGATGAGATGTAGTTCAAGTTTGTTCCAGGATGGTGTACCACTAATGCACTCTTCCTAGTGAGATATCTAGTTTTTAGCTATGTGCAAGTCACTATATGTGTACATTGCATTCATTGATCTGGAGAAGGCTTTTGACAAGGTAACATGTTCTGTAGTTGAGGTTGCTAAGAAAATTAGATGTAGATGAATGACTTGTGATAGCTGTGCAAGTCATGTATAGATATGGTGTTAGCAAGGTGAGCATTAGCAATGAGCTCAGCAAGGAATTGTGTGCAAGTTAGTACCATCTGGGTTCAGCTCTCAGCCTTCTCTTGGTTTCTTTTTGTAGTTCTCTAGGCCATAACAGAGGAATTTAAGACTGGCTGATTATGGGAACTTCTTATGCTGATGACCTAGTTTTCATTGCTGAATTTGCTGAAGAATAAGAGAAAAAAAATTCAAATGTGGAAGCAAAGCCTTGAATTGAGAGGCCTCAAAATAAACCTAGCAATGTCAAATGTTTTAGTTATCAGAAATGAAGTGCTATCAGGCAAATGGCCATACTCAATATGCAGAAACAGAGTAGGTATTAACTCTACTATATATACTAAATGTACCACTATTGGTACACAAAATATGCATTAGGAACACTGGTGTGCTGATTGAGGAAGACTTTGTATGTCCAGATATACAAGAGTAATTAGCAGTAAGAGGACAAATGAAATCAATTATTTCAAATGATTAGAAGTTAATAAGCTTGTTAAATATGTGACTAATTGCAATGGAATTTACTGCTCTGAATGCATAGCAGTCAGAGTAAGAATGAAGTAACATTCAGGGAGTTATAACTTCTGCTAGCAATAAAGGAGTTCTCTCTCTCCTGCTGAGTAAAGAGCAGATTGTGTGATACTTGTGCATGAAATGCAGTGTTGCATGGTTGTGAAATATGGGTATTGAGTGCAAAGAATGTGTGAATATTAGTAAAAAAATGAGATGGGCATTTTCTGTTGGTGATGTAAAGTGTGTGTGTGTGTGTGTGTATTATATACTTAAAACATTATTTACAGAATTTTCATAATTTTTACTGTATTTTTTTTTTTGTCTAGGTATCTTCTTGGTGAAGGTGGCTACTGTTTAACTTCGTTCCAAACAGCTCTTGGATATCTTACGTCTCTATCTTCAGAAAAAGCCTTTAACACTTTACCTGGAAATTAGTATGAAATTATATTCATGTGATATTTGGAAAATTCTTCAGCAAAAACAATGATTTTTAAAGATTTATATGCTGAAAGTAATATTGAGCCTTCCACCTGCCCCAGTTTCTAAATATATATTCCATGTTTTCGGGGATACTCTGTAAAGTTTTCAGCAAGCAGTGATGGCATTTATTAGCTTCAGTATGTTATGTGGTTTATATCACACAAATGTTATGTTGTTTGTTCTATAGAAAACAGCTCAACTGTTTTAATTCATTGTTTTAATTCATGCCAGCATGGTAAACGGACGTTAAAGGATGATGATGATGTTATATGGTCACCTGTTTTTACCATTCAATAAATCATTACTAATTAAATAACCCAACCACAAAAATATCTATAAAAATACATTATTCATCATCAAATTCTACTATGCAGTATTACTGTTGACAGTTTCAAACAAAATAAGCAGATAGTGATATCAATTGACCATTAACAATGAATCTGTAAAGTATAAGATATATTGTTAATGATATATCAAGTTAATACATTTTACAAAATACTTGGAAAATTTCAATTAAAAATTTATTTAAAATCCTTTTCCAACTTTTATAGTTTTTCATTACCTAGTGCTTCAATGATAGAAGTATAAATGAAGATTGTAAGCTACACATTTGTCTAGGTATTAATCCTTTTGATATCAAACTGATTTAGATCTTCCCTGATTCTGTGATAAAAATCCTGTCTTAAAGTCATCTAAATTAAAACTTTGCATCAACATTTTCTGTTAATTTATGTTCCAAACTTAATAGTTATTTTACTAAATTGTTCATTATTTTCAAAATTAATTGAAACAAAAGCAGTGTATTTCAATGAAAATATGGTATGAAAAGTTGGTACTCAGTGTCAAAGAGATTAAATGTGAATGCCTCATCTTACCCTCCCTCATTCCTCACCTAGAATCATTGAACACTCCCTCTTCTATTCTCCCTTAGTTACAGAATCCACTTCAGCCTCTTAGCTTTGCAAGTTATGAGGTACTAGGGCTAGTGCCACAAAAAAAGGGCTCTTTACACTCTATAAAGCAGTTGGCATTAGGAAGGTCATCCAACCATAGAAACCATGCTCAAATAGACATTAGAACATGACAAATCGTCTGAATTATCAAATCCTTTTGAACTGTTCAACTCATGCCCGCATGGAAACCAGATGTTAAATGATGATGGTGAATGATGATAATAAGTGGTTTTATTACTGAAAATATCTTTTTACACATATCCTCATGCTGAAATAATTTCTAACACTTGTTTCTTAGCACACATGATATCTAACAGAAAAGTAACAAATGAACAAAAATGTTGACATATATTCAATGTGACAACATTCCATTTTCTCTTGTTGAGTGAACTTTACTTAAAATGGATGCTTTACTGAATCGTTTACCAACAGACACTAAGAATACAAAGGAAGCTCTGGATGCAGTTTTGTATCTTATAATATATAGCCAATGTTAAAGATTCAGTGATAACTTATACTAAAGATGTTTACATGGACAGATAATACTATTTGGAATAGTGGAGGGAGTGCATTCATCTACCATCTTTGCTAAAAGAAATATATAGTTGAAAGTAAACAATTTTCTAGAAACAGCTGTGTTTTATTAACAGTGACTTGTCTGAAGTATATATATACAAGTCAGGTGTATATATATATTCAGTGTATGCTATTAGTGTACTTCTGCACTATTTTTTATCCACTTTACATATGGGACTACATTGTCTAATGTGCCTTTTTTTTTAAAGGCAGTATGATTTGAAGGTGATTTGGCCACTGTCTATGGCCCAAAAGTTGAGTGGTCACATAGAAAGCACTGTAATTAGAATAATGGTATATACTGCTGCATATTCTTCATACTGTTAAACCTCAATTATTAAGTAGAAGTAAACCTGTAGTTGTTTTGATTTGAAATATGGATCTTTGAGCTTATTAATCTTTGCAAGTTGAACTTTTTTGCGACATTTTCATTTGATATTTTTCAACACATTTGTTCATTTTCCCAGCATATATCATTACCTCTTATTTGTTGCATTTCTCAACATTTTTTACATTCACCAATCTTCAAGTTTGCAAAGTTCTCAAACAAGGCCTTTTGCCATATTTGAAGCTAAATATTTTGATTTTGAATTTTGTAAATTTCGTACATCTTCAAAAGTTGAACTTTTTTTCCCACTTGAAGTTTTTTGACATTATCATGGATATTTGCATAACATTCCATTTCTTAATAATATTCATCAAGAGATTCATTGATATTTCAGTTTGTAAATTTTGTAAATTATGTAAAGTTGAACACACTTGTGAAGTGCTCAATCAATTTTTTGACACTTAAAGTGATTTGAACCACATATATGATATTTATTTGATAGACAAAATCTAAGCAAGACTTATATTATTTGGAGAAAGTGAGAGAAAGAATACAGTGAAATTGCTGTGGAGAATGGAATATCTAACCTTTTAGGTAGTCCTTCTTCAGAGTAAAAATGATAGGAAGGGAAATAAAAGAAAAACAGCAGTCTTACATCCTCTGTGTTAGAGAAACTGGCTGCAACTGATGAGGAACGCAAGTAATGTGAGTTTCATATGTTGACAGGAAGTAGTAGAAAAGAGAAACCTGATGAGAGAAGGGGAAGGAAAGAGAAATGAAAAGAGAAGAAGCAAAGAAGAGTGAGGTGGAAGGAAAAATTGAGGTGAGAGGGGAGCTGAAGGATAAGAATAGGTTACTGAACTAAGAAGAGGTGTAGGAATAGAAAGAAATCCATTTATTTAAACGTGACAGTGACAGTCCTTCTGTTTCCTTGAGTATGCAAAGATGTCACATGGATAGGTGGACAATGGATATTTATTTGTTGCATCTACCTTTTACTTTTTTTATTTGTTTCAGCCATTAGACTGTGGCCATGCTTGAAGGGTTTAGTCGAACATATCGATTCCAGTGTTTATTATTTTTTTCGAAGCCTGGTACTTAGTGGTTCAGCAAAAAGAAACTAATAGAATAAGTTATGGGGAAGTGACACTGGTTGTCAAGTGATGGTGGGGACAAATGCACACACACACATATAAAATCACACAGAGCCATAAGGCTTACAGGCTATGTCCTTTGGATCGAGGGACATCGAACAAGCGATTCCCAGAAATCCAGGGTTCAACACATATCATGTCAGCTCATTTGATAGGGGTTACCCCCCCTTGTCAATCTAAAAATAAAATGTAGTTTAACAGGCTGGAACATTTTGGCTCCTATTTCTAGTAATACTAGCTCTCTTTGAGAACCCTTAAATGTAATTTTGATATATATCATCATCAACATCCTCCTCCTTTAACGTCTGTTTTCCATGCTGGCATGGGTTAGGCTTCTTTCAGTTTCTGTCTACCAAATTTACTCACAAAGCTTTAGAGCTAGTAGAAGACAATTACTCTAGGTGGGACTGAACCCAGAACTTTGTAGTTGGAAATCAAACTTCTTATCACACAACCATACCTGTGCCTTGAAAATTCAATTTTGCAATTTTGTAAATCATTGAAAGCTGAACTTTTGTGTGAAGTTCCCAATCAAAATGTTTCACTATTTAGTTGATTTGTGCAACATATCTGTGCAACCAACTGCTGGTTGTCTGGAAAAGTGGACAAACAAAACCCCATTCTGACAGTATTATGTGTTAATAATTATATAATTAATTATTATATAATTAATAATTATATAATGGATTGCAATAGTCATAGCATCAAAGTTGCTTTATGTCAATATTCTAGAATATGAGCTTGTATAACTATATTTGTCAACAAAAGAAGCTCATAACTTTTCCCAGATAGTTCACTTGTTTTGAAACAAGTTAGAGTTGGTAACAGGAAGGGTATCTAGCTGTAGAAAATCTGCTTCAACACATTTTCTCAGATCCATACAAGTATGGAAAAGTGGATGTTAAATCAATGAAGATGATAACTTGTGTGTGTGTGTGTGT
Source organism: Octopus rubescens (assembly GCA_027564515.1). Classification (NCBI taxonomy): domain Eukaryota; kingdom Metazoa; phylum Mollusca; class Cephalopoda; order Octopoda; family Octopodidae; genus Octopus; species Octopus rubescens. Next base: position 96,234,583 of record JAOPUL010000001.1, on the reverse strand, counting down.
GTGTGTGTGTGTATATATATATCTATCATCATCATTCTTTAACATCCATTTTCCAGGCTGGCATGGGTTGGACAGTTTGACTGGAGATGGCAAGCCAGAGGGCTGTACCAAGTTCCATTCTGATTTAGCCTGGTTTCTACAGCTGGATGCCTTTCCTAACACCAACCACTTTACAGTGTGTGCTGGGTGCTTTAACGTGCCACTGGCACCGGACTCTCGGCGCTAGTGTTTTTTATGTAGCACCATCACGAGTGCTTTTTACATGGCACCGGCACAGGCATCTGGGTGCTTTTGACTCTCGCCATGGGTGCTTTTTGCAATGGGACTTTCAACACGAGGGGAGGCCTTCTGCAACGGGACTCTCAACACAAGTGCTTCTTGCAATGGGCCTCTCAATACAGCTGCGTTTGGCATCAGGATTCTAGACACGACCGCTTTTGGCAACAGGACTTTCAACATGGCTGCTTTTAGTGGCCAGACTCTTGACACAGCCGCTTTTAGCAGCAGACCTCTTGACACAGTCTCATATGTGTTAATATTAAACAGTGAGAATGAGTACTCAACACCTCATTGGTGGTTAAATAGTCTTTATTTGTAGGTTAACCAGGCTACTATTGGTTTCATTGTAAGAGAGATATACAGCTATTTGGAGATCTACAGTTACATGGTCTTTGGGGTGTATTTCTAATATTTTTTATTCTGGTTGAATATAATCGACCCTTTAACCATGTGAAAATGAATGGGAGTTGACAGGCTCCCTTGGTTGAGTAGGCTGCGTGTGAGAAAAAGGAATTCAATACAAATCTTCAACTGATTAATAAATATTTATTTTCTTTCAACCATACATGAGGATATTAATAATGCCATCATTGTCGTCTCTATACAAGATGTTCTACACATCTAAACCACGAGGTCTTAGCTCCATAGTGAACGGCAGAGAGAGAATTGCCAGACACGTCTAGTGTGTGGAGTTAACTAGCTCGAATTGAACTTGTCTTTTTTGGAGACGTTCACTCGCTCTGTATTCGCGCCTTTTCCCACTACTCATGTCCCACTATCTGGTACATGCGCAGAGGCGCCAATAGTTCATAGAGATGAGATGGTCAACAATCCAGGGGAGACTATCCGACCTGGAGTAATGCTACATTTACTCCCCTTGTAGAGAGATTCTAGCAGAATCGAGTGAAATTGGCCTACAAAATGGAATGTAGAATGATGGCAAAAACATGTTAACAAAATGGTGAACAACCCTCAATAAAAAAAAAACAACAATGCAAAACATACAAGCAACACATAGCAGATTGTACCCAAAAAGGAATGCAACAAATATGGAACCCCCCCCCCCAAAAAAAACTGGATAGTTTGTGTGGGAAAGAATAGTCTGTGTTAAACAATAACAGTTTTTTTTCTTTAAATCTACCAGATAGTTTTTGAGAGCTTTTTGGGCCAATGCATAGTCCTGCTACTTCTCGTTACATTAGGTGCAGAAGTCGGGGGTGTTTGGCTTAGTGCAGGAGGTGGGGGGTGTTTGTAGTGGCGCAGAGGGTATTTGTGGAAGTGGAGTGAATGTAAGAGGGGTGTGAGGCTCTGGTAAGAGGGTGTCCAAAATTGCCTTCTTTACTCTGTCCACAGACAGTTTCTCTTTTACCATTAATGTCTATAGTAATGTCTGTATGCTTGAGGACACGATAAGGTCCTGTGTATGGAGGTGTGAGAGGACCATTTACGGCATCAACTCGTAAGAAAACGTGTGTCCACGAAGAAATGTCTTTCGGAACCGCAGATTTGATTGTTTGTGACCGAGTGTTCATCGGTGGAAGTTGCGAGAAGTATGACCGCAAACGATCAACATATAATGTAAGATCCGGGTTAGATGAATCCATTGGTGCCAACATCTGGCCGGACAAACATAAGGGAACTCCATACAGAAGTTCAGTTGCTGAATAGCCCAGATTCGCTTTAACGGAGGACTAACAACCTAACAAGACGATTGGTAGGTATTCAATCCATCTCAGCGGGTCTGGAAACGCGCGTAGATCAGCTTTGAGCTGTCGGTGGAAGCGTTCCTCCATACCGTTGGAGGCAGGATGGTAACTTGTATGTAAGTGTTGTACTCCCAAGAGGCGTGAGAGTTCACGGAAGAGATGGGACTCAAACTGTCATCCCCGATCCGTTGTTATCCTTGCGGGAACACCAAAAACGAGATATCCAGCCTGATATAAGGCCACGGGCTGCCGTTTCGGCAGAAATGTCCACTAAGGGGATGGCTTCAGGCCATCGAGAAAACCGATCGATACACGGCAGTAAATAGGAATACCCACCACTGACGGGCCACGGACCCACTAGGTCGATGTAGATGTGGCGGAATATTGCGTCTGGCGTGGCAAAGGTACTCTGACATGTTTGTGTATCTTTGATCGCTGGCATCTGATGCAGGAACGTGATCAATCGGTAATGTTTGGCCAAAAGAATCTAGCCGAAATGAGCTTTACCGAGACCGCTACTCCTGGATGAGACAGTGAATGCAAGGCGTCGAAAACCGTTCGTCGGTGACGATCCGGAATAAATGGTCTTGGCGAGCCAGTGGAAATGTCGCAGAGGATGGTTCCATCCGCTGCCGATATCGGCAAATACTCGAAGTTGCAGTGTATCAACTCAAGTGATGAAGTGTCCATAGAAACTAAGGCAGGTTGGTCCTTAGCTACTGCTGAAAGATCGATCGTCGCCGGAGATGACAAAGAGTTAACAGGAAGGCGTGACAGGGCGTCAGCTGTAATATTCTCTGTACCAGAGATATGGCGTATATTACTAGTAAACTGTGAAATGAAATCCAAGTGTCTAGTTTCTCTCGGCGAGTACTTGTCCGATTTGGTATGCAAAGCGAAGGTCGCTTGACTTGTGGTCTGTGTATATCGTGAATTCTCGACCTTCAAGAAGGTGGAGAAAATGCTTCACAGCCAGGAGTTCCCACCCGAAGGTACTATACTTTACTTCCACTGGTTTTAGTTTGCGGGAGAAAAAAGACAAAAGGTGGATTTTGTTGGTTCACCGACTGTCGCCAAACCGCACCGACAGCATAATTTGACGCATCGACAGTCAAAGACAGTTTGGCCTCAGCCACAGGGTGCGCGAGCAAAGAAACTTGTGCGAGTTCATTCTTTACTACGAAAAAAGCTTGCGTCTGAGACGGAGAAAGACAAATCGTTGCATCCTTTTGTTTTCTGGCACACAACAGCTGCGTCAAGGGAAGCAACTTATCTGTGCAATTTGGAATGAAATGACGATAAAAGTTGATTAACCCCAAAAAATGACGTAGCTGTCGCAACGAGGTTGGCAGGGTAAGTTCTTCAATAGCTTTTATCTTCTCCGGAACTGAATCCCTTTGCTGTCGATTGTGTCCCAAAAATTCCAAAGAGTCTAAACCGAACACGCACTTGGCAGGATTGATCTTGACCTCATAAGCGGTTAGTCGCTGAAAAAGTTGTGTCAAGTGAAATTTGTGTGTTTCCACTGTAGTGCTGGCGTTGAGGAGGTCATCAACGTAGGCGAACACTGGATCCAACGCGCATGTTACCTCGTCAATGAACCTTTGAAAGGAGCTTACTGCGTTCCTTAATCCAAAAGGCATCGATAAAAATTCAAAACTGCCGAATGGAGTTGTGACGGCAGTTTTTGGAATATCCGCCGAATTCATGGGAATCTGGTGGCACGCACGAACGAGGTCAATTTTAGAAAAGACTGTGCAACCATGCAATGCAGCTGAAAAATCCTGCAGATGAGGTAGTGGATACCGATCAGGGGTCGTAGAGGCGTTAAGACGTCTATAATCACCTACTGGGCGGAAGTCTGTATTACCCTTGCGCGCCATGTGAAGAGGTGAGGCCCAAGGGCTAGTGGAAGGTCTAATGAGACCAAACTGGAGCATGTGGTCAAATTCAGCTCGGGCGGCTTTGAGCTTGTTTGGAGCCAGACGACGTGGACAAGAAAAAACAGGAAGTCCCTTGGTTTCGATGAAGTGTCTTGCTGAATGTTTGGTTTCAGTTGGTTTGAAACACAAATCAGTCAATTCCGGAAACGAAGCAAGAAGAGTTTGATATTCATTTCCAGAAGCCACAACGAAGAATGACGGACTGACTAAAGCAATCGAAGATTCCCTCGCAGGAGTCGACAAAGAAGTAATGCTGTCCAAAAGACGCTGCATCCTTACATCCACGAGTAAGGAGTAATGATGCAAGAAATTGGCACCTAGTATAGGATAGGGCAGATCAGCAATGACGAAAATCTATTTGAAGTCTCTACGTAGAGCCAAATCGAGCGACAGCGATATCCGTCCATACGTGTGGATGGTAGTATGGTTTACCGCTGACAAGGTGATATCTGACTGCTTAAGAATATCAGAAACAAAATGGAGAGGCCAGACACTGACCGAAGCTCCAGTGTCGACCATCAAGCTTTTCGAAGATAAGCCATCCCGTACGAAGAAAGCACGATTAGGTGTCCGGTTCATGGAAACTGGTGACGTGCCCACAGTTTCCAGTCCTAGTTTCCCTGCGGCACGAATGAACAGGGTTGGATGAATTTCCGAGCGTCTTGCTTGAATCGACGATGGTACCAGCAGACCTTTTTACTGGAAGCTGAACGATGTCGAGAGCCGATCTGGGTCTCGACATCGTTCAAGGAAATCTCCCAGAAGAACGCATGTTGCAAAGACGGGCAACTTGCCGTGCTAGCTCCGATATGGCCTTCAAAGTAGCAGAATTTTCACTAGATCCAGCGGTGAAAGGAACCCGTTGATCGGAAGATGCGACAGCTACCACACTGTCGGTAGAAAAAGGTCTACCGGAAAATTCCAGTACCTTGTCCGCAGCGGCCGCCAACTGATCGATTGTGCTGCTTTCCAACATGGAAGCCAAGATCGACTGCACACTGGAAGGCAGACGAGAGGAAAAAAAACTGCTTGACAAAATATTTGTTCTCTGTGGGAACTTTCGCCAACTCTCGAATTCGCCGCAACAATTCCGTCTGATCACCGAGGTGAACATCCTCAAGAAGAGAACGGAAACGGCTCTCGGAGGACTGAGAATTCCCCCGGAGGACCTCTTCCTTGATGAAAGCAGATGTGGCGTCCGGAGGAGTTTCAATTATTAAGTCCTTGATAGTGACTGCAAGTGACGAAGGAATACCATTGAGGACGATATGCAGTTGCTGATTAGCGGACTGTATTCCATTTGCGACAAAATACGATTCGGTCAGTGAAAATCACATTCTGGGATCTCCATTGTAAGCTGGTAGAGCGACAGAACTCATGTTGAAAAACGAAAGTACAAATAGCAGGCGTAAAGGAAGTTTACAGATAGTCCTGAAGCAAATCGGCAAAAAATGCTGTAGGAAAACGAAGGTTGAACGAAGAGAATTTCCAACAATAACACGAGACAGTTGAGGTAAAATATAGGTGAAATGTACCTTTAAACGAAGAAATGCTCCGTGCCGCGGCAAGTTGAAAAACAATTCGCTTAGCACATGGAATCGCCCGCTAAAATTTTTCGAACGCGGTCGGTGAGAGTTGTGCGTAAAAATCTCTCGCGCCCAAATGAAAAATGACGATAATAACTCGATATCAATTCTTCGTCATTGAAAATTATATTAAACACTGTCTGTCGGTTGTATGAACGACTGGAAATCCATTTTCATTGAGCAAATACCATTGGAGAGCTTAAAAAAAAAAAATTTCTGCCAGAAATTTTTAAGCTCTCTTCTTGATGCAGTCTCAAGATGGCTGACGATAGAATTTTTTTCCCGAAGGCATATTTTGAAGCGAAAACTGGCTGTTCATGGTAGGAGAAATAAAAACTGCCAAATCCGAGCCAGATTTTTAACTTCTTTTAAACTCTGACGAACGTAGCTGAATGTTGACGCTTTTTAACAAAGCTGAGGTAGACGAGAGACGATAAATAAATGAGTGCAATCAAAATGAAGAATATTT
>JAOPUL010000001.1:95901147-95911472 GCA_027564515.1 Octopus rubescens | reverse complement strand
TAATAATAATAATAATAATAATAATAATAATAATAATAATAATAATAATAATAATAATAATAATAATAAGGATTTCTGTTTTAGGCTTATAACTATCAATCTTGAAAGGAACGGGATTACTAAGCACCAGAGAACCCAATACCTGATTGGTACTTTATTTTACGCCCTGGTGACATTCAAGTTTCATTTGAAACTGCAAATTCTCTTTGACCTCACCTGGACATATGATCCCTCCTGACACCCCTGGTTTACTCTTCACCTATTCCACTTATCCTTATGTTTTCCACATTACTCTTGATTGTGACGCTGAAGTTCTTTATTTCAAATACTAGGGTGAAAGTGTACTAGCGAAGTTATGTCAGACTATTTTATCCTCTATTTTCACTGAGTCTTCGTTCTTGAAAACAAAGAGACAGTACACTATGTCGATATTTGTTGTAGTAATTCAACTAACTGCCTATTCGACAGGACTTTGAAAATGTCGCATTGCTACTGAACGCAAAACTTTATTTTCTTCTCTAGTCACTTTTAAATTAGATCCTGGAGTAAAGAAGCATTGACTTGTTTTTTTATACCATTATCCCTGTTATATCTTTTTATTTCAATGTGGCATGTTCATAAAAGTTTGTCTGTGTGATGATAAGGGTGAAAATAACTTCGTATACAGTTGTGGGATATATTCTGGGTAACATATTGGTCTCGGTGGGAAAATTGTTGTTTCCAATTTCTTTCAAAATATCTATTAAGCTGTTTCCATTAAATATTATATCTATTTAGTAATTTACATTTAAATAATGATTATCATATCTCATTACGCTTGTACCTGTATATTCTCCGGTGTAATTTGTTTTAGGTAGTCTTATCATTTGCATTGTTATACTATATTTTGTTTTCATATGGTGCATAAAGAGTAGATATTCGCACGTAGGACATCACCTCATATAAACTCCTGACGAGATCCGCTTCCACTATATTTCTTTTAACTTCTAATCCTTTTCTAAAACGTATCGATTCCATTCTAATCGCCCTTTTCAGGCGAACCACCATTTAACTGATTCACTAATCAGGCTTATGAAAGATTTGCTTTCCGGTAAGGATGCGCTCAGCTTCCAGTAACCGGGTCCTGTTCTATGTAGCCTATCTAAGTTGACTGTACACTTCCTACATTTTGTGCTCTGTATAGTCGGTTACTTTTAATTATGAACAACCTATGCTATCCTTATCTGATTCTCTACAGAATACTCTATCTAGATATGATTAGGACGATCCGATGCTGTTCGACCAGGTCAACACTGGCATATCATGGAAACCCAGGTGAAACCTGTCAGACAGTTGGAAACGCCGGAGCAGGTTTGTGAGGCTTTTGCACCTACCCCCCCTGTCATCTGAGCCCACACAGTCTCACTGTGCATCTAAGATTCTGTTCCGATCTTCTAACACTAACGAGCAGGACGTTCCCAGAAAGGTTTCCAGACACCTGCACAAAACTGGTCATCCTGCCCCTGTTTGGTTATAGACGGCAACTAGCCTTAAATTAAGTCCTTCGGGGACGGTCGCGTTCAGTACCACTGACTTGCTTTTCGAATATAAGAAGACGATCCCTATCGCGAGTTCCAGGTTGTTCCTATACAATACGGCGACTCCACCTCCTACTCCTGGACAACTTGCAGATGCATTTTTCCCGGCTTGCTAACGATTCTACAAGCTCGCCGCCTTCATAATAATAATGATCAATAAAGTTATAACTGAAGACAACCGAATGTAAAGGAAGGGTCTAAGTATAGCTTGGATCGTTTATCGAACAGTATTTGACAGTATCCGCCACACATGGATCTTGGAAACACTTACCATGAACAATGTATCGCCAATGATAATATAATATATAAAACATTCCATGTATAAATGGCAAACAGTGCTGCAGCTACAGACAAAAGAGGGTATCATAAAAAGTAAAGCCATCCCCATTCGAACAGGAATATTCCAAAGAGACTCTCTCTCTCTCTCTCTCTCTCTCCCCCCACTCCTTTTCTGCTTGGCATTAACACCTTTAACTTACATTCTAAACAGAACTGGATGTGGATACAAATGTCAGAGTAAAACATTCAACAATCTCTTCTATATGGAGGATCTAAAACTGTATGCTGCAAATGATAAACAACTGGAAACATTGCTACAGACAGTGCATGGATTTACCAAACAGACAAACATGACATTCGGCTTAGAAAGATGTGCAAAAGCTACGTTGAAAAGCAGAAATCTATCTAAGAGTAACACTGTCATACTAGATAAAGAAAAGAAAATAAGAGTATTAGACCAAACCCAGACATACGAATACATAGGAACCAATGAAATAGATACGGTACAACATACACAAATGAAAGAGATGATAAGGAAGTAATACTAATAACTAGTCAGATTAATACTTAAAAGACACCTCAATGCGAAAACATATATAATAGGTATCAATAATCTAGCTGGCCTAGTTATAAGTTACAGTTACAATATTCTTAATTGGAGACTATATGATTTAACCATAGTAGACAGGAACCAAGAAAAATAATGACGGCATTTAGAATACACCACCCAAAATCTGACATAGAAAGGTTATATATATACAACGAATTGAAGGTGGTAGAGGCCTAATACAACTAGAAGACTACTATAAAAGAACCACCAATTGGATTACAGAAATATATAACTTAGAACTAACTGAGAACCACGAGAAACCGGTACAAATAGCCACAAAACATGAGCAAAACAAATAACTGTTTTCTGTCTGTAAGAAAGCAGGAAAATACAAGAAAGAGATAATAGTACTTGACAACTATGAAGAAGAACAACAACAAACAACAAAAGCTGTAAAGAAACTAAAATGTAAATAACACTTGAGGAACAAAATACTATGATAAAACGATGGCAAGAAAAACCCTTACATGACAAATACTGGGATAAGCTAAAGAGAAAAGAGATACATAACGTAAACTCCCAACAATGGTTGAGATGCTCAGGACTCAAACAGAGACTGAAGTATGTATAATTGCAGCTCAAGATCAAGGCCTCCTCTCCAGAAACTACCAGCAGCATATCATGAAGAAAAATACAATAAGTAATTGCTGAATATGTGGTGATAGTGAAGAAACAATAAATCATATCATCTCTGATTGGCCACTCCTGGCTAAGAAGGAATATCTCCACAGACACAACTGGGAGCTCTGCCAACACTGTGGAATGACAACAGAATAAAGATAGTATAGGCATACCCCTAATAGGTCTCACAAAATGACAAGGCAACCATATGCTGGGATATGCCAATATACACCGATAGTTCAGATATAGTTATTAGAGATTATCAAGAAAAAAATGTCTTCTAATTGAAGTATCAATCCGAACAGATGACAATGTGTCTCTAAAAGAAACGGAGAATCTCTTGAAATACAAATATCTGGAAATAGAGATAACCCGAATGTGGAACATATAAACAGAAACAATCCTTATAATAATAGGTGCATTAGGTATGATAAAAAAAACATAGAGTCAAATATGTACCCAAAACACCAGGACTTACGAATATGTATAACATACAGAAAATAACACTACTAGGCACCACAGCACATACCCAAGGCGCACAGAGCTGTGCTCGGTAGTATAGTGAAAGCACGTGACAAAAATAAGATGATGATGATGATAATAATAATAATAATAATAATAATAATAATAATAATAATAATAATAATAATAATAATCGTTTACAGAACAGGAAGGAAAAGGAAAATATAATGAGAATAGGACATGAGAAAGTAGAGAAATATGTTGATGGTAATCATGAAGATTATGTTAATCTCAGTTACATAACTCGAATATGAGCAACAATATAATAAAAATAAAACTATATCTGCAAATATATGGATTCTTATTCATAATTGACAGTTTATTGTGGCTACATCACTTTCTCTCTATTATTTCAATAGAATTCAAGTTGTTTCAAAAGCTAAGCCGTAAGAATGAAATACAGTAAACACGCGCACGCACGGAGGACAACACTCATGTATAGAGTGTGGTTGCATGTGTACATGTGTGCCTGTGTGTATGTGTTTGCGTGCGTGTATGTGTTTGGGTTTGTGTGTGTACGTATGACTTCATAATTTTCGTTACGCATTGAAAACATTTTCAAAGGGTGTGCTGAAAAATAGGTATATTTCAATGCGACATATGTTATATACAAAATGATTATATGAGATGCTGAAGTATGGCTTCATAACTTTTATCCGTATTTCCCGTGTTAATATTCATTACAGACAGTAATTTTATCGTTTAAAGGAATCTTATATTATACAACTAATTGTAGCAACTATAATACACTTAAAATACATTGCACACTAACTAAATAACTTCGTCATATCTGGGACGAATTTGCAATACTTCAGGAAAATAAATCATTTTTACATCATTTTAATGTAAATGCTTAGTACAAGAATTTACGTCAAGCTAGCTTTTTCTTTTATTATCTCTCATTTATCGCCGAATACATTTCTTGTTTTTAAAATTAATGACCGCATTTCATGTTGCTCTGTTCATGTAGTTATATATCTAGCTCTCCTTAAATTTGATCAAGAGCGAATAAAAGAAACCAGAAATATTGCAGAATTCTAGTTTCTTCTACTTTCGTTTCATACTTGCAGACAAAAAAAGTACGAAATAAATGGGAAAATACAAATTTCATTAGAATATGTAGCAGTTAATTCAAAATGCTCATTCTTGTTTTGGCTGGAGGACTTCGGAAGATATAGCTGTGAGTTTATCGTATTAGAATGTGTAGAAGAAAATGCTATGTAGACTTTTAGAAACTGCTTTATATACAATAACATGTGCACACAATCGGTAATAGAGCATCACCAATTTAGTGCTTGTTGTAGTGTACAGACTGCAAATATATGGTTTTCGATGAAGAGTTTGAAAACATAAATATAGGATTTAAAAGAGAGATTCACGTTAACCCTTCAAAAAGCAGATTTTTGTATTTGATAAGTGATTTTAATAAGCGAAAAGGAAGATAAAGGAAAATATCGTTGCTTACAAAGAGTGCTGTTGTCATTGAGGAGATTTAAAGAGGTCGGTTGGTCGATGATTGTCGGTTAGAAATATGTTTTCTTGGAATGTCAGAAAGCGATAACTCCATAAACTGGTTTTTGAGCGTTGAGCTTCGAGGCTTTCACGAGACAAAACAATAGCGCAATGTTTGAAGACAAAAATATTTAAAAAAACTATTATTTCATGGTTGGTTGGCGTGATCGAAGTAGTTATGTAGGTGTACTGGGAAAGGGGTATTTGGAAATACCCTTGCTGTGTAATCCAATGCGCAACCTGTAATAACATCTGTATCTCCTATGATCGAGTCATCAACTTGTGGCCTACTTATTCAAGTGGTTATTTGAAGAATTTCTGTAATCATATTTGGAATTCATTGAACAAATGAGAAAGAAAATACCAGGCTCAAAACTGCAAGATGAGAGGAATTAAAGTGAGCTTAGTTGCAGTTACGTTTCTAATAATCTATTTCCACCGGTAGACCATTAGCTTCCAAATGTTATTGGTCCAACAGCTATTGTAAATTGTTTTCTCCGTCTATAAAATTTGTAGCATGACTTCCATTTAATCAGTAAGATGTATTTTGGTGAAAATCAGGCATATGTTGGATAATACATCGGTAGTTGGAAAGTTACTTTAGATGAAGACTTAAGTGAATTGCAATTGCTGACAGCGTGTTTGTAAAGTGCTATATAGCTGATTTGAAAAACCAGAGGTATGGTGTAAATATAAAGAAATATATATATATATAAATATATGCATGCATGCAAAAATGTTTGTCTATGATTACATGCTTTGTTATTTTATCTATGTGAATTCATTCTGCAAGGAAGAATGTTCGTTCTTACAGGAGCAAGGAAAAAGAAAATTAGCAATTTTCAGTTATAGATTTTACATTAGAGGATGTTGGAGGAATTGCTAAAATGTGTGTTGCATGTATCAGCTATCATTGTTCATAAGTGTTTTTTTTTTCTGTCTAAACAGATACATGGTGTCTCTTAGGTTTGCACTTGACAGATGTTTTCAGGGGAATGTTCCGTCTATATTTCTTATACTAATATATATGTATGCATTCATTAATAGCGCAACAAAATTATCTCGCACATATATGTATTATCTTGCTGTAGTTATAAAATAACTGCTGATCAAATGTGTAATATCCAATAACTTCTAGAAAATGCAATATAACCGACGATACTCGAGAGTATTTGGAAGACGGAGATCAACTTTTTTTTTTACTACGTATTTGCCTTTCGCCTTTCGCCTTTCGCCTTTCGCTCATTGAAATGTTGAAACAGTATGATCGTCTCTTTCCCATAAACGAGCTTTTAAATACTTACATATACCCATACATAATTATATGTTAGTGTGTTTGTGGCTATCGTTATTCAACGAAACTTTCAAAATCAATTTTCACTATTTCAAATTCATATTAGGTTTTGTAATAGGGCGGCGAGCTGGTAGAATCGTTAGCACGCCGGACAAAATGTTTAGCGACATTTAGTCCGTCTCAACGTTCTGAGTTCAAATGTCGCCGGGGTCGACTTTGCCTTTCATCCTTCCGGGGTCGATAAAGTGAGTACCAGTTACGAACTGGAGTCGATGTCATCGACTACTCCCCTCCCCCAAAATTTTGGGCCTTCGTGCCCAGTATAGAAAGGATTATTATACATCATCTAATTGCTTTAGCAGTAACATATACTAAAATTGGAACGATGGCAGAATCGTTTCGTCCGTCTTTACATTCTGAGTTCAAATTCTGGTGATCTTGACTTTACCATTCATTTTTCGGTAAAATAAGTACTACTTGACCACTGTGTTTGATATAATCGATTTACACCTCCACTGAATTTGCCCACCTTGTGCCAAAATTTGAAGCCATTATTATTATTATATAAGGCGGCGAGCTGGCAGAGTCGTTATCGCGCCCGGAGAAATGCTTAGCGGTAATTTTTCCGGCTTTACGTTCTGAATTCAAATTCCGCCGAGGTCGACTTTGCCTTTCATCCTTCCGGTGTCGATAAAGTGAGTACCCCAAAATGTCGGGCCTTCGTGCCAAGTATAGAAATCATTATTATTATTATATAAGGCGGCGAGCTGGTAGAATCGTTAGCACGCCGGGCAAAATGCTTAGCGGAATTTAGTCCGTCTCTACCGTCTGAGTTCAAATTCCGCCGAGGTCGGCTTTGCCTTTAATCCTTCTGGGGTCGTTAAAGTGAGTATTAGTTACGATCTGGGGTCGGTAAAATCGACTACTCCCCTCCCCCAAAAATGTCAGGCCTTCGTGCCCAGTATAGAAAGGATTATTATCATTAGTATAAAGGTGGCGATCTGGCAGAATTGTTAGCACGTCGGGAAAAATGCTTAGCGGCAATTCTTCCGACTTTACGTTCTGAATTCAAATGCCGCTGGGGTCGACTTTGCCATTCATCCTTCAGGGGGCGATAAAGTGAGTACCAGTTAAAATCGACTACCTCCCTTCCCCAAAATTTCAAGCCATCGTGCCTAGTATAGAAACGATTATTACTGTTGTTGTTGTAATTGTTGTTTTTGTTGTTGTTGTTGTTGTTGTTGATGATGTTGCTGTTGCTGCTGTTGTTGTTGTTGTTGATGTTGTTGTTATATCTCACATACTCTGCTTGTTGTTGGAGAGGTCATTAATGCACCAGCTATTCACTTCCCGTAAATGAAGGTTGGTAATTTCTTTTTAAATCCCGAGAACTTTTCGGATATTCCTTGCACTACCAAGTAAGGCTGTTTTCTGGTTGCGCCTTCTTTTCATTTTTATTCTTATCATTCCAACCAATTTTTGAATCATTTTGCTCACTGTACCTAGGATACCAACAATTATTGAAACCATATACGCTCTTTTCATTGACCACACCTTTTCGATTTGTCTCCTCTGCGCTTCATATCCCGTCAGTTTTTCTCCTTCTTTTTCCATGATACTGCTGTCACCAGGACAAGCAATGCCTATGATCAGGCACGATTGTTTCTTCCTTGTCTACCAGTACATTATAGGATTTCCGATGTTCGATTCTATGATCACATTTTATCATGAAGTCTCAAAGGATCATTACTCTATCATTTTCTACCACTCAAGTTGGCTCATGCTAATGTCATTTTCTCGCTCTTTCCAATCCAAAATTGTTTCATAGTTGCCTCTGAATCATTCTGGTGACATCATCATACTTTCTCATATATTATCTGTGGGCGAATTTGTTGCATTCGCTTAAAATATACCCTGCTATCTCTCCAGTTTAACCACACTATTTGCATAGGTCAGATTCTGCTGATTGTTCAGTTTTCTGTTTGATGTTCTTTGTCCTCGCTGCTTGTTCCTGTGCTGCACATATCGAGGTTTGTATTTCAGGTTTCACGTATGTTCTGTAAGTAAACACAACCGTCTTTTAGCTGGATGTGTATTGTTTGATATCTATTTCAAGAATTAACCGGGCATCTCCTTAACCTTCCAGTGGTTCTCCCTCTTCCTTTCCGTCTCTATTCTGAAATTAATCTTGTCCTGACTCGTTCTGCATGTAATAGACCTGCCTTCTTTATTTTACAGGTAGTGCTTTCTTTGCATTATTTATATACCAAGCGACAGTTTTCCTCTATCTGAATACAGTCCTTACAACTTATGAGTCCTCGCTTTCCTTTCTATCACGTAACGAGTAACCTGCCAACATCACATTTTGGATGAAACGCAGCGTGTATTATTTCGTCAACCAAGTATTGTAGTTCCTCTGTTCACCATCGTATCACTCTTTCTCCATATCTCACAATAGTTATTGTACATGAAGTTATTGCTTGGAACTTATTCCTCAAAATAGTTATTGTACATGAGGTTATTGCTTGGAACTTATTCCTCCATTTCAGTTTAGTTTATAAAACCGATTTCACTCTTCCGTAATACGCAGTAGAAAATATCTTCTTCAGTTGGCTTTCCTCAATTCACTTATTTCCGATATATCCAGATACCTGTATACTTTTCTTTATATATTCTCTTCATTAACTCTTTCGTAGGCAATTTCACACCTTCCACTTCTTATTATAACTTGTTCACCCCAAATTCCATTCTAATGTCTGAGCTAAAGCAATGCACTGTTTGAATCAGTAAATTCAGATTTTGTCGTTCCCATAAATTTTCAGTTCGTCCATAAAAAGAAGATGACTGACGTTATCTTTTCTTCCTTGAACTCATAACCAGATTTCGTGATTCCTCACAATAAAAGTCAGCACTCTCATACACAATACAAAAAGAAAATTCTACGTTTGATGTTGACAAGGTCTAAGTTATGCCTCCCCGATGTCAGTTCAGTGGTACATCCAGTCACACATATTATTACACTGTGCAAAAAGAAATTTATTTTGCTTTGTCTCTGGTCAGCAAGTGTTATTTCCTATCTAGAAATCAATGGAAATTACTACTAATCCGTTCAAACTTTGCTTTTGTGACCTGGACATCAATGTTTTGAAAATGACCTATTTGCCATTAGTTCCTGAAGCAGAATTTTCTAGAACTTAAAATAGCAGAAATACTAGAAGATTGTCTTGTCAGTTGCTTGACTATAACCCATTGAGCATGTGCCTCAGTGGTTAATTATATGTACATCTCTGATCATGAGCAGGAGTAGTGAGGGAACATCAAGGTCATGTGACTAGAGGGATTTTTTGGGGGTTTCATTAAATATCATAACGAAAGCAAAGTTTGAAGGACATATTAGCCATTTTTCATACATTCCAGGGATAAGCAAATAAGAAATAACAGTTGCAACTCAAGGACACAAATCTTGTTACACAGTGTTATAATTATTATTGAGTGAGAGAGCAGTACATGCTCCTGCCTTAGAGCTTTAGGGTGATGGAGCTAGGATCGCACGGCATGGATCCACTTAGCACCGTGGTTGTGGGAAACCTCTTGCCCCCAGATGCCATTCCAAAATTGCGGGTTTCCTCTGCTTCAGGTGGTATGTTATATTCTGTGTCTGCACCGAAGCTCTTAATGAACTGCATCTGGTTATTTTTGAATAACCTGTTTTGATGGAACTTCGTTATGCCATCAGTGTAACGTTGCACCTTCACTGTTTTTGCCCGAATGCGTTGATTTAGGGTTTCGACAACAGTTTTGAACCCCTTCTTTGCTACATTGTATTTTCCCTTAAGATATGTCTTAACACCCTCTCTGGCATGTTTCCACTGCCCTTTGGACCATTCTTCTATGCGGCTCAGATCTTTTC
>JAOPUL010000001.1:95823562-95836589 GCA_027564515.1 Octopus rubescens | reverse complement strand
TAAAGTGAGTACCAGTTACGAACTGGGGTCGATGTAATCGACTACTCCCCTCCCCCAAAATTTTGGGCCTTCGTGCCTAGTATAGAAAGGATTATTATTATTATTATTATTATTAAGGCGGCAAGCTGGCAGAGTCGTTACCATGGCGGGAGTAATGCTTAGCAGCAATTCTTCCGAATTTACGTTCTGAGTTCAAATGCCGCCGGGGTCGACTTTGCCTTTCATCCTTTCGGAGTCGATGAAATAAATACCAGTTGAGTACTGGGTCAATTGAATTGACTGTCCCCATCCCCAAAAATTTCAGGCCTTTGTGCCCAGTATAGAAAGGGTTATTATTATTTTTGTTGTTTGATAAGCTGGCAGAATTGTTAGCACACTGAGAAAAATGCTTAGAGGTATTTCGTCTGTCTTTATGTCCTGAATTCAAATTCCACCGAGGTCAACTTTGTCTTTCATCCTTTTGAGGTTGATAAAATAAGTACCAGTTAAAATAAGTACCAGTTAACGATTACATCAACCTGGGGTTGATGTAACTGACTAGCCCCCTCCCCCAAAATTTCAGGCCTTGTGCATATAGTAGAAAGGATTATTATTGTTGTTATCATTATTATTATGGTTGCCACACTGAAGGCGGCGAGCTGGCAGAATCATTAGCATGCCAGGCAAAATGCTTAGTGGCATTTAGTCCGTCTCTACATTCTGAGTTCAAATTCCACTGTGATTGATAAAATAAGTACCAGTTGGCTTTGTGCCTAAATCTGAAACCATTATTATTATTATTATGGTTGCCACACTCAAGGCGACGAGCTGGCAGAATCTTTAGCATGCCGGGCAAAATGCTTAGCGGCGTTTAGTCCGTCTCTACATTCTGAGTTCAAATTCCGCTGGCGTCAACTTTGCCTTTCATCCTTCCGGGATTGATAAAATAAGTACCAGTTTAACACTGGGGTCGATGTAATTGACTAAACCCCTCCCCCGAATTGGCTGGCCTTGTGCCTAAATCTGAAACCATTATTATGGTTGCCATACTGTGAAGTTACAGTAACTTAGAGCTCCATGAGTTTCAAGAGTTTTATCATTCGTTTCAGCTAAATAAAGTTTGTTTAGACATATTTTGTGATAACTTTGTTCTTGTCATTGTCTGGATTATGGTGGTAACATTTTTGTTTAACATATATCTAAACAGCATGGGACAGTAGCTGCCATATGCATCAGTGAACAAGAAACTCAAAGTATGGCAACAATAACATACACTTCCCAGACTTCTATAATGATTCCTCATTATATGGGTAGGACCCATCACCCTCTCCAAAAATTTTCACTTCATGCAACTATTTGGAGAGGATGATGGGTCAGCAATGGTTGTGACTTTAGTTTATACCTGAATGACCTGCCAGTTCTAGGCAGTGAATGCAAGGTTCTGTGAAAAGCCGATAACAGCCACGGAAATACGGAAGGTGATGAGCAGTTGCACAATGCATAAATCGCCTGGTTTGGATGGTCTGTCCTTTAAAATCTGAGTCTATGCCAGATTTGTTTGGTGATCTCTTGGCAGACATCTTCCATAACTGGCAGTAGAATGGAAGAATTCTTAGTGTTAGCTAGGGAGTGGTAATGCTGCTGAAAAAGGACACTGACAAAGGGGATATGTTTGGCAATTTTTGGCTTGTAACTCTACTAAACAATGTTTAAGATTTTGGTTACGGTGTTAATGAAAAGGTTGGCACTTGTCATTGGCGGTCTGATCGGGGAAATGCAACCGTGTGTGATCCCAAACAGGTCTATCCATGACAACCTCCACCTTATGCAATACAACACAGAGAGGGCTGTCCTTGAGTGAATTTATTGAAAAGCAGGTGAAAGTGGTAAAAATAAGAGTGGATGGCACTGCTCCAAATAAAGACCTTTCAGAAGAGAACAGGAATTGGAGAAGGCACTTGCCCTTGATGTTAGGGAGATCTTGGTGGGATTCCTCAATTGGATATAGAGGTCTTCCTATATCAGGATGATCACATCGCTATCACCTTGTTTATCTTTTTTTTTTACTGATGTATACTATGTATACTTCTTTTGTATACTGTATATGCTTCTACTTTATTTTTTATCATTTCATTCTATGTAAATCCCTACACTTTATGTCCATCTTTGTATTGTTCCTCTCATGTTACCCTGGTGGCAAACCATTGTTTTTACGTTCCAATTTCAAATTCCACTGAGGTTGATTTTTGCCTTACATCCTTTCAGGGTCAATAAAATAAGTACCAATTGAGTACTGGGGTTGATATATTCGACTAGACCCTCCTGCAAAATTTCCTGTTTTGTGCCTATAGTAGAACAAATTATTATTTGAGCTGGCAGAATCGTTAGTATGCCAGGCAAAATGCTTAGTGGCATTTAGTCCGTCTCTACGTTCTGAGTTCAAATTCCACTGGGGTCAACTTTGCCTTTCATCCTTCCGGGATCGATAAAATAAGTACCAGTTTAACACTGAGGTCGATTTAATCGACTAAACCCCTACCCCGGAATGGCTGGCATTGTGCCTAAATCTGAAACCATTATTATTATTAAGGCTGGCAGATGTGTTAACATGCCGAACAAAATGCTTAGCAATATTTCCAGTTTTACATTCTGAATTCAGATTCCGCCGGGCTCGACGTTGCATTCTGTCCTTTTGGGGTCAATAAAATAGTACCAATTGAACACTGGAATCGATATAAACAACTTACCTATTCCTACTAAAAAATTGCTGGCTTTGTTCCAAAATTTGAAGCCATGATTATTATTATTATTATTAAGGCGGTAAGCTAGTAGAATTGTTACATTGCTGTACAAGATGCTTTGCAGCATTTTGTCCATCTTTACATTCTGAGTTTAAATTCCACCGAGGTCGGCTTTGTCTTTCATCCTTTCAGGGTTGGTAAAATAAAGTACCAGTTGCATACTGAGGGACAATATGATTGACTACCCCACCCACCTCCCTGCAATAGGCCTTCTGCCTATAGTAGAAAGAATTATTTTTATTATTATCATTATTAATATTAAAGGCAGTGAGCTGGCAGAATCATTGGCATGCTGGGCAGAATGATTAGTAGCATTTCATCTGTCTTTATGTTCTGAGTTCAAATTTTACCGAGTTTGATTTTGCCTTTCGTTCATTCGGGGTCGATAAAATATGTACCAGTTGAGTACTGGAGTCGACTGGATTGACTATCCCCATCCCAGAAAATTTCAGGCCTTTGTGCCTTGTATAGAAAGGATTATTATTATTATAAAATACTTGGCATTATTTTGTCTGGCTTTATACATTCTGAGTTCAAATTTTGCTAAGTTCAACTTTGCCTTTCATCCTTTCAGGGTTGATAAAATCAATACCAGTTGAGTACCAGGGTCGAGGTAATCAACTTACCCCCTCCCCCGAATTTGCTGGCCTTGTACCAAAATTTAAAACCATTAACATGCCGGGTAAAATGCTTATCGGTATTTAGTCCGTCTCTACATTCTGAGTTCAAATTCCTCTGGGGTCGACTTTGCCTTTCATCCTTCAGGGGTCGATAAAATGAGTACCTGTTTAACACTGGGGTCGATGTAATCGACTAAACCCCCCTCCCCCAAAATGGCAGGCCTTGTGCCTAAATTTGAAACCATTATTATTATTATTCATAGTGAGGATGCCTGGCCTAGTGGTCAGGGTGTTGCAGTCACAATCGCGGGAGAGTCCATCGTTATTCATAGTGAATAACTTTCAGGTTATTTATAACTTTTATCTCATGTAGTTATATCTTGATTCTTTTTTTTTAAGAACCATTTTAGCATTTAAACTTAGTGATGTGATGTAGTGGAAGTTATCACTGTCTAATCCATAATTATTGTACTCCAATAAATTTGTGACAATTTCAACATTTAACTGTCTGCTCTTCTCTTCTCAAAAAAAACAAAAAAACTCTACAGTGTAACTGAAATTCTGCTTGGTCTGGTCAAGTATTCCCCAAATTAAATAATGAGATTGGATTCGTTAAGTCTGGGATATTATTACTGTGGTTGAATGTAATAAACAGCTGTTGGCTTGCTTTTAAAAAGTAATTTCATCAGTTATATTGTCCATCCATCTTTCAATGAATAGAAATTTCAAACTCTGCAATAAAAGCAGATATTGCTACTACAATATTAACTCTGTAGCCTACAGCAATGCATATTTTCGCATTAGTATGTGAAGTACATTATTCTAGTTGAGTTGGCTTTCTATTAAATTTAATGTATGACCATCATATCTTTAGGGGAAATGTAACTGGACCCTGTTCAAATTTATATCCCAGAGTCAACAGTGCCAGCTGGTCAACTAATTATTATATTTCATTTTGTTCATTTTATCTTGTTCTGTAATGTGAGCTGTTGCAAACGGCTTCATGGGTGAAATGATAGGCTTGGAATTAAGCCAAAAATATTCTGAAAGTTATACCCATCCGACCCATTCTAATGTAGAAAAGTGTATATTAAACGGATGATGATTATGATGTAAAATATTTAAAACACTAGCATCTGAAAGAATCTTTTATTTGTTTCGGTCATTGGAAAGGTTTAGTTGAATAAATCGACCCCAGTACTTTTTTTTAAGTCTGGTATTTATTCTATTGGTGTCTTTTTGCCAAACTGCCAAGTTAGGGGAATATAAACAAACCAATGCCGGTTGTCAAGTAGTGGTGGTAGACAAACACAAAGATACACACAAACATGTATATATGAGCTTCCACACAGTTTCTGCCTACCAAATTCACTCACAAGGCAACTGGTTAGCCCGAGGCTGTTAGTGAAAGATACTTACTCAAGGTGTCGTGCAATGGGACTGAATCTGAAACCATATGGCTGAAAAATGAGTTTCTTAACTACACTGCGAGCTTTGTATATAATTTATTGAGGGCTACTACAAGTTTCGTGCCATGAAAAACAACTCAGACAACATTTAATAAACACCAGACGTGTTATTAAATACTGTGTTGATTAAATAATATTTATCTCTCACCAGATGGAGTACTTTTTGTTGATCTTACCTTCACGGAACAGTATTTTATATATATATATAATAACCCCTTCATGGTGGTTCCTTTGGGGAAATCGAAATGGGGTGTAGAACAAATACTGGACAAGATTTAACTGAGCATTTATTTTGAGAGGTTGATAAAAAGAAAAGAAAAGAAAAAACTGGGTACTTTCCTGTTATCGACGGCCAATTTCTTATTTACTGAAGGGTTAGTAAATAAACTATTATTACACTGGTTAGACGAGTGTAATTGTAGATCGGCGGACTTTCAGCATGGCTATCACTAGATCATGGAGATAGAAAAGGGAAAGGAATTGGGGGTGATTATTCAATGGTTTATTTACTAGTCCTCTAATAAATAAATATATTAATAAATAAATAAATAAATGAATAGATAGATAAATAAATAAATAAATAAATAAAACAACTAGTTGCCGATAACAAGCAAGTTATCAGCTAATCACAAAGGAGAAATAGGAGATTGACTTCATCGTATATTCGTTACACACAGCCTGATATCCGGTTTATCCGTAATGGCCTCTGAATAAGAAGACTGAAGTAGTCTGGTATCCTAGTGAAGTGAATGTGCTTTTGTCATTTGTTTAATTATATAGAAACTGCAGTAAGGTTGAGCTTTACGTGTTTCACAAACTTGGAATAGTTTTTTCCGGATCTGTTGCTGGTGTAAATAAAATATCCAGCGATGAGCCAACAAAGATGCCTTTTCATTGTCGCTGAGCCTGCTAGAAATAGCTGCGAAACCATCTTCAAATTATACCCTTCTATAATGAAAAGTGAAAATATACATTGAATGATGTAGTCCAAGATATCCCACAAAAAGACAATATATCATAACCCTAGAATACTTTATGTTCGGCAAAAAAAATAAAACAGATGGGATAGTGAAGGTTAAAACATCTTTGATGTTTACTCAAAAAATAAGTCTGCTCAATCAGGACCGACCTTGGATTAAATATAAAATATCTATTCGAAAAGGTCCAATGAGAAAAAGAAGTAGTTTTAGAATGTAATGGAGTTACGGAAAGGTGGAGATATAAAATGATTGAAGTATAATGTGACGGAGGTATGGATTGATGGTGATTTGAGACGTAATTTGTAGATTGGAAGTGTGGATGGTGTATAAATGGGAAGTGTAGATGGTGTATAAATTGAAGGTGTGGATGATGTATGAATTGGAGGAGTTATTGGTGGTGTATAGATTGGAGGTCTGAATGGTGTATAGACTAGAAACGTGCATGGGTATACATTGGAGGTATGGATAGTGTATAGATTGGAAGTGTAGATGGTGTGTAGATTAGAGGTGTGTGAATGATGTGTAGATTGGAGGAGACCAGGTTGTATAGACTAGAGGTGTAGATAGAGTATAGACTGGAGATGTAGATGGTATGTAGATTAGAGGTGCGGATGGTGTATAGATTGGAGATGTAGATGGTGTGTAGACTGGAGATGTGGACGGCGTATAGATTGGTGGAGATCAGGTTGTATAGACTGGAGCTCAGGATAGGGTATAGACTGGAGATGTGCATGGTGTGTGCATTGGAGGTATGGATAGTGTATAGATTGGATGTGTAGATGGTGTGTAGATTAGAAGTGTGGATGGTGTATAGATTGGAGATGTAAAAGGTGTGTAGACTGAGGATGTGAATGGCGTATAGATTAGAAGAGATCAAGTTGTATAGACTGGTGGTGTGGATAGGGTATAGACTTGAGATGTGGAGGAAGAGGAGAGGAAGAGGAAGAGGAGGAGGAGGAGGAGGATCGATCCATTGACTCTGTATCTGACTGGAAATATGAAAGGTAAAATTAAAGTCAGTGGTATTTGAACTAAGAGCGCAGAGTTCCAGAACAACTACCGCAAGACATTCTTATCCGATGTCTAATGATTCTATCAATTCATTAATATTTTCATGGTTCTGGAGTCGATAAAATAAAGTAACAGTTAAGTATTGAAGGCGGTTTCATCAACCGACTGCTTCTCTGTGCCAACATACAATAGGCTAGCTTACTACTCTACAGCTCGAATCCCAGCCTAGTTCTGAAAACGGTTGGAGAACATTGTTGTCACATCATCTATCTGCAACACCTTATATTATTGCCAACAGAAAACACCCACACACACACATATACACTATCATTCCCTCACATATACACACTCTCCCCCCTCTCTCTCCCTCCCTAAAAGCGGACCCCATTGAAGGGATAATGAGAAAAAGAAGAGACTAGTGTAACTAAATATGCAGTAATATTTTTTAGGCTAATTAATTTAAAGATCTAATCATCAAAACATACTTATTGATATGAGGACAGTTGATCGAAAACAGTCCATCAAAATAAAATTTATCGAAAACAGCCTGCTGGGAAAAACAAAGATGGCGTTCTGGTTCAGCCGGAAGTCAGCACTGAAGTGGAAATTCTTCTGATCCTAAATTATTAGATCCTAAATTCAGATTTCCTCAACACAGAATTGAGTACTTTTGTGATATGCGCTATGTCTAGAAAGTCATATCCAATAGAAGAAATAATTTGATTACTCTAGTGGAATCCATCATTTGCTTACTACGTACAGAGATGTTAAAATATTGTACATTTTTTTTAGGAAACAATGCACATGTGCGATCTGCTATCGAAGCTCAAAGTTAGGTATAACGGACAGAGAAAGCACAAATTAGATACACTAAATTACTTTATCAGATAAAGATTAGATTATAGTAAGTGAGATACATTCAGTATGCATATGTTCATTAGAGTTTCTTTTAACATATTAGAGGACGAAGAATCGATAAAGAAGCTCAGTACTTTTGGTATCAGTTCCGATTTTTACTACACTTTATTAGGAGCCAGGTACCATACTCGAATTAGTAGACACTGTACTGGTGCTCTACTTTAACGCTGTTCCAACGAAAAATTTATTGTTGTTAAGTTTGGTGGTATTTAGTCGAGTGGCGGTAGTTTATTACAGGAGTGATTAAATATTTGAAAGATATTCACAGCAGAAATTCCGGTGTAGATAAGGAAATACTAATATTGCGAGCTGAGAACATGTATGACAGTTGGTCAGCTTACAGATTTCTAATTAAAGACAAAAGACCAGACAATGTTTGAATTTTTTTTTTTAAGCACTTATTAAAATATAGAATGTTTAACTAATGCTAAAACTCACAAAAAGAGGTTACATTGTTATATATATTTTATGCACTTCAGTGAAAGTGATTAAGAGTTGCCACAGAAAAGTGCGTTGTTTGTTCTTCAATAAAGACAACCTTTATTCACTAGATTAGCACATCTATGACATAATAAACTGTATTCAGAATGACTAAATGAAACCTAGTGAAAATGCATTCACAGACAGTTTATTATCAAATGTTTCATTTAAATATGAATACAAATATACAAATAATTTAATATTCTATAAATGGAAACAATGTAAGAATAGACAGGGAGGATAGGCTGTGCAAATAGTTTTGTAAATAGCATAAGGGATAGTTATGTCAGACTTTCTAAACTATTACAATTGTGTTCCTGTCCTAAACATCGAATGCAGACATCGGACGCCAGACGTGTGGCACTCCCGCAACATATTTTGATAGACATAGCTAATTAAAACGTAACCTACTTTTAACGACTCAGCTTTGTCGAATGTTCGACAATATATTAATTACGTTATGTGTCATGTACTTGTATGTTGTCAATACGAAATACTGTCTCTCTGTTTTCAGCCATCTTGGATTTTTACCAGTGGTTAGAAATATCTAAAAGTTCAGTGATGCTCCTGTGTCATATTGGGAAATTAATTGCTTCAATTAGTAAGAATGCGTGAACATATAAGCACTGGGTTATTAATCAGAGAAACGTAAATTTGTGATGTTATCAGTACAATGCTATTTGGAGACAGACAGGGATAAAAAGCCATAGAGAAGCTATTTTGATGATATATTTTTGCCATAAGCGATTGGCATGGCTCGGTAAAAAATAATTGTCTCACTAGATAAAACAATTTTACAGTCACAAAATCTGTCAAAAATAGTACAACTGCTAAAGAAAGAAACCGTAGTTCAGTAGGAAGCGTTTAAAAAGCGTTCGATACGAATGGAAATGTAATTGTCAGAGAAAACAAATACTTACAAGACAAGAAATAATTCTCATAGGAATTGTTAATTAAGTTAAGAGCTAGAGGAACATATATTTGTTCTGTTTATAAATGTCGATTGATGAGATAGCTTAAATTGAATAACATTGGTTCATAACCTGGGCTGTATCCCGCCACTCTTGTTGTCGTTGTGAGATCATAAAGGGGGAAGTAGATATCATAAGAGTGCTGAGTGTTGGGGGGGGGGGAGCGGGGTCATAATTTTTCTTAAAAGTAAAATATTTAAGCCAGATAAAAACTTATATTTTAAATACGTTTTCAAAAATAATCTTTGCCAGGATCAGAAAATTAGAAGTAAAGTGAGCAGAAAACAGAACTGATGATGCAAAAAAGTTGCATTTCGTTCGTCTTTACGTTCTGAGTTCAAATTTGGCCGACTTTGCTTTCATCCTTTCGGGGGTTGATAAAATATGTACCAATCATGTACGGGGGTCGATGTAACCGACTTCCCCCTCTCTTCAAAACCTGCTGGTTTTGTGCCAAAATGTATATAAGTTCTTGCCATCTTTAGTATTTTCCTCAAAAATTTAACATAGGAGGCATTAGTTCATGCAAAAACGACACAACGCAAAATTAGTTCCCTTCTGATTAAAATAGTCTGCTTGGAAGTTTGCAAAGCATGCGAAGGGGTCTTTAGCAAAACGCCATTGAGTGAAAGGGCTACAAATAGTGGAAAGCCACTTAAGAGGAGCTAGCTGGTTATTTTGATTTACACGAGAACATAGGTCAAGATGAATGCATAAAAGCATCAATATAATAATTTCTTTCAAATTGTACAAACAAGGAGAATGGAGTGTTACAATTATACCTTTCCAAATGAAGTGAAACATGCAACCGCAGGGAAATTACTTCAGACACAATCTTAGTTTGCACAGAATTTATTTCATACGTTACTGTCACCCACCCTAATAAATATCACTTTTAATTGTGGAACTTTCATTTATGTGGAACTTTCATTTATTGTGGAACTTTCATTTATGTGGAACTTTCATTTATTGTGGAACTTTCATGTATTTCAAAATGAGATATTTCGTTTCCTCTTGACGAATATGAGCAATTCGTAGATTTTACTAAACCATCAAGAACTGTAGAATCCAAGATTATATCTTCATGCAAAATTTCCAGTTGTGTTCTATTAATGGCATCTGTTTTTTAAAGTATTGTAGGTACATATCCTTGTAACATCAAAGTTATTTGTTGGAGCCGATATTCATTATTAATTTCTTGAACTTTTCACATTCCTAGAATATTGTATTAACTTCAATAGCAACTTGTTGATGAACCTCTTCCTCCTATGAACACTGTTGATCCAGATTAAAGAGATCACAATCAGTTAATTTCACTGGGGACGAGTTGAGCAGATCATGAGCATTTCTATTATTTATTTCATCGGAGGCGGTGAGCTGGCAAAATAGTTAACACCTCTTAGCTACATTTCGTCCACCGAGGTCGACTTTGCCTTTCATCCTTTCAAGGTCTATGAAATAGTTGAGCACTGGGGTCGATGTTATCGACTAAACCTCACGCCCTCAAAAAATTGTTGGCCTTGTGCCAAAATTTGAAACATTTATTTTATCAAAGGCAGCGAGCTGGCAGAATCATTCACACGCTGGACAAATGCTGGGTGGCATTCCTCTGGCTTTCAGTTCTGAGTTCAAATGCCACCCAGTTTGACTTTGCTTTTCATCCTTTCAGGGTCGATGAAATAAGTACCAACTGAGGACTGTGGTCGATGTAATCGACTTCCCATCCCCTCAAAACTTGCTGGCCTTGAGCCAAATATAGAAATAATATTTATTTCATCGTAAACAAGCTACTTCTCTTCCAGTGTTAGTTATTTCCTCAATAATTTCTCGTTTCAAAAGGTCAATAAAATCGTTGGCACAATGCAGTAAAACATGTTTCCAAATGATTCCTAGATCTTCCATGATTCATATTTGCAATTACATCTTTTACATTAAATTGTTTCCAAATTTCTGTCAGGGAAATTGCACTTTCACCATTTGTAATTTTATTTGTTCGAACAAAGGGGCTTCTTGAAAAATAAAAGCTAAATGTAGTAGTTACTCCTTGGTCTATCGACTGCTGAAGTGATGTCATGTTTTAAGGCATTAATATGACTTTCACATTTTCCCTCAACTTCCTAACTACAGTAACCTGACGTGAGATATTGTATAAAATTAGTTTAACTTTAACTGTAAGATCGTTATACATACAATACTTTTCTACGACTGAGCAGAATAAGATGAAAACCAGTTTTCAAAAAAGTCTTTAGTCACCATGTCTTTAAGTGACAAAGAATAAATAGAAATCGTTGTCCATAGCTTTTAAAATCCTGGGATTGTGTGCATGTACCGAAATATAGGTTGCAATTTAAAGTTTCCTTTTGTATCCACCCCCAGGGGTATTCAGCGACTTTTCGTCACATGAAATCCTGGTTGCCGATTTTCTTTCTTTGAGTTAAAAAAATGGTTTTTGAACGCATTGTTTTGGCAAAATCTGTCTGTTTTATTGACATTGGATATTTGTCAATGTGTCGGACAAAATAATTAGCGACATTTCTGAGTTCAAATTCTGTCGAGCTCGATTTTTTACTTTCATTCTTTTGGATGTACGTAGCAAGCAAACAGAGGATTCCACTATAGATAACAAGTTATTCTATTGGATTTGATTTCAATCACAAGAATACTCAAATAATCACTAGAATACTCAATTCCGACTAGCCCCGCTCCCACCAAATTTCAGTCCTAGTGCTTATAAAAGAAAGAATTATTATTATTATTGTTGTTGTTGTTGTTTTCAGAACATTAGTTTTCAGAACATTTCAGAACATATGTGCTGCTTTTTGTCTGCATTTGTGGCTTTAAATGTTTGAGTTTAGTCACGCAAATCAACCAGAAATAAATATTTCAGCTTCTGCTAGAATCTTGTTTCCTTTCGTTACATTTTCTCTAATTGCAGAGAAGATAACTAAATCTTTCATTTTAATAGCCATCATGATTAAAGGATTTCTTTTCTGACTGCAATCTTCCATCCACAAAAACAAAAGATGCTACTTTTTATACTGCTTCTATTTCTTATTGTCAGCTTAGCTGAAGTTGATACAGATTTACGTCTTTTCCTTAGAGTCATTTATCTTTTTTTATTCTTACTGTTTGTTATTTTATTTATTCTCAAGTCTCGCACAATTTTTGCTTTGCTGTCACCCACAATGTTATCTTTTTATAACTTCTAGTTTATCATCTAGAGTTAGCACTTTCTTTGCTTCCTAACACCTGGGTTTTTCTCATCATTCTTTCTGGATCCACAACCATTAAGGATGTAGTGTGTATTATATTTTGATAAATTGGAGCAACGCGATTATTACAAGAAATTCGGAGCTTACAATACAGGGTATTTACGAAAAAAACAAAAAGAATGCATAAGTGAAGACCAAACTGCAGCAGGAAGCGCAGAGTTCATAATCACATTAACTCGTAAAATTAGCTCTAGATAGTTGTTTAGAGACTGTGTCGAGTGACAAGATTAGACCGCACTACCCGTGCACACTGTTACGGTTATTTCATTACAACAAAACAATTTTCCACGCAATATTTGAAAATATTGTCGTGTTAATCGAGATTTACTTTGCGTAATTTGGATTTGGTATTAATTTATATACCGTGTTAACCGAGGCGTTAGTGTGTGTATGCGTGTAAGCACAGTGTATAAATATATATATATATATATATATATATATATATATATACACAGAGAGAGAGAGAGAGAGAGAGAGAGAGAGAGAGACAGAGAGAAAGAGAGAGAGAGGGAGAGAGAGAGAGAGA
>JAOPUL010000001.1:95804367-95817372 GCA_027564515.1 Octopus rubescens | reverse complement strand
ATAATAATAATAATAATAATAATAATAATAATAATAATAATAATAATAATAATTATTATTATTATTGTTGTTGTTGTTGTTGTTTTTGTTGTTGTAGTTGTTGTTGTTGATGTTGTTCAACATTTGGTAGTTTCAAGCAATTTTCTACTGCATCACCTGCTACACCTCCGTGTTGCTGGGGTGTGTGCAGTATTGTGTGTTCTTTTTTGTTGTTGGGAGAGTGCAAAGTCTTCCCGGTATTGTATTGCGTCAGTTTGTTTTGTTATGGGGTCTGATTGCAGCCTTTTGTTGTATTAGTATTTGAATTGTGCGTGTAATGCGAGTGGTGTTCTGTTGGGTATCCGGCCTGTGGTGGTTTCGATATTTTACTGTATAGAGTGTGTTTTGTATTTGTAGATTGTTTTGTTTGGATTGTATTATTAAATTGATAGTGTCTTGCGTAGGATGTGGGCTGTTCCGAGTAGGGCTATTTTTTTTTATGGGGGTCCAGGTATAGCTTCTACATCATTATTATTATAGGATAGTAGTATGATTTGAGGAGTATTCTGGCTGCCATTTCTAGTACGTTGAGTAATTTTGTAGGAAAGCTTCCTCGTTGGTATTTTTGTTATACCAGTGATCCTAATCTTTTTTTGCACCACTGACCGATTTCACGCAAGGCAAATTTCTCCACGGACCAGGGTATCACGCGCATAATAAAACAAGCATCTATTGGGTTGAGTCATAAATAATTTCCGATTTTGTTAAACACCTTTACTCATGAAAAAACTTTACAAAGAATTATTTTCAATTATGAGTATAGGTGCCATTATTTTGAATGATCTCTTACCATTTATCCGGTAGGTTTTTGATTCCTCTGGAGCAAAATTCAGCTGGCTTCGACGTGAAGAAGCTTTCCACATACGTTTTCATCTGATCTTCTTGAGAAAACGTTTTGTCCAAGATGGAAATCAGTTGGTGCAAGGTCTGGAGAATATGGTGGATGGGATAGAACAAACTAGCCCAAATCCAATATTTTATCCTACGTGAATCTTGCTGAATGTGGTCTTGCGTTATCATGGAGAAGCACAACGTTTCCCCTACTGACGAGTGCAGGTCGTTTCTTAAAAGATGTTCATGCACACTTGCAGCTGTTGAGAGTATAAGTCGGCATTTAGTGTTTGATTGCGGTTTAAAAACTCAAAATGAATAATACCGCGGTGATCCCACCATACACACAACATAATCTTCCTTCCATGGAGCTCAACCTTTGAGGTAGGTTGTGGAGATTTATCCTTGTTAATCCACTGCCTTTTGCGTTGAACATTGTTATAAAAGACCCACTTTTCATCACCTGTAAGGATAAAATTGAGAAACGGGTCATTTTTCTGCCTTGAAAGAAGACTTGTCGCTATGGACATGCGATCTTCCCTATTCTTCCCACTTAGAGTATGAGTAACCCACTTAGAGTATGAGTAACTCGGCTTGCTGACTTACCCTATCTTTTCCAAGTGGCGGCAGATGGTGGATTGGGATGTGTTGAGGTCAATTACTAATTACTGGATACTTTTACGAGGATTGAATTCCACTAATTCTCTTAAAGCATCTTGATTGAAGTCTGATGAGCGTCCTAGTCTGAGTTGATCTCCCAATGACAAATATCCGGAACGAAACTTTGAAAACAAATTTCACACTTGCCAGTCAGTATTGATACATTGGCCATAAATACTACATATTTTCTTAGCTGTTCCTGTGACATGTTTTCCATTCTTAAACTCCCACAACATCACATGCCAAATATGCACTTTCAGTTCATCCATTTCAGGGCAGTGGAATTTAATATTAAACTATGATGTGCAAGATTTCACTGCTTAAATATGAATGACAGATGAAGCTCTTTTAAAAACGGTATTTTCCATTTCAATTTTGAACATCTGAAGTTCGAAATGCGTCGTTACAATTTACTTCCCCAAAACGGAAATTATTTATGACTCGATCCAATATATATGCATACGTGTGTGTGTGTGTGTGTGTGTGTGTGTGTGTGTGTGTGTGTGTAAGCATTAGCAGACATCATCTTGGTCTGAGTATAGTTTTCCGCTGGAATAAGTTAATCATCCTTTTATTTATCTATTGTACTCTGTCACGCAAAAATCTACTTTTCAAATACATTGAATCCCACCCAGGCCTTTGTTTAACAAAGATACCAAATTCCGGTTTAATCTGATTTTATATGAAGATGGCGCCGCAATTGTAAATAGGATGTCGCTGTCAGTGAGATAGAAGAAAGTCATTGTGTGTCTGACTGTATGTATGAATGTGCTTTTGTTTTGTGTTATAGTGCTTATGTAGTGTGTGTCTCTGTTTGTCTCATTGATTGTCACAATTGGTTTATACGTTAGGATGTCGGTTCTAGTCATCATAGGTTCATCGTTTTGTGTCTTATCGCCAACGTTATGCTATATCTCTGGATGTAGCGCTATACTATGTCTCCGGTCAGTGACACTCTCCCAGCTCTTGGCTCAGTCTATACAGCTGTAAATATACCCCCAAACAGTAGTGACTCTGGGTAGTAAAGGAATGTTCTTTAGTATAGCGCCAGACAAAATGATCTTGCTGCATTTGTTCTGGATTTGTTCTTTATACTACTACTACTACTACTACTACTACTACTACTACTAGGTGGAATCGATTGTGGACTTTCTTAATAATGGCTGCAAATTTTGGCACAAGGCCAGCAATTTTAGAGAAGTGGATAAGTCGATTACATTCGACTGCTCAACTGGCTCTTATTTTTACCGATACCGAAAGGATGAAAGGCAAAGTTGGGCTCGGCGGAATTTGAACTCAGAACGCAAAGAGCCGAAAGAAATGCCTCTAAGCATTTTGTTCGACGTGCTAACGATTCTGCCAGTTTGCCGCTTTATGGAATCTCTTAATACTACAACAGGTTTCGGATTCACTTTGTACTCTTTGTGAGATTGGGTTTATCAAGCCACAGAAATGCATATCCTCTTGTGCCAGCTATTGGTTGGTTGGTTTTCATGTAGTAGTTGAAGCGGTAATAGATCTAGATTTGAGCGCGATAGAAATGTACTACTAGTTCAGAGTATCTGATCCGGCCCTTTGCAATCTGATAGCAACGTCTGCGAACAACACTGGTGCCAAGCTGCACCATCCCAGAATCAGTGTCCTTTCTCTTGGATAAACATCAATGACGTGAATAAGGGAGACTTGCACGTGGGCAACTGCTAGTCTTCCTCGCCCCCCCCCCACAATAACCCAGGCCTGCACACATATATACAGAGAACGGTCATTCTTGACCCAACAGTGTCTCTAGTGTACGTAGAATTATAAATTATTGCAGAGATGGTCGGAGTAGAGTTAAACAAATTGCCATCCATTTATTACTTAATATCATATAGAGGGAGCTTCTCTGTTCTATATCTATAGGCACAGGTTTTGTTGTGTGGTTAAGAAATTCGCTTTACAGATCCGTGGCTTTAGGTTCGATCCCACTGTGTGGCACCTTGAATCAGTTTCTTCTACTTTAACATCGAGTGGAACAATGTTTTATCTCTGTTCTATATCTATAGGCACAAGCTGTTTGTTGTGTGGTTAAGAAATTCGCTTTACAGATCCGTGGCTTTAGGTTCGATCCCGTTGCGCGGCACCTTGAGTCAGTTTCTTCTACTATAACTTCGAGTGGAACAATGTTTTATGAGTGAAATTTGGCAAAAGAAAACTGTCTGGAAGCCTATCGGTGTGTGTGTGTGTGTGGGGGGGGTCATTACTGGTAGACGTAGACGTAATCAAGTATCGATTTTCATATAATCGAACATAAAAACTGTTCCCCAACTCCAACAAATAAGTGACCTGAAAACTGGACCTTAAAGACAACCATCCTAATTGTTGAATTTTGAATGTCTTTAAAGATTGATTAATTTGTCAAATTGTCATGAACAACAACGAATGAATGAACACTTTTGTAGTCGCTCGACTTGCTAGAAAAAACTGCCAAATCTCATTAAAATCATACTTGACCATCTTAGAGAGAAGGTTGATGGGCAAACGATGGCTGATATAGTTTCATATATATTAAGTCTAAGTTATAGATGGGCACCGTCAAGGCTGGGACGCCTTTGATCGTACATGCTGGTACTACTACTATTACTACTACCACCAACACCACTACGCTTCCACCACCACCACCACCACCATTAGCGCACCACAAGTGCTACAATCGCCATTACCACAACTACCACCAACGCTACTGCTACCCCCACCACCACTATAACAAATACTACCATTATCACCACCACCACTACTACTACTGCAATTAATATTACTACTACTACCGCCACTATTACTTTACCACCACCACTCCTACTCAACTACTAGCACTATCACCACCATCACTACTACTACTACTACTATCATCACCACCACCACCACTACTACTAGCACTATCACCACCACCACTACCACCACCACTACTATTACTACTAGCACTATCACCACTACTACTACTACTACTACTACTAGCATTATCACCACCACCACCACCACTACTATTACTACTAGCACCACCACCACCATTACTACTACTACTACTACTACTAGCGCTATCACCACCACCATCATTACTACTACTACTACTATCACCACCACTACTACTACTACTATCACCACTACCACTACTATTACTAGCACTAGCACTACCACTACTACTACTAGCACTATCACCACCACCACCACCACTACTACTACTACTACTACTACTACTACTACTACTATCACCACCACCACTACTTGAAATCAACCAAATACCTTAAACAAAAGAATCTGAATTGCTTTGACCTGATAGGCTCGTTTTCACCAAAATGACTCCGGAACCGTTGTATTATTAAGAGTCCACAATCGATTCTACCTGATGGTTCTTTCCAGTAATAATAGGAATAGTTTTAGCAGGTGGTGGTGGTGGTGGGGGAAAGGTGTGGTTTTTCAAGAGGATAGACATTGTTAATTATAGATAACGTGATAGTTTAATTAATTGAAACCAAGTGGTAGGAATAAGATTGTCAAATACTTGAAGTATTTCAAAAAATTGTTCACCAACGTTTTATCACATTTTCTACACTGATGTAGTTTTACATTCTGATGAAAATCTCTTCCATTTTTAAATTATTATTTGTGTGTGTTTCTTGAAATTAATATTGAAAAAAAAATAGTTAAACGCACTTAAAATTGTGTAATTTTAGCCAATCGGAAGCCTCAGTTGCCGACATACCGCTCGTCATTTAATACAAATGTATTAGGGAGTGATGAAGTGAATGTTGACATCGGCAAAGGTCTTTCGTTCGATATTTCGATGTTTCCCTTTTAATCGGAGAAAGGAAAATCAAAACCTAGCAGTAGTTGTTGGCAACTTTTCAAGAAATTCAGAATCAATTGTAAAAAATGATTTGACATGTTTAAGAAAAAGTCTGATCTTCTTTTGTAGGCAGGAAAGTAGCTCTGGATATGTTCCAGTATTATGTGGTAAAAAGTTTGCTTCCCAACCACATGGTTCCAGGTTCAGTCCCACTGTGTGGCACCTTGGTCAAGTGTCTTCTCCCATGGAGAAGACACTTGCTCACGGCCGACCAAAGCTTTGTGAGTGGATTTGGTAGACGGAAACTGAAAGAATCCTGTCGTGTATGTGTGTATATATATATATAAATTGAGGGCTCTCGGAGAGAGCCTGTATTACTAGAAATAGGAGCTAAAGCGCCAGTTTGTTAAATTATAGTCTGATATTGTATTGGCAGGGGAAGTAATCGTCCCCACCGGGCAAGCTAACACGTGATGCACTGTACCTAGGTTTCGAAGATACTTCAATTCACATCAGCAGTGCTTGGTCAGTGTTGCCAGACCCGATGAAGCGATCAATTCCCTGCCAAGGTATATAGACGTACATTAATAAAACATCTAATGATGTTATTAATTGTTATTAATTCCACCCCCTTAGCTACTGTAGCAGTCAGGCCGAAACTAAATATTAGCAAGCCTTCAGAGGGTTTTACATCAGATCCAACACTAACAGCCTGTACACTGTCTCCATTTCCTGAGTTGCAAGTAATTAATGAGTCTTCAGAGAAATGAACTTTAGCGAAGTGGACATCGTGAGCCTGCCAAACGAAAATGAGGCGCCTGATCTATGTTTTTCCGATTCTTTTTCTTAGTTTGCAACTTCTTTCTTAGTTTGCAACTTCTTTCTATCCCACCCAGATAGTTTTTTGTTCTTCCTGTTTATCTCCATAGAATTCCTAATCAGAAATAAACCGATGGTAGTTTTTATATGTACTCTTAACAATATATATGATATAACTCCCTTCATAGAAAAATGAATGTCGCATAAATTTGCCTTTGCAATATATAACAGACAATAGCCTACAAGTAAATTCTATGCTACTGTTTTGAGATGACTGTGTAATACCAGAAACCCATGAAGCAATTACATGATCGCTTATGCCACAGCAGACAGTATCAGCGCGTGACAAGAATATATTATAATAATTTGATTTAGAGCAACGATCCTTGCTTCATCCTTGACTTTCGGTTATCAACAAACGAGTTGTTTAAATGCATGCTCATTTCTCTTATATTACGTGAAATATTCCATTAGCAATAATATATATTCTTGTTATTCGCCATTCATAAATTTCACGATTCAGTAATAGTATCATTGTGTTTGAAAATTAGATATATCAGCGGTTGTAACTTGTGACATGAAAAAGGTGAAAGTCTACCGTATCATCCAGCATTAGGGAGGATGTTATGACGTGATGGCTTGTTTCGCTACCCAGATGCCAGTGGACACCAATGAATCACAGGAAAATGAATGCACAGTTCAAAACTAGAATGTTGGTCGAATAAAGTAATAAAGTAATGAATCTAGAATGCTTTTCCCAAAAAGTAATGTGATAAAGTAAAAACAAAAATGACCAATAAAAATCAAGATTAGACTATTATTTTACCAGGAAATTAATGAGTTAAGAAATTGGTAAAATGCGCCACTTTTAATGAATATTCTAGAGTGTGGGTGCTGTTGCTCCCCCTGGCTAATTGTGCTTAGCTTCTAGTTACACCTTTGTTATATTCCGACTAAGCAACAGTTTAAATCCAGAGATTAATATCTTTATCTATATAACATACTTAAACTAGGTGTATCTTTGAAAAACCAGAAGCTGCAGTTTTTCATTCGGAAAAGATCCCTTTATAGACGTATTATGTTCAAAAACAATGTACGTCAGAGCTATGCGAAACAAAATCACCCCGGAAGCGACTACGAGAGCAACAGAAAGGTATTTCCCCGTTGATGCAGCTTGTCAATGTCACATACTCGTATAACTTCCGAAAAGATGTCGAATCAGCCAGTGTGTAAACAATACACTGGTTTGCAATGACGCCGTATAAGCAGAATGAAATTCGAATTATGCAATAGAAATAGCTCTAGAGTAAATTTTCTATTTAATATACTTAACGTATATGTATTGTTGAAAAAGACAGAAGCTACAGTTTCTCGTCCGAGAAAAATCCCTTTACAGCTAAGTGAAACTAAATAGCCCCGGAAACGACCGCGAGAGCAATATATATTTATTTTCGAGAGTTAACAGAGATTAATGTCCATTCAGTACGCATGTACAATCCACTTACCCAACTGCTCACCTCTTTCAACTGAATAAGTAACAAAGACTTCTATTTACTCTGGTTTGAAGTGTTTCCTTCTCATTTCTCTAAATGTCTTTCTTGGTCCTACCAGTCTTCAAACTCCTTCAAATACCTATAACTATTCGACTCTCGTCCTGTGTCGAGGACACCTCTCTCACATCATTTCCACTCTAAAGTCATCATCTTAAGTCACTTCAATGTCTACAATTTTTGTCGGCTCTCGCACTCCTTCCACACTAATATTGCTGGTGCAGAAACTAAGTCTTTTATTATCTTATCATCTCTGCAATAGTTTAGTATCTTCACCCATACGTATCGGCGCTCTCTTGATCTAAATACTCTTCAAGCGCTCTTGATCTCTTTCTCACTTCCAGACCCTACATTTACCAGGCTACTTCGCATTCATCAGATCGTCCGACCACTGCATAATCAAAGCCATCTATAACATATCCGCATATCCTTCAAGTCAGTTAACTGGTCTAAGCATCACAATTTTTGCGCTCACTCTCCTTAGCAACAAAAGTGTTTTACGTCTGACCTATACAAAACATTTATGCAGCTGACTAAAGCCATCCTTCGAAGCAAATCCTTTACGTAACCAAATCCCATACCCAACATTTCTCAAACAGTTCATGAACTAATCATATAATGCATACATGATCTTTTACTGTATATAATTGTTATATTTCTCGTATTATATACTTCGTTCTTCTTAAATATAATAGTTGTTATTATATTACTGTAATTTTAAGATAATGAGATAGCAGAATCGTTAGCGCGTCGGGAAAATGCTCCCCGGTATTGCTTCCGGCCTTTTATATTCTGTGTTCAAATTCCGCCAAGGTCAAGTTTGCCTTTCTTCCCTTTCGGTGTCAATAAAATAAGTACCAGTGAGGTACGGGCATCGACCAGCCACTCACCTGAAAATTGCTGGCCTTGGGCCAGAATTTGAAACCATTATACCACTGTAAGTTTAAGGCAGCGAGTTGAGAGAATTATTGGAGTATTTGTTAAGAGTCTGCACGCTCTGAGTTCAATACCCGCCGAAGACACCTTTACCTTTCATCCTTTCGAACTCGTTAAAATAACGTACCACTCATAAAGTCGATGGTATCTCAATTTATTTCATTCAATATTTTCATCACAGACAAAACTGCTTTATCCTGTATTGTGTGTGAAATTTATGCACATTATTCTGTTATAGCTAAATAACAGTAACTTCTGATTGCACAGCTTCGATTATTTCATCACTAAATAGAGAACAAATGCCCTAGACATACCTCGCACACTTGGAGTTATACTTCTGTTACAGTTTATGAGTATACTGAAGGTTGCCGAGATTGAAGATGTCAACATTCCCAAAGAATTTTACGTTAAACATCTAAATAAAGTGATTGATCATCATTTACGAGCAACTAGATAACAACAGCAAGAACCTGACGAATCTGTGGAGAGGTTTCTACAGTCACTTCAAACACTCAGCAAGGAGAATAAATCTACCGGTTGATACAGTAGAAAGGTATTGTGGATCATGAAGTGCTGATATGTGATTCTTTCATGATTGGTATGTAATCAGAATCTCATCTATTTGCATCTTTTAGAAAAATACTACACTCACTCTTCGTGCAGTGTATTAATCAAACAAAGTTTCTCCATATTGCTCCAAAGAACGGTGAAATATATGAAGTGTTTCATCTTGCTGATACTACATCCATAATTGCTGAAATAACAGCACAATCGCTGTAACTCACTCTTTCAAATCTTATGGGAATTTACTCCACAACGGAAAATATTGTTCTGCTTTTAATTCTGATTGTAATACCTGTGGGAAGAAAGATAATTTTTTTGGCAAGATATGCATGTCTAAAATCAATATAAAAAATCGTGATAGAAGAAAAACTACAGCTGCTATTTTGGCACCTATATTTTGTACACGTAGTATTACACTGCTCCAAAGTTTATCCTTTGTTGAAGGGGATGTGATTATTAACAGTCATATCATTTCTACACTCATTATCTCTGCTAGTTCTCACAGTATTATAAGATCAGTTTCAGTAATCTCTATTACTCTACAACCAAGCGTACCATCTATATGGCAGAAGCTGTTTAAATGCTAAAGTTTTTATTTCTTCTTTTATTGATGTAGAACTGAAAAGTAAGCACTGTTTTTCTGCTAATCTTTGTGTTCTGTAAAACCTATGCAGCGATTTTATTCTTGGCCAAGATTTTCAAAAGCGCGTAACTGTGGAATTATTGAATGCAACAGTTCTTCATCAGATCTTATAACAAACAAAAATCTTCATTCTACACTGGTAGTAGCTTCCACTTAATTTTAATCTAAAATGCTTGCAAAGAATGTAAAAGATAATTCAAATAAATGAAATGTTGTCACATGTAAAATTACATGCTACAGTCCCATGTGACAGCGGCCAAGTTGTCACTTTAAATTGGCTCTCAAAACATAATTTCTCTACTTATTATTGCGAAGCAGCACTTCTTTATGTACTGCTCTCAATAAGAATCCGACCCGACTCTGCACACCTACAAACTGTGCGCTTTATGAAAATTTCTGGGGGTTTTCTTTTCCTTCTGTCTACACTCTCTCAATGATAAAACAGTGCTGTTTTGGTTTTCATCTTTTACTAAAGTTCTGTGACGCTGATTTGTTCAAGAGAACGAGGTGGAATTGACCGAAGCAAATCCCTTGTATACATATGTGAAATTTCCAAATGCTATAGAATCAACGGTGTCGTTGTGTAATTTTTGCACACTGTCCAGAAATTATTTCAGTGTTATACTTTTTTCTGGCAAGTGATTTGATCTGAGACCATATGTTGAAGCTAAAGCAACTACAGAGTCGAAGACTCATTTTAGCTATGCAAAATCACATAGAAACTGTTAGCTTCATTTAATCATTTATTACTTGGTGTTAAACAGTTTCTGTGTGCTTTTAAGTAGCTAAAATGAGTATTTTACGCTGTAATTGCGTCTCCTACCTAGGAATGCTGAAATTTTTGCTGGGAATTCAACATTCTCGTTACAAGTTATATAAAGTACTGTATAGTTACAGCCAATACAAAGGCTGATTTCTTCTTCTTCTTCTTCTTCTTCTTCTTCTTCTTCTTCTCAACGACTAAAGTCACTCTAGCAAAAGAAAGCAACTGAAATTCGAAAGTCAACTCGAATGTCCAGGTTTCCTGAAAGATTTGGTTGACGATGGTCTTTTAACAAGAATGAACCGATAAGAAAATGCATATATGTTTATATAGCCACACTACTTTGACATATCTAAATGTAATTATCATTGTACTGTATTTCTTCCCTTTTATATTTTAGCTTTCGGTTGAAATAAAAACTTTTGAATTGGTATTCTACATCTGAGTTGATATACAACTGCACTGCAGTAATACAAATTAAAAGCACAACTTATAACATCTAATATCAATTTCGTCAACCAGTTCGATCGTTTTTATCTACCTTCACAATTCTTGCGAGACAACTGTCAGAAAAGAGTAACATGCTCAATCTGATGGCTCATTTACCATCCAAACTGCAATAGATCCTTCTCCCTCTGGTCTCAACAATTTTGCAGAATTCTCTTGCCCATCATTCCTCAACCATTATGGTTTTGCTAGGCGCACTCCTGCTGAGAAGACTTTCATATCTGTTGTCCACTTTGCTTCCAAATCTACAATGTGCAGGCGTCACAAAACTCTTCAAAGTCTTTCCTGCTGCACTCCACTAGTCCAACATCATGTATGCGATGAGCAAGCATCCACTCGGTTGATTCGACCTACTAGTAATAGCAACTAAATTCTCTAAAATTACACCTTTATCGTCTTAGAGGAAAGGCCTACAAAATTCCAAAATTCTTGGTTAGAATACTTTTGATTGCCTAGAGCTTAATAACAATGACACTATATACGCCAGTTACGAAAACGCCTTCAGTTATTTTAAATACATTCACCAGTCCTTATGATTATCTTAAATGTAGTACTCCAGAGTTATTCTCTGTAGACTGCATTAATAAAATATATCTGATTGGTAAGAACTCCCTCACCAACACAAGTATAGTGTGGCTTTATAGGAACTGGCGTGGCTGTGTGCTAAAAACTTTCCCTCCCAACCAAATGGTTCTGGATTCAGTCCCACTGTGTGGAATTTTGTTGAATTGTCTTCTACTATAGCCGACCAGAGCCTTTTGAGCGGATTTGGTAGAGGGAAACTCAAAGAAGCCCGTTGTATATGTGAGTGTGTGTGTGGGTGTGTGAGAGAGAGAGAGAGAGAGAGAGACAGACAGACAGACAGACAGACAGACAGA
Organism: Octopus rubescens; assembly: GCA_027564515.1. Classification (NCBI taxonomy): domain Eukaryota; kingdom Metazoa; phylum Mollusca; class Cephalopoda; order Octopoda; family Octopodidae; genus Octopus; species Octopus rubescens. The sequence goes on along the minus strand of JAOPUL010000001.1, from coordinate 95,805,359 downwards.
CAGACAGAAAGAAAGCATGTATGTATATTTGCGTTTGTCCCCACCACCACCATCACTTGACAACCGGTGTTGGTTTGTTTATTTTCAGGCAACGTAGCGATTCACCAAAAGAGTCCGATATGATAAGTACTAGGCTTAAAAGAAAAAAAGTTATTGGGGTTGACATGTTCGAGTAAAACCCGTAGAGGAGGTGGCCCAGTATGGCCGCAGTGTAATGACTGGAACAAGCAAAAGATAAAATAAGATAAAAGCACATTACAATATGTAATCCATAGATACATTGTGATACCACACTCAACAACCGCTGCAAGTTGCATACCATCTCCAACCATGCCTGTCTCCCATTTTCTCATCATCCATTCTGTGTCCCGTCTCTCATGTCTGCATGAACCACTAAACCCAGTTCTTTCCTCCCAGAATATATTTCCTCTGGAATCCCCTTCAGTCCCACGATTTCACCCTTGTACACTTGGGTTTCAAAGTGTTCAAACTAAACATCAGCCGTTTCTGAGGTTCTGGAAAAGTTTTTGATATTGCCTCTTTCTCGTAACTAAAGCATACAAAAAGTTCGAGACGATTAATTCTAACTCTGGCAGCGATGCATTTTCTATACAACGTTGATCTTAGTTTAATATGAGTTGCAGAAGGCGGCGAGTTGGCAGAATCGTTACTGCACCGGACAAAATGCTTAGCGGCATTCCTTCCGGCTTTACGACCTGAGTTCAAATTCCGCTGAGGTCGACATAGCCCTTCATCCTTTCGGAGTTGGTAAAATAAAGGACCATTTGGAGCACTGGAGTCAATGTCGTCGACTAGACTCCCTCTTCCCGTTAAAACACCATTAAAATTGGCATTACCTTACATCACTCTATGGTCGACAGATGAAATCAATTTAAGGGTTTGATTCAATCAATTATACATACATACATACATACATACATACATACATACAGACAGACAGACAGACAGACAGACAGACAGACAGACAGACA
>JAOPUL010000001.1:95784665-95796043 GCA_027564515.1 Octopus rubescens | reverse complement strand
AGGCAAAGTCGACCCCGGCGGCATTTGAACTCAGAACGTAAAGACGGAAAAATTGCCGCTAAGCATTTTTCCCGGCGTGCTAACGATTCTACCAGCTCGCCGCCTTATACAGATTTATTACTAACCCTCTCATTTATCACATGAGGTAGACAAAATCTTGGAAATGTCTTTTGAAAATCATATTGTGAAGTACTGACGCTATCACCGACGACATGAGCCAATCTGCTTACGAGCACTTGGCCAAAATCTTTTAATTCTGTATTCACCAGAGTTATGGGTCTGAAATTATCAAAGGTAATCCGCTTGATCGCTTGATCCAGTCCTTCATTAGCAGTGATACCACTCTTCAGTTACAGAACTAGAAATGCTTCCAGTTTACTGTCAGTTGCAATGATAGACGTCAAAATCATAATCAACAAGTCTTGTGCTTAAACTTAAGGATCGCTGTACATTTAGAAGTACATAAACCCTTTGGATAGAGCTGAATTTAATTGCATTATACAACGGGACGATAAACTGTTGCCTTTTTCCAAACTAGACATTAAAAAACTAATAACTTCGGGCTGGAAGTATAAATGGGATTTATGACATTCATGCCCTTCTTCAGCGTAAGTAAAATGAAATGGCTGCAAAAAGAATTTGACATGGTCAGGTCATCGTACGGGAGTATAGTACGTCTAACCTCTCTGGCGTTCGCTACAACAGATTTTATACATTAGTGACCAAATTACGTCGATACCGCCAAGTGTGAATTACCTACTCAGCTTAAAGTAACACCTTCTCATACAATACACTATGTGTATACGTTTCTATGGAAGTTTTATAGATAACATTCCGCATATAAACCTGGCTGTATTAGTCGCCGAAAGAACATCAAAGAACAACTACCATTAACTGATCATTTCATCACAGTGTCGTTTTAAAAATCTCCCCTACTACAGTTGTTAAAACCATTGCATTCGACTAGACATTCTTATAGCTCCAGGATACGAACATTTATCAACTGATTTACTTCTGATTGCTGCAATGACGATAAAGGTATTGATGTTGATGACCATCGCCAACAGCACCACTACCACTACCGCCGCCGTCATCACCACCGCCACCACAATCATCATCGTCATCATCATTATCGTTTTCGTATCCATAATCATTACGCTGTTAATAGTGAATGTTTTAGACTTATGTTTAGGGGTTTCTATACATTCTTACACAGATATATGCACACGCGTACACACTCTCTCTCTCTCACTCTCTCCCTCTTACGTGTGTGTGTGTATGTGTATGTGTGTGTGTGCGCGCGTGCGTATGCGTTAGTCAGAGGACAGGACACATGACCTTTGTAGGCTCTTCTAAACTGATGAAATTAATGAGATTAATAATGTTTAGCTGGAACATTTTTCAGCATTTGCAGAAAAAACTGCGTACGGGAGTGTATACCAGAAAGTTACAGTCCTAGAGAAGAAGTCCAAGGGAAAATGTTTAATGATGCCTTTAGGAGATGAGACGCAGTAAAATGACGGGATGGAGAGAAATGAGCGAATGGTACGAGCCTGTAGTTATTGCACGCAGCAATTAGCGTGTGTGAAGTGTGTTGCTATGATTAGGCTGTGATTAGTCAATCTAATTCGTTGCAAAATCTGTGTCCGAGTTAAAACTGTGTTTAGGGTTTTGAAAGAGATCAAGGGTATTTGGTGTGTCGGAGTATCTGTCAGGATACAGGTTAGTGTGGATACTAACTGGCGCATATGGTTCAAAATGGTAAACAGGAGGGATTTGTGTTGCATTGAATGTCCACAATAAGGATGACTTCAGAGAGAGAGAGAGAGAGAGAGAGTAGTTGGCGGGGCAGCAGACAGATTATATGAAATTAGAGGATGAGGTAGAGATATTTGAGTAAACGGGAGTCGTTGTGGACTAAATACAGGTAGAGTGAATTGTATGCGTGTGCCATATGAATCATATTTCAGAGGAAAGTGACCCTATAGAGTGCAACCTGGACAGTATTCTTGTGTTTTCTTGTAAATAACTGATTTGAAACTCAGTAGCTGTGAGTGGGTTGCTCAAAATGTATTTTCTAGACCATTGGTGACGAATTGAAAGAGATTTGCTATCATGTGTTTGGTAATTAAGCGTTCTCTTATATAACTGCGAACTCCGCTGTTATTTTCAGACACTATGACATTTTGTTATTGTTTGGGAAGTGTTTATCGAATGCTTACAACATATTGGACTCCCCTGAATGCATTAAGCATAAGATTATGAGAGATATGTGTATCACAGAATTATAGAATATGTGGTCTGTTTGGTATAATCTGATAGTGTTGGAGATTCAGGTGGGAATTGAAATCATATTGGATAGAATATTTGCGTATAGAATAAAGAAATTCCGGTAGCTTTATCGTGTTTCTCAATTTATTTTCATTGCCTCGTTGGGTTTCATTTCAGTCAAATGTAATGCTTATTTCTTCCAATTGTTTTGAATTAATCAGGCATAATCTTGAAACTTCGGGACTTTGATGATGTGATTGTTATTTTTAGAATGATATTGTAGGGTAAGTGTGGTGAGAGGCTGGATCTGGTCAGTTTGAACTTGAAACAGGTAGAATATTTGGACCAGGTATGGCCGGTTTAAATGCTAAAGGGTTAAACCTATTGAAGTAACGAAACCAAATATGAAACAATATCCATTGCAACAACCAGAAATAGAACAAGTAATATATGCTCGCATCCTGGAGCTATAAGAATGTTTAGCCGAAAGCACTGATGTCAGCAATTGAAGTAGGGGGATACTTAAAACCACACATGAAGCAATAATCAATTATAGGCAGTTGGCTTTGATGTTATTTCGGTGACTAATGCAGACAGATTTATATGTGGAATTTTATCTGTAAAACTTCTATAGAAACGTATACATTTGAAGTACTGTATGAGAAGGTGTTACTTTAAGCTGAAGAACTGAAAACCCTGACTCATTTGTTACTGTGTATCCTTGTAAGTAGCCGTGAGTGGGCTTCTCAAAATGTTGTATTTCCTGGACTTCAAGTGACAAAGTGAAAGAGAAGATTTGGCATTTTGCGCTAGCTAAATAATTGGTCTCCTATATGACTGAGGGCCCCACTTTTATTCCCAAACTAGGAGCCTGTCCCGAATGCTTACAACTGGCCTCAAACCAAATACCCCCACCACCTACCACCCCCACCCCACCACCCCAAAAAACAATAAAAGAATCTCATAGTGTTTTATCATGGTTCAAACACAAGAGTAGTTTGTTTTACTAGATTCAAAGCCCTTCCATTCGGTAGAAGTTGCTTCGACTGTAGAAGCAAAATAACGTCCCTCTAACGATTGTTATCTTATAGATGGCTGCGAATTTGTGCGGCCACTAAGAACGTAGGTGTTTACAGAAAGAGATAGATTTTAGATTTTAAAAAAGATTAAAGAGTAAAAGAGAAGTGATGTGGAAATCCGAAAGGTGAGAGAGATTACAGGTTTGTGTTAAAGGCTTTGTATGAAGTACTTGAAGGTTCACGCCTAAGAAGATAGTTTTGGACACCAGATTAGCCGTTTCAAATGTGCCCGAAGATTAGATATTCTCTGTCCGGAGTTTTTTGGTACAGAAGTGGCAGAATTCCGAATAGTATGTTGATCTGGAGTACTTGAGAGTTCGAGAACGATGATGTGGTTCGTTAGGCGAATACTTGACCTTCATTTTTCTCTAGGTTTAGATCGTTCTTCATTATGCAAATTCTTTTCATCAACGTTAAGAACTTTAAAGTTATGGAGAACATTTATTTAAAAGATACCGAAAGTAATATTTTTCCTAATGATTTATTTTTAGCGATAGAGTGTCCGATACTTTCCACTATTTAGCTTCGTTTCTTTACGTTCAAAGTTCAAAATCCGCTACCTTTACCTTTTATTTCTCATTAGTCTACATTTTAGTGGCATAATATAGTTTTTGGTGGATATTGATCTGTATTTTAGTGAAACATGCTACATTCCTGCCACTATGTATTCATAAACTTCATGCAAATATTCAAAAAATCAATATTTAATGAAGTTAAGGCGACAAGCTGGTAGAATCGTTAGCAGCCGGACAAAATGCTTAGCGGCATTTCTTCCGGCTTTACGTTCTGCGTACACATGTCGCCGGGGCCGACTTTGCTTTTCATCCTTTCGGGTTCGATAAAATATGTACCAGTTGATCACTGGCGGGGGGGGGGTAATCGACTAGCCCCCTCCCCCAAATTGCTGGCCTTGTGCCAAAATTTGAAACCACTATTTAAGGAAGTTAGAAAACGAGACTCGGGATATTTCGAACCTTTTTGCCGAGGAGTGAACATATTTTAAAATAAATAGCAGAGGAGTAGACATTGCTCCGATGTATCTAGTTATGTTTTGCTTCGAAATAATATCGAGCTAACAGAAATAAGAACCAGAATTTATGGTAGTTGGTAGAGGGTCAACAGAAATAGTACAAGTGAGTTACTGAGATAATTCAATCAACTATTAAATCCTTTTTATTAAAAAAAAAAGTTGTGGTTTTGTACCGGGGTGAGAAATTATAGTTACCGTAGTTTGGGAATGATAAAATGTCGGAAATTATACATCGTTCAACAGAAGAAATGAAAGAGAAAGGAATAGTCAGACTGTAAGACTGTCAGACTCTGCAACCGAGATTGACAGATACGCTGAGCGCTAAGATACACTTACATTTTATGTATGAAGTGGCCAACTGAAAGAACAAACAATATACCATGTCTCTGATAGACAAAAGAAAAAAGTGTTTTGTTTGGTTTTAAGCTATGACGTTTTCTATGTCATCTCATATTTGTAATTTGCTGTTAGCAATACATTAAACATTTATTGAAAATATAAAAACAAAAGAGAAATGTCTCTTGTTCGCAGAGGTGTATAGTAACAGTATATATCTATTGTCTATAAATTTATATATATGCAATATATGTGCATGTCTGTGTGTGTGTACATGTATTTTGTATATGTAAGCTTGCATGTGTATATGTGCACGATGAATGTCTTTATTTTTCATTTTCATTTTGCTATTTATTTACGTAGGATGCAAGGTGGGGCTGACACGGGACCGCCAGCGATGGAAAGCACTGGTGAACATGGTCGGCTCTATGAATGATGACGACTCTGGGACCACTAACTTGGAATGACAACAGCCTCATCAAGCAAGAGTATGAAGCAGCAGCAGTATATATTTACGTAGACTCCAAAATCTTTGTCTTTGGCAAGCTATATTAATATTTCGCTCTTGCTGTAAAATCAGAAACTTAGCAGATTTCGTCCGTCTTTACGTTCTGAGTTCGAATTATGCCGATGTCAACTTTGCCTTTCATCCTTTCGATGTCGATAAAATAAGTACCAGTTGAGTACTGGGGTCGATGTAATCGACTTAACCCCTCTCCCGAAGTTTCTGACCTTGCTCTTCCGCTTTCGTGGAAGGGTCGTGTTCCGTTCGTCAGATGGTCCATCAGCTGTCAGCAGCCGCTGAGTAGAGGACTGGGTATGCCGTAGCTAATGATGCACCGACGTGCGCTGGGGCTGCGACATCTCCAGCGTTTCCTTGACAGTGAGCAGGCGTGGTTACCGTTTGTCAGACAGGATTTTCAGCAGCTCGTCTCATTGACGAAGCTACAGTCCTGGATCAAGCGTAGGCCGAGAAAGGACGCTTGGCACCTGGAGTACCGTCAAGTGCTCACAGCCCTCTGTCAGTCGGGCAATGAGTTCGATGAAAGTTCCACATTAGAGTTCTGTAGGCGGTTCGTGGCAGACAAGAGCGACGACGTCCTCGGGGAAACCTGGGCGTCGGGAGGGATCACTTAGCGGGTCTTTTCTGGGGGATTAACGGGTCTTCTCCGGAGGACTTTCAGGCCGAAACCTATGGATAATTTCCAGAAATTCTTGGCCTAGTAATGCTACCGGGGAGCTCTTCGGTTTTGAGAAAAGTTCTACAGGCACGAAAGTGCTGTTAGACGGAACTGTCCGAGATGTGCGCAGGGCGTCGAAACCGTGCTTCATGCACTTGTCCAGTGTCTGGGCATTGCTGACTTGTGGAGTTTTGTCGAACAGCTGTTGACGCGTATAGAAGGGATTCGGTTATCAGCCGAGTCCGCCTTCTTTTGGCCGGGAAGGGAAGGCAGTTTTCCTGTCTGGTGGCCATGGCGAAAGAGGTTGTGTGGTGGATGAGGTTGAAAGACTAAAGACAGATACTTTCCTCTCTGGCCAAGCCGTCATTGACTTTTTCAAGTTCTACTTGAAAAGGAAAGTGAAGGTGGAGAGGGAAGTGTTGCAAATTGGCCGAATCGTTAGCACCCCGGACACAATGCTTAGCGGCATGTCGTCCGTCTTCACGTTATGGGTTCAAATGCCGCCGAGGTTGACATTGCCTTTAATCCTTTGGGGGTCGATAAAATAATTACCAGTTAAGCACTGGGGTCGATGTAATCGACTAACTCCCTCCCCCGAAATTACTGGCCCAAGTTTGAAACCAAATTAAACAAATAATTAGATTTACTTAAATAATTAAATGAAACACAGGTTCATGCACATTAGTATAAATGATACAAGTTTATACAGAAAAATTTCGGAACTTTATTCATTACAAAGAGAAAAGTGATAAGACTGGTGGTAGAGGGCAGAAAGTCCATATATTACGTGTGACAGTAAGAACCAATTCACAACGTTATATCCAGGAAAGCTGAAAAGGCTGAAAAATAGAAAAGCGAAGGACATCAGAGGCAGTAACAGCGGCAGCAAGTTTAGAAAGCTACTATTTCTAAAACATTACTACTTGCAGCTCTGAGTACAGTGGAAGAAATAGCCTTCAATCACAACTTGTAGTACCACTCCCATCATCTTGCAATGACGGGGACGTAACAGAGAATAGACAGGGGTGGCAGATTGTCGGGAAAAGTGAAAAAAAAATAGAGAAAAGGAACAATTAAAGGAATCCCTGGACGAAGTATAGGTCGGTGCATGCCATATTGATAGGGGGAGTACATCCAGAAATGTGTGTCTAGTCTTGAAAAGTGAGGATGGGGTAAAAAAAGCAAGTCGAACTGGTACGCTTCTCGTCAGCCCTTAATCTGGTACACAATACAAGGGATACATCGGACGGCATAATGCCTTTTTTCTTCACCTAAATCAAAAACACTGAACCCATGACCCCAAACTGAAAGCAATTAAGAAATATGAGGAGGATTCCATCTGTCCTCGGAATTCTATGAAGTTCAGTCATTTGGATTACTAACGAGAAACTGATAAATAATTAGAACGAGCTTCAGGAAGCAGAGGAAAATATTGCGTAAACTGAAGAGAAATGTTTTGACTCTGCGGAACATGCAAAGAATTACGAAGGCGGAATTACGGAAGGAGACTCTTTCTGGTGTGTGACAGGATGTGTGCTCCTTCGGTTGGAACAGGACACATACAAGCGTGTACTTGATTTCTAAAACTGATTACGAGGCAAGGAGACATGTAGGGTTGATGCTCCACACTCCTCCTCACAGACTTTTTCCACAGATCCTGGGTCTAAGAAATACTGAAACCGTCGTCAGATATATTGGCACAACCCTTGACTTACCGTCATATCTGTATGGGCATATGATGGATTCATAACTGACACACAGCAACACGTACTTAAATGGGATCTTTGTGAATTCTCAGGGACCACACTGCGACCATGGAGCTGCAACCTATTGGGAAGTGAATGACACTGGTTATGTAAAACAAAATGCCCAGTTGATACACGTGTTATAGCAAAGACCCCCTTGAGAACTTTTGCCCAGCAGAAGAGGACAAAAAAAGCAATAACGATAGAGACAGTAGCAACAGCAAGAGCAAATCTTGAGTAGAGACTGTTGCAATCACTATTCCTAAAGCACGACAGGCTGAAGCTCCGGAAGTGGCCACAACTGAAGCATGCGAAATGACCTCGTTCTCAGTGCCACCAGTATCGTGGGCCACGCATGATAGAGAAGCTGGTGATGGTTTCCTCCGTCAACACAGAACCGTCCTGAGGTCATCTCTGCGTCTTGTGTCTATGGCGAAAAGATAGAGAATGAAGAAGAATGGAAATCTACTAAGGAAAAAAAAGGGGAAAGAATGAGTTCAAACAAAAGGCAAGCAGATAGCTAGGAGTCCCTCATGAAAAGGCGCCCATCCAAGAGAGTGCCTGTATTTTATGGTGATCCCATGGGAGAGCTCTATTCTAAGGATGGGCTTAAAAGACGACGAATCAAATATTCTGCTGAGTGGGGAGGAGATAGTGCACAAGACACTTCAAGACGATAGATAGCTTTTGAAAACTACGTCAGTGATCTAACGATAGCTAAGTAATCACGCCCTAGAATGTGTGGTTCTTCACAGCTCAGCTTAAAGCCAAAATTATACTGGAGTCTCTCTGGGGGTTCTAGTTTGTAAGTGGTGATCGTAGAGGAAGATGATCTGTGTCTTGGGATGCCCTCATCTTAAGTGACAGTTTCTTTTCCTTGTGAGAGCGGATGTCCTGGTTTGTATTTATTTGTACTTGCTTGAGCTAAAGAAATGTTTAAGGTAAAGAAATGTTTAAGCTAACTTAATATTATTGTTTTACGCTTTTATTTTTTGCCGCCCTCTGGTTTATATTATATAACATACGCATCCGCTACTTTTTTTGTCAGAACTTTTGTATGATATATTTCGCTTCGCATTTATGGGCCATTTGTGACCAATAAAGTAAAGATTATAAATCTTGCCGTCGTCGTCGTCGTCGTCATCATCATCATTATCATCATCATCATCATCATCACTTAGACATGGTGAGCAAAACTCTGAGAATTGTCGAAAAATATTTTGTTGTCTCATTGTATTTACAACATATGAAGTAAGTAAAGAGGAACATTTTTTTTTTGTAGAATGTCAACGTCCTTTCTCTAAAGGAAGGCATTTGGATTTGATTTGTCGTTTGACAAGGCAAACACATCTGTTTTAGAAATAGCAACAGGAGTAGGAGTGGTAGTAGTAGAAAGATAAGTACTACAATGAAAGTAGCTAACCTCCTCTATGTGAGGAAGATAAGAGTTTTCACAATAAACCATAAAAATACGAACAACATAAACCTAAAACACTGATAATGCCAATAACGAAAAATAGCTAACAACCGGGGGGGGGGGATACATGGTCGCTCAAACCGCTAGAAATAGCAGCAAAACCACCCTGAAATCAAAGCCTATCGTTTTAAACCGAAAACAAAACCCATTAGATAGTAGATCTGATCTATTATGGCTGTTCTGGGATTAAACAACATCGAAAACAACAAATGTGAAAACAAAAACAACAGATATTTAGAATTAACAGTGATAACAAAACTACCGCCCTAATTAGAAAATAAAACAACTAATGAAAAAAACAGAACACGAATAACATCTAAAATTAGTGACATGAGTTCACTCCCCTTTGCAAATACACGGGTGCGTGGGACGCATCAACAACCAGCTGGAAAGGGTGCTTTCCTGGGGTTGAAATTGCAGTATGTTCATTCTGTCGAGTTAAACTTGGCCTCAAAATTAATTTTCTGTATCCATACTGCTGTTATCTGTAATAGATAATTTTTAATACAGCTTTTGATAATAAATATTTTTCTTTTGAAAATCAGTATTCATTACATCATTTGTAAAAGCCCTGAGAAATTTCACCAAAACGACATAAATTCGCTTCGTATAGTCGTCCTCCATAACACTGAATGAACACATCTAACTCTAAAATATTGGCAGTACGTCGAGAACATTAACGTGTACATTACTAGCATAATCATACACACACGCGCGCGCGTATGTATGTTCGTCTCTTTCTCTTTTTAATTTAGAGTAAATTCTGATCGGCCACCTACTTGGTAGCAAGGTTGTGAAGGAAAGCATCTTGTTTTGTTCATTACCCTTTAAATCTTAAGAAGGTCTTGCAGTTTTTTATAACCCCAGATATCGCGATCCTTTGTAGTGTAAGAATTAGGGATTTGCGTTCTCTCTCCAAGATTCCAAGTTCAGCTATACTTTGCTACAGACGGGTTGGTATGTTGCTCCAATAATAATGGGTATGAAGCTAAAAGTGTATCTTAGGTATTGAATTTGCAAACTCCCTACTAGTGGTGCATAAATGTCTTCTTTTTCTTGTATTTTTCGAACCACATTGATGTCCAGAGGGCAGCTGATTCCCACAACAGAACATATCTTTTCTTTGTAGTTCCACACAACAGCGTCTGGCAGGGTGTGCTTAATTTTTGACGGTTGTTTTAATTTTTAAGTTCTACCAATATTCTTTTGACCTATCGGTCTCAATATAGTCAACTTCGCCTGTAGATGTTTTCTTTTTTGTTATTATGTTCTAGATCGTCCTGACCACTGCATCATGCCTCATGGGAAGATAATATCTGGAAGACATTCTCTCACAGTTGGCAATAATGTGGTTGATGTCTTCAGTTTTGGTCTTGCACAGCCTACAATTTGTCAACGTTTACTGCCTCTTGTGCTGTAGGTACTTGGTGGGGATGTCTTATTCTTATATTGCATGGAGGTAGCCTTCAAAGTGAGATGGCTTAAACTTGTCAGTACTCTATGCCAACATTTTGACATGATCAACCCCTTCTATAGTTCGTGTTTTTCGTGCCAAGTACCCATGTATTATCTTTTCGGTGAACTGGTCCATTTATTTATTTTGTTCTGATAAATAGATTTTACCAATGCTCCTTGGGGAGAGATTTGTATCAGCTCGTATTTCATATCTCTCCTCAAGTTCATTAGCTATCCTAATTATGTTGTTGATTTCATGGTCGCAAACTTGGGCAAGATAGTTATTGGTCTCTTTTCTCTGCTGCAGATGTTATTTCAGTGTCACAATAGGTGCTTCATATGACATCCATACAAATTTGAGACCACGACCGCCATCCTTGCGTGGGAAGTATAGCCTGACTACATCTCCATTGATGTTGAAGTTTCCTGTAGCACTGAGGAGCTTGTGAGTTCGAACATCTATCTCATTGAGTTCTTGTATTGACCAAATCAGAAACCCAAACGCAGGTCTGAGGACAGGCACTGCAAAGGTGTTGTAGGCAATATGTTTGTTGTAAACTGAGAATTTTGATGACCATATTCTCTTTACTCTCCTGAGGTATTCATTCCTGGTCCTCTCCTTATTTATGGGTCCGTCATATCTGACAATCTCATTTTGTCCAAGATACCTATAATTGTCACCTGACTGTAGAGGTTGTATTGTCAAACCATTTATTCTTAGGTTTTCGTCTGTCTGTCTGTCTGTCTGTCTGTCTGTCTGTCTGTCTGTCTGTCTGTATGTATGTATGTATGTATGTATGTATG
>JAOPUL010000001.1:95638871-95652633 GCA_027564515.1 Octopus rubescens | reverse complement strand
ATACATACATACAAAACAGACCAGAGACAATTGAGAATGGTATTTTGCCTCGCACAACTCACTTCCCGTGCATTATGTATGTATGTATGTATCACATACGCACGCACGTACACACACACACATGCGTATATATGTATGTTCATTGCTCCCATTAACATGGTTTCCTCCTCTCTGTCCCCCGCCCTCTATACAACTGCAAAGGGCTTCGCATGAAACATTTAGTATTCTTGTCTCTCCCTTACTATTAGGTCACTACTCTGACCTATTTTTCCTACTGCTTGCTCATTTACATAATAACTTAAATTCTATACCACTGGCAGTGACCTTGTTTTCTGACATTACTTTTAAACATGGTGACTCAATGCTGTTTATTTTTCACTTACTACGAGACCCTGTTGGGTTCCTATACTGTTTTACTACTTTGCTTCTTTTCTTAAATGGTTGCTTTCTATAGCGGCAACCTTAGTTTTGATTTAAGTTTCCTTAACTATCTGCAAAACATATAAAAACGTTTCTGTTTAATCTATATCTGCAGTGACCCTTACTCTTTAACACAATTGCACCGACTTCTCAGAGTATTGTAACTTGTATTTATTTTATCAAACTAAACTCTGCACTTAACGTTTTATAACTAAAAATAATTCACTTAAGTCGAGTACTTAATAAAATGAAACTTTAGAAGGTTGCATGTATTATAGAAAGATGTTTTTGCAAGTCCTGTGCATTATTTTTTTTTTTTACTATCTAGTTTATTGTGCCCACAACACCAAGGACACTGTTAACTCTGGTTTAGATTTCAGTCTGTTGCTATCACTGTTCGACGTCTGGAGTAAAATACTAAAATTTGAAGGAGTAAAATACTAAAATGGAGGCAATTTGTTGTGTTTTTCACACACACACACACGCGCGTGCACACACACACACACACACACACACACGCAGTTCAATAGAATTGTGACTGGGTAAATTTTCCATAATTTGTTTAAATACGCATAATTAACGAAGTATTCAGTACGAATTATTTGCTATTCCTATATAAACATAACGCGAAAATAATTTGTGGCATTGCATCAAAACTGAAATAGATAGGGAACGTTGAGATTGGGGAGGGGGGAGAATCATCAGAAATCTTCATTTAGCCTGCGCAAAATTATAGCTCAACTTGATCAACTTTTTATTTTGCGATTCGTGATGAGCAGATTTAAAAACCTTATCTTAGATAAAATAAAATCCCTCAAGATTTGAGGATTAAATCCTATGACAGAGTCGTAAAATTAAAATGATGGTTTCTTTCTTGTAACAATAATTTGCTCGTACTTTTTTCAAATTGTTGGGGATGAATAATAATTCTCCTGAGTATCTTTATTCTGTAAGCTGAGTAGATTGTAATTGAAAAAAAAAAGAAAGAAAAATTGAAATTTAACGAGGAAAAAAAACTTTCTCCGTGCAAAAGGAAGTATCGTTAAGCAGAGGAAAAAAATATGTTCCAATCATTTTGCGGTTACTTCTAGGATATATGTTCTTGTAAGGGCTTGATATGCCTTTCGTCTGCTGTTTCAAGGGAAATCTACACATGCGCAAACGAATATATCCAATACGTAAAACATCCGGAGTTTTGTGCCTTTGAAAAGCGGAAAGGGGTGACGTGGGTCGACATAGGTTTTCTAAGAAAATTTGAAATTTTAAAAAAAGGTTCTTTACAGATTCGTAATCTCCGTATTTTCCCACGAGGTTTTTTTATTTTTTTTAAATGAGCGGGAGGTGGCGGGTGGAGTCGAGTGGGAACCACCCGACCTCTGCCAATACTTTCATTCGCTTACAAAGCAATAGCATCAGCCAATATTCTGATGCAGTTCTGATTTTTGAAACTGGTTTTAATTAAGCCTAAAATGTTATTGCTATGTTACCAATAAAACTATACGAGCAGTTTATTGTTGAGTATCTCGTTTTAGCTGTACTCAAATAAGCCTAGTCTTATATCTGGGTGCCACCCTCTGATCCAGCACTCCAGATATTCCATATTTTGATTTTGTTGAGGAAAAACGGGCGAGCTGACAGTATTGTTAGCGTGCCGGACAAAATTCTTAGAGACATTTCTTCCGGCTCTTAACCTTCTGAGTTCAAATCCTGCCGAGGTCAGCTTCGCCTTTCATCCTTTCGAGTGGTCGATGTAATCGACTAATCATCTACCCGCCAAAATTGCTGACTATATGCCAAAATTTGAAACAATTTTGTTGAAGATTGTAATACTTCCGACGTATTGATCTGAGGAGCCGGCTTTCTAGCCGTGACTTTCTCATCCTCCTATCCAGCATATACTATTTACAGAATTAGTTTCCATGCTATATTTATTCCTTTTTCATACAGTTGGGATTGGTTGCTATTGCTAAAAGTTCAAAAGACTACATAAAGGCTTCATTGGCTGGTGTACAAGCAATGTATTCTGTCCCTAATACTAATTTGTGGTAGGATACTCTTGGTACCAAATATATTCAGTCTGCGGAAAAAAATTATTTATTACTTTTCAAAAGTTTCACAGTCAACCACTCATTGTCGTCGTTGTTAGTGCTGCTCGAAAGACCTAGGGGCATAAGTTAGTTGGCCAAACGAAGATCTGTTGCTCCAGGTGTACTTCTGCTTCTGTCTGTATGAAGACTTTATTGCGGACTCCTACAAGATGTTGCTTGTCGTATAGAGAGTGTAGCAGTCTGCGAACCTGTTGCTTTCTTAAACTTTTTTCACTGTGCAGTATGCTTTAGGGTTCTGATTATGGCCATCACAATGAGGTGGGCTCGGGCGGAGCTTCACATTTGTTTCTTTGTAGTTAGTAAGGGTTTGTCTGTTGATATAACTGGTGTGTGTACCAGGAACAGGTAAGAGTTAAAGCAGCAAATTGTGCCATTTGCTTGTTCCGGAGGTCTTTCATTTTGTATATTTTGACTTAGAAGTGTTTTTTGATCGTAGATCTACTCGATCAGAGCTGACTTGGAGCTCAACAACTCCAAGAATCGTAGCCACCACACTCCAACAACAAACAAGCAAACAGCATAATCAAACTTACTTAAAATCAAGTTGTCAAAAAACCACCGAAGTTGTAATCTTTACTGCCCATCCCCAGCCGTGTTTTAATTAGGCACGAGAAAAGCAACAAGGAAATCCAAATATTCAATAGCCTCAGATCTCAAAATTAGAAACATTTCACCAAAATGTTATGTCTAGTGCCTGAATGAAACATTACATTCATCAATATGTTCAACACTTGATATGAGTTATTGGCAAACCCTAGAAATTTTAAACTAAGCAAAACTACAAAACCCCAACCGAAGCAGCACTGCCTTGGTTTAATTTAACAAAACTATTTTTTTTTAAGCCGCAAAGTTCAGAAAACGGAACGATGGTTATTATAGTCATGAAAATTGGCATTAAGGAAGCAACAGCTAAATTTGTGTTTCTTTTTACTGTTATTATTTTATATAAAGGATGTGCATGTTTTGAGTATGAGTCTGTAGAAGTGGATTTGTGTCTGCATGTGCGTCGGTTTACACTAAAGTGGTCTGCTATAAAACACTTTAAGTATGTCTAGTTGCCGGCTGAAGTCTTAGGCACAGAATTCCGTTGTTTTTACACCTTTTGTTAAATGTCAATGAACTTATATACATTTTCTGCTGAATGTGAAATTTCCCTAGTTTGCTGTCAGTTTGTGTGTGTGTACATTCACGCATGATGTTATCGTTCGGCTACTTCGTCTGCAATATGTCTCTACGTGAGAGTATTATTTTTTTTTAATCTATGTATAGTATCTGTCTGTGCATGTGTGTTTACGTTTATATTTGTGTGTGTAGTTTGCATGTGCTGTGCGGATTCTGTCTGATATAACTGCACAAGCTATTCTGTCTACATATGTATATTTGTATATGTGTCTGTATGCGCGATATGTAGGTGAGTGTGTCTGTCGTATAATGTTTGTATATCTATACGTGTCTGCCTTGAGCATTCTTGACTATGTATTCAGTATCTCTGCTTGTGTGTGTGTTCTCTATTTGCGTCTACGTGTCCGTATATATATATATGTTAATATTGAAGTGTTTATATGCATGTGTTTGTATGTTTGTGTATTTTAAGAGTATCTATCTGTGTTTTAGTGTATGTCTGTTGCAAGTGTGTGTAAGAAGTTAGTGTCACTGCTTTGGACAATCCCAAATAAGCAGTGTTATTCTTAATTCATTTGTTGTTGTTGTTTCGACTGCTGCTGTCTAGTCATCTGTCTAGAAATTATGCAAATTTGCTCTGTCTGCTTCTGTCTTCGTCTCTCATTCATTCATTCTCTATCTCTCTCTTCTTGTCTGTCTGCTTTTTTTCCCAAGCCAGGTCTGTCAGTGAAGAACCGGCTCGATACCTGACGGTACACACGCAAACACAAATACACAATAATACAAACACACACACACACTAAGCTTGCTGCTTTTTACCCTGTCTATCTTATAAGGTTGCTGCTGCTTGTTTGCTTCACTTGGTGACTACTAAGCTGTTACTATGTGTAGATATGACATTGCCACTCTAGACAGCTCCTCCCTTCTATCTCTATTCTCTCTCTCTCTCACACTCAAACATAGGCACGTTCTTCCCTTATTTCTCCACCATTCTAGACACTCCCTCTAACTCTGTCTGTCTACACACATAACTAGTTTACTCGGACTCTAGTTTTTCTTATCTATGCACACACATACACACACATATATATCAAATCAACATAGTTATAAATATATAATACTATCTTTCTGCCTATGTCTCCTGTCTGACTTTCTATTTGGCTGATTCTATCTCTCTCCCTCCCTCCCTCTCTCTATTTAACCTATCTTTCTCTATTTCTTATCTGGAATTTTATTTTTTCTATATTGCTGCTGTTCTATGTCTGCCGCGTGTCTGTCTATCTTAACTTGTCTATCTGCTTTTGTGTATCTATCTGTAAGTCTGTATTTATCTGTCTATCTATCTGCCAGTTTTTATTTTCCCTCTTGCCTATATCTTGCTTTGAACATATCTGTCTATCTGCACACAGCCGTTGGCGCCACTCTTTCTTCCATTATCCCACTTCATTCCTTTTTCTGCTCATCTCTCTCTCATCTAAAAAGACAACAATAATAAACATTCAGAACAAAAGTAAAAGCGTTGATAATATAAATTAGTTGTTGTCAAATGAGCATTTCTACCTAAAAGCTGTTATGTAAGGCGATCGCGCAGACATTTGGAGAAGGGTGGAGTGGAATCATATTTTAATCCCTGCAGTCTGTAGCTGTACTGTTGCTAGCTTAGCCTCTCTTTGCCTCTGCCAGTCTTTTAATTTCTCTCTTTCCCTCCCGTTTTTGCAGTTTTCACACATTCATACCTCTGCTTTCATTTGTTAGCCTTTCTCTCTTTCTCCATATTCTCTCAGACCCATGCCAGCAACTAGTTTTCCAGTTTTAACTCTCGCTGTTTTCACACACACACACTCACACACATACTATTAATTTAAATACTGTTTCATTTACACCCAGTGACCAGTTGGCTTCTTTTTTTTTTTCTCAAAAGTTGCTACGCTCTAGAATTTGATAAATGGAAAAAGTTTGTTGCTCTGTTATTTTCAAAAGCTTTCTGTGGAGGACCCAATTCTCTTAAATGTTGGCTATTCGTTTAGTGTGAGTTATATATCGAGTTAAGAGAATTGAGGTTTTAACATGAGTCGTCTGACTACATGAATTGTCTGGATGCAAATGCGTAGCCCACAAACCGGCAACATCAAACCCATTGCATCTAAGAGTTTGTAGGTTTTTAATGGTTTTATTGTTTCAATTCATGTAATAAAGTGCCAGTCAAGCAACTTTCTGTAGTTTTGCCTTACTGTCGGTATTCTTAGATGTGTGTATCCTCACATGTGTATGCACACACATACGTACACTATATATATATATAGAGAGAGAGAGAGACGTATAAGCATTGTATAATAACTATGGTGTTTCTTACGGTATAAAGACTGCATGGTCTTTATCTTTTCATTTATAGCGTTATATTTCAGCTGCTAACTTCTCTACAGTTACTAAATGAGGTGGCTTAATTATTAACGCCCCCCCTCTCTCTCTCTCTCTCTCTGAGTGAGAGAACTTACACATACATGCAAAAAATATACATACATGAGAACACACACCTACACGCACTCACTCACATACGCACTCATACATACAAAAAAGATGTATGCATATGTATTTATTTATGTATGTATGTGTGTGACTGACTACAAATACACACAGCTGAACACGTCGCACACAAATACACACGTACACCAACTAGCTTCCATATACACGTACATACATAACTACATACAGCTTTCACTTTCTCCTCTGACTTCGAAGCAAACATCGCATTCCACACGCCATGAAAACAAAAGTAAATAAATAAAAAAAATTAACGAACAGCTGATCCAAAATGACAACTTTGCTGCTATAAACGATAGATTGCCCTAAATCCTTTTCTAATGGATTTGTCATCAAAATTAATTTTTCACGGTTTATTTGCAGCGCTGTTTTTATCTATTTATTTATTTATATGGTCGGTTTACGTCGACTCTGTTTTTTGAACTGTCCGAAATTGATTGTGTAATTTAAGACCACATTGTCACGGTGTAGTAATAATGTTTACACACATATATATATATATATATATTGATATTGATATTATAATTGGCGATCGCCGTGAAGTGTAAAGTAAGCTCTCGCTCACCCTACCGTTCGAACTGTCTTCGATTCCCTTCTGTTGCAATTTCACTTCACTCTCTCTTTCTCTTGAGTAAAGATCGATTGCTGTAAATCATCTCTCTCTGTCTATCTCTCTCTCTCTCTCTCTCTCTCCATAATTATAAACAATCCAAATTTAATGACAGATATGCTTTAAAAATATTTCTATATATTTAATACTGTGCGTATGTGAATATATGAACAACATAATGTTCACACACACACACACAGTATGTAAAATGTGGTGATAACTTTGAGCAAGTTTGATCTAATTTCTCTGGTTGTCCTTTGCTACTTACTGGTATATTACTTTAATATTTTATATATATATATATATATAACCATTACTCAAGCACAACAAATAATGAATAATAAATTGTCTATGTACTACAATGCAGGAAAATATTTACTAAGCTGTAATACTTCACTATAAAATTAGCTTTGAATTAGCTAGCCTTTCGCCGGCATAATATATTACAATAACGTATCTATTTATTCTTGTGCACCCCATGAATATATTACAATATTCTACGCCTATGCCTGTGGTTTTTCAACCTAATTCTGCAAAACCTTTTCACTGTGTAGTCATATTAGGTCATAGAACTGTCCAGCTCAGTGTGGTTTCAATGTTTAGATGTAAATGACTGACAAATTGCGCTGTGTATTGTATATTGTTGATCAGTATATATATTATGCAATATTGATTTTTGCATATGTTGCAGTTATCTTGCAGTTTTCGTGCGATTTAAAGTTTTTCTTCATTGCCAGAAGTTATTGCTTCTCATAATTTCATTTTTCTTCTTAGAAGTGGTGCAACTTAGCATTCTCTTTTATATTTATTTTCACTCTTCAGAAGTGCAATTTATCATATTCTAGCTTCCTCAGTGTTAACAAATCCTTCGTCAGTGAAATGTTAATGTATGTCAGTTTGACACTGCTAGCCTGGGTTATTGGAATATTTGCGTGTTCCCTGCTTGTCTTCCGGTAATTCTGCCAGTTCGTTGACCAAACTATGTATAGAGGTCATTATTTCATAATATCGATTTCTGTTGACTAAACAAAAAGCAGATTTTGTTTTCTTCTGTGTGTTTTGTCAGAGAAGGTAGAGCAGTGCCAATGACACTTTTTTCAAAACCTCCGTGACTGGTAAGAGAAAAAGGAGGAAACTACTCTCAGACCGGAAACCGATTATATGTGTGTGTGCGTTTGTGTCTCTTTGTCTTCACATAGCATGATAGTTGTAAAGGGAGTTCCAGTATTCTGCAAAAAGATGTCTGGCCATAGGGGAATATTACCTTGCTTGAAAACAAATAAGGGTTAGCGAGAGGGAGGGTATCTGCTTCAAACTCTGTCTAGCCCATGTAAGCATGGAAAAGTGGATGACATATATATTATCATCATCGGACGTTAAACGATAATGATGATTTATATATATAGGTATTCATTATACACACACAAGTGTAGCTGTGTTGTAAGAGGTTTGCTTCTCAACCCCATTTCTGGCTTCGGTTTCACTGTGTGGCACTTTGGGCAAGTGTATGTGTGTGTGTGTGTCTTTATGCCTGTGTCCCCAAAAATACCAGGCTTTAAACAAAAAATACTGCATCGATTCGTCTGACTAAAATTCTTTAAGGCAGTGCCCCAGCATGGTGCTAATCTAATGACTGAAACATGTAAAAACAAAAATAAAGATAAAAAGACACACATACATATATATGTAATACATTAATGGTAGCCTCTCAAGTTTGAGAAGGGCAGTTCTGCAATTTCTTGCTAAACCTACACATGATTTGTTTATAGTGGTCAAATGTATGTGCTGTACATTAGCTCACTCCCTCCTTCAAATCAACATTGTCTGTACAGGTGCACAATCTGCCATATGTCAGATGTCGAAGTGATTGCAGAGCAACATGAGATGAAGTGTTTTGCTTATAAACACAACAAACCACTCACTCCAGGAATCAAAACCACAATCTGAGAAGTATAAGTACAACACCCTAACCAGGTCACGCACTGACTCCTGACTCTGGGATTGTGTTACCTTCTGGTCCAATGTATTCTGATTTTAGCCTGGTGTTGGGCCGTTAGTTGAGTGCCTGAAATTTCACAGCATTGAATTGCATGTTATTTTTGTTAGCCCACTTGTATATTTCATTCAGGTCTTTCTGCAGTTTTATGACGTCATCTGATCCTTTTCTGTCTACCAGATAGTTTTTTTTTTATCGACATCAAAAGAATGAAAGGCAAAGTTGATCTCAGCAGGATTTAAACTTAGAGAAGAGAGAGTCAAAACAAATGCCACAAAGTAGTCTATCCAATGCTCTAACAAATCTAACAACTAATGTACTACAGATTCTTCTCAACTTGTTACTTTCAAACATCATCTCAACAGCCCCCAAAATAAATCCCCGTTTAAGGTTAAATAGAACTGAACCTCACATCTCCAACTCTAAATTCCAGTAAAGAAAAAAGAAAATCATTCTGCCTCCAATGATAAATAAAAAAAGATTTGAAAATAAATACAACTCAAATGAAATAAATATGCAGCTTTCATTTAAAATTTGTGAAATGTCACTTCCATCCTCTAAAAATAACCTCCTTAAAAAGAAAGGAAACGGAGGTAATTTGACTTGATCAAATGAAAATTCATGGAAACTGATCTAAGATAGATAAATGGAGAGAGAGTGAGAGAGAGAGAGACACAGAGTCAGATAAAAAGAAAGGCAGAGAGAGAGAGAGAGAGAGGTTAAGCAGCAGAGACAGAAGAAATTATGCAAGTACAAAATTATACTCTGGCTTAGTATGTTGTGAAAGTATAATAGATCCCACCAAAGTCATTACTGTATAAATAGGTCATAAACAAGTTATTAAAATTATTGGTTGATGGAATCAGAAGTGTTGGACAAAATACACGGAGTCAATAAAATATGTACAAGATCAATTTTATCAAGTGCATCATGCTACATACAAAATTTGTGCTCTTGTGCCAATGTTAGAAATCACCAGCATTATTTCATTAATACTGCTGCATTGCCAAAGATTTGTCTTTGGATTTACTTTTGTTATAAAATTTTCTAAAAACTGCTCTTATATATATCATAGTAAACACACAAGTTCTTTTTTTTTTCTGCCAGCCTCTTACTCCCCTGTCTGTTACTCATGTCACAGTTAACCATACCTCAAGCACTCATGCTCATTTTACTCACCTCTCAATCACTTTCTTCTTTTCACTGTACTATGTTGCCAGTGTGACTAAGGATGGCAGTAGATTTATTCTGTGCACCATACATTACTTCATGTGTAACTAGAGATGTCACGGAACCCACCTAACCACTATCCAACACTAAGCCCATCCGGTTCCCAATCTTATCACCCTAGCCCTCTCACCCATCTTCAGGCATATACATAAAGGACCTCATCAGATCTCTATAATATACAAATATATCACTTATGTTATATTTTACATGTCTGTCATTATTGTTTTAATGTCCATTTTCTATGTCTGCATGCAGTGTGAGATTTAGGACAAATGAGGCCTTGTGCTAGTTAAGTTATGAGGCCCCTTACTTGGGCAGTCAGACATACATACTCAGGAAATTGCATAGTAGTTAAGATATTACATGTTACCAGATCAATCATTATTTTTTTAAATGAAGTCTTAGTCAAATATTTGAATTACCAGGGCTCAGGGAATGTTTGGGGGGGGGGAGTTTTATGGATAAATTGAGGTTTAGACTGTCTGGGCTATAGGTCAGATATTTACACTGCAACAAACTTGAAGCTGCATATATTAGCCAAAGCCCCAACCCGCCTAACACTATCTTACACAGGTCACATGATGAAATAGTCAAACTTGATAAAAAGAGAACGGACAGGACAGTCATTACAGTCAATATCATGTAACGTTTTAACATTTGAAAATAATCTTAAATGGTACAAGGATGATTGATGAAAACGTTTACTGTTTATACAAAACAGTCAAATAATCAAATTGCTGTTTTTGTATTACCCTGTTAAGGTCTGTTTACACATTTACAGTAGACTATTTAATGTCAGAACATCTTCCTTCGAGCTTTCCTGACTGCAAACTCATCAATGATTTCATCAAAATCAATAAGTCGCAGTTTATCATTCTCTATATACTCAAACCAGACAGCCGCTCTTGGGACATTGTTGAACGAAGGTCACTTTTGATCCTTTTCAGCTAGAAAATGATTTCTCTCCAGAACAGTTAGTGACCATCAAACACGAACAATCTAAAAGTTGTTTCCACATTTGGGAAAGCAGCCTGAATTTTCTCCTGTTTTATTATCTGGAACATGTCTTGGTGGCTGAAAGTTTTTTTTTCTGCATGAGCCTGTTTGACATACAGGTGAAAAGTCAAGAGTTCATCAACAAAACTGAAATCAACATCCTTTGGATATTCTTGTACTAGTCTCTTTACACCATGGAGAATTTGTTCTCACATTGCTTCCAGATCAATTACAATGTGAAATAGTCAGCAACACTCCTATACACAATAGCTCTTCTGTCTAAATTTGAGTGAAGAGCATCAATTATAGGTATAAATGAATGTATCCTAAAATTATCTCTTGGAGGAATTTCATCCAAAGCTTAGTTGCACTGCCATGATTGTGTTGTTTTCGTACTCTATGCCTACTTTGGAGAGTTCTATACTCTACATCAGGTAGAGTAGTTTTTGCTTGCTCCTCAATCTCATCAAAGTTTTCCCGTATGCTGGAAATAAATTGCAGAACTGAACTTGCAGACGTGGTCAATAAAATATGTGCACTTTGAAGGGCATTACTTACGCTGTGAAACTGCTCAAGCAAACCTGTCCATAGATGAAACATGAACACAAATTCAAATTCTTCCATTTTCTGCAAAAGATTTTGAGCTTGTCGTCTAGTATCACCCTTTTCAGTGCCATCATCATGGATATGACTGAATGCTTCAAAAATGCGAGCATAACTTTCACTGATGGCTGTCCTAGTTCTGGTATGGGCCTCCCATCTTGTGCCAGATAACTGTTGTAGAGCTTTTGACTCTGATGGCAAGAAGTTTTTCAGCCCTTCCCACCGTCTTGTAGAGGCTGAGAAAAAGCAATAAAGTTCATTGACAACGCCAAAGAAATTCACTGCACCCAGGCAAGAGTCAACTGTAGCTCTTCCAACTAGATTTAGGGAATGTGCAGTACAGGGAATAAATTTTGCAAACTTATTCTTTTCTAGAATTTTCTGTTGAACGCCATTATACTTTCCAGTATCAATTCAGCCATTCCTTCACCTGTGTGATTCTTCAGTTCAAGAAATGTCCAAAATTGTTAAACTGGTATTCCATCAAGGGAAGAAACATATCTAATAATTACAGTGAGTTGATCAACAGTGGAAACATCAGGTGTTGAATCGACCGATATACTAAAATACCCCGCTTCTTTGATTTCTTTCACTATTTCTTCAAGAAACTTTTTAGCTATTAGCTGGATAACTTCATCACATATGGTTTATTATATCCTTTATTTCCTTACTGATTTATGTGAGTACGTAAGAAGGGATCAACTTTGGCAATCAATTCCAGCAAACAGAGAAAGTTTTCGTTGTTTGGTGAGCCGAAGGTTTCATCATCTCCTCTAAAAGCTAATCCACGTTCTGCCAACAGATAAATCACTGCCATCACCCGTTGAAGTACATGCTTCCAGTATTCCTGTTCTGCTTTGATTTGCTCATCAAGTTTTGTTGTAAGCGTCTGATCACGTTTTCTTGTTAAGTAGGTCAACATAGAGTCCATATGACTTTTTGAATTTTCATGGGTTTTAATAATCTGAGGATGAGATCAGTTATTAAATCCTGAAGAAGCTAGAGCTGTAGTTGAAGAAACATTCTCAGAGAATTTTGAGTAAAGTTTGCACACAAAACAGTAGACTTTTCCTTTTGTTGGAGAATATACTAGCCATTCCTGGTGGTAGGTTTCTCCATTTATTTTAGTGGGGAAGAATAGTCTTCTTGAGCATGAACGAGTTTGATGTTTGTAGGTTCGCTTCGAAGTTGTCAAAGATCCATCCGTGTTGACATTGCAAATGGCCTTTTTCAATCCAGTATGAAATGCCTTCATTGCTCGATGTGGTCCATAAACCTACATCATTCTTGACAATGAAATCAGTACTTGGAGTTACTGACAAATGTTTATGGGTGCCAAGTAACGCATCTGGGTATTCTGTATCTGCTGTTGAACTTGTTTGTTCCGGGTAGGCAAAGCCAAATGATTTAAACGTTTGACTATATCTTTTTGACGTTTTCTTTTACTTGTACCACTTTTTGACGTTTTCTTTTACTTGTACCACTTTCTTAACGTTTACTCATTGTTACTGTGTTTACTCATTGTTACTGTGTTTATGAGGAGAAAAATATTAAAAACGTCAATACATGTCAGAGTGACAAAGAAATGAGGAAGGTATCAGGTGGTCGTGAGATGTGCAAAAAATAACAACTAAATCGCTCTTAAATCACACAAATTTTTTTTTTAGTTTTTTTTTTCATGATCATATGAATTCTCATGTGTAGAAGACAAATTCGCAAAACTTTTCTGAAAATTCAAAAAACTAAAAAAAAAGTTATATGGTATGCTTAAACCAGAATTCTGCAAACTCATTTAAGTGACGATAAACACCAATAATATCAGTAATGGATTAAAACAATTGTAAATTTCTTTTCTTAGAACATATGTTAAAATACCAGTTATAGAAGATATGAAAATTTTCTTATCATTATCCTAAAAAATTGACAAACTTGGAGGTCACGTCGAAAGTCAACTTTTTACTAAGAACAGAATGATTTCTTGTGTGAAATCTGTCTGTCTGTCAGTCTGTCTGTCTGTCTGTTTCTCTCTCTCTCTCTCTCTCTCTCTCTCTCTTTCTCTCTCATATATACATACATACATACATACATACATACATACATACATACATACATACATACATACATACATACATACAT
>JAOPUL010000001.1:95580992-95591333 GCA_027564515.1 Octopus rubescens | reverse complement strand
GCCAGTTTCCAGTCAAACCGTCTAACCCATGCCTGCATGGAAAAAGAGACGTTAAAGGATGATGATGATGATGATGACAAGTATCTATACATTACAAGTTTATTAATATTGCACTCTGCAAGGTACTGTGGAATAGGGATACTCAGTAAACTAGTCCGGCAGCCACAGAAATGTTAAGTTCTGCTTATAAATTAGTGCAGATTATTATAAGAGGTTCCAGAGCTTCAATGTCCAGAAAGTCAGTGTTGTACCTGTATTAGTTAGACAATTGCCACACTTCAAAGGGAAAAAAATAGATGCCAAGGAAATTAGTGATGGTCTGTAGTGGCAAATAGTAAGTGTAAAATATTCACATTGTGAGGAAGAAAAGTCTGGTATTTCAGGTAGGATCCAGCATATAAAGATAGATAAAATGTTTACTGTTAGTACTGAATAAATAACTCTTTTCAATACTATCTGCAAATATTTCCTCTCTCTCTCTCAAAGTAATTTATTTCACTTCACTAAATTTTTGTAACACAGTTCAACTTTCATACCAACCACACAGTCACCCACCTCTTCTTAATGCTGGTATCAACCACACTGTTCTCTGCTAATATTTTCACCCACTGTTACCAATCTTTCTCTAGTGCCAAACTCCCAATTAACACAAACCTCACTGTTCCTTCATGTATTGTCTCCCCTTTTGTGTCTTTACTGAATGACTAAAGCGGCAGTATTTGCTGTTTCAGATGTGTGCACATTCTACTGTGATGGCTCTACCTGTCAGTCTGACCAGTCGTTAGTGTGTAACGGCAGGTCACACTGTCGCGATCAGTCAGATGCGCAGCTTTGCAATGAGCAACACCCTAGCTCTGCACCCACAGAGCAGCTTGTAAGGAGTGAGTAGCCCTTATTAATTGTTGATGTTGTTGTTGTTATTGTTGTTTAGTCCAAAAGTGAGTTCTGATTGAGTATATCTTTGATCATTAGTATTCTAGTTGTGACTATCCTGTCTTTTTTTTTATTCTATAGTTTTTTCTTTTTTTTTTTAATTACATTATCTAATGAATCTTTATTTTTTTTTCAAAAAGTAGTAAGGTTGTGATTTGATGAAGAATTGGTTGCTATTTCCTAGCAAGTTGAGTAATTGGCTCATCTTTATTAATTGTTGCTTGTATAAGTAGCTGAGAATGGCTTAGTCAACAGTCTTAGAGGGGGTATACTTGTCATGCTTTAGTCTTGTCCTTTGTGTTTTTTTCTATTTCATTATTGTTTTCCACATTTCTTTATTGTTGTTTGGCCAAATAATCTCAAATCTAATTTAGATGCTTGATATTGTCTTGCTTTCTTTCAGCATTGCTAAAATACATAATACCCATAATATCTGGTGGTTCCATCTCGAAAAAAATCGTTTTTGTGTTTGTTAAAATGAAGCCATTCTTATTTGTGTATGTACATGAGAAAGTGAGAGAGAGAGAGAATGATAAAAATAGGGGTGAATGAGCTAGTAGAGCTGAAATAACAGAGAAAACAAGTGACTTAGTTTCACTCAATGAAAGCTAATAACAAAACCTCTGATTGTGTTCCCTTAGTACTTTTTCTGTGCTTGAACGTTTATACATCTGCATCACTTTAACAACCCATAAATGTTTCACTCAGAGCTTGCATCATCAACACAAATCATTACTTCTAGCTTTACTTGTCCACAAGTTTTCCTTGTGAACTAATGTAAATAGAGATGCGATATTGCTACTGGTGTAATGCATCAATAGAATGGGTGTGTATGTAATATATATATATATATATATCGTATCCTTAGGAAATGCTATTTTTCTATTTTTAACACTATGCTGGTTTCTTTTAAGAGTGTCTGTGAGGTTAATCTCTCCCTAGGTCAGATACTTTCTATCATCATATGGCCATAGCTACCTAAGTATTTTTTTTTTTATTGTACCCCCAAACTGCATTATACCAACGTGTTCTTTTTCATAATTTTCAAGGTATGGTTTGTGTGGGATTTGGCAGCAATTTCTAGGACTCCCTAATTGGCTTGGTCATCATAGACTATTTCCCAAGTGAATTGGTACCTGTAGTTTTAGCGATCTAAAGATGTATAACGCCATGTCAGCAGTGTGATACAAACTCCCAATCCTATGCAATATGGGTGGCTCTTATTAGATGTTTGCATTAGAATCACTTAAAAGTACAACTTCATGCAAACATTCAAGCTATATTTACTTCCTCATAGCATCCATTGTTCTGAATACACTACCCAAATTGTAAATCTGTCAACCTTTTCATGCACTTACAGAATCTTGATCAACACTCCATCCCCAATTCTACATCACACTTTCAGTAAAATATTGTGGAATTCTTGGAGTTTATCAACAATAAAGCATATGTTAACATTTCAAATATTTCATTGTTGGAAATGAAAAGAAGGTATTCACTTTACAGTTGAAATGAAGTAATATTGACAACAATACAAAATATATTCCAAAAATGTTAGCCACTTTATTTTCTGTCAAAATATTGGTAGATCGTACTTTACTACTGATACAATTTGATAATTGATTGATTTTTATGTGTATAAATAGAGCCAAAATCCAATTTCAAATTTACTCATGTAAATGCAAATTGCCAAATGAACTTAGTTTTCCAGTCAGCTCTTTTTTTTTTTTTTTTTATTTAATAAATGACATCTTCATATTCCTAGTTTAATATATCTGAATAGAAACTGAATATTATAGCATTGTGACTTGCTGGGAAAATGTGTCCTTTTACAATGTAAAAAAGAAAGAAAAGAAAATACTTCACCAGCCATAGTAGTATTAAAAATAAGATCAAGTAGGTTGCCTTATTAATGCAGTAGACATAAAATTAAAAAAGATAAAATACCTTTTAATTGAAGACATTTACATTCTTAATGAGATAGATGGCCAATAGCATGAATATTAAGATGAAGTCTGTTTCTTTGTTTATTTAACAATACGTTTATGTCTAAATTCAATTTTGATCACTTGGAAATGTAAGTAAAATGTGTCAGCAGCTGTTCTTAGATTTTGATATTGGGTTTCAATCTTTTCATTGTTCTAGAAATTACTAAAGCATATATATATATGAACAATGTCTTTGTCATGAGATCCATGTTCATTTCAACCCATTTCCATTATAAGTTAGTCTCACTATCTGTATTTTGTATTTTAACATAGAGTGGAGAAACAGTCTAGTTAGCTATCTGTATATTCTCAAGATTCTCTTCAACTTTAAAATCTTTCATGATGGGTTGTATAGATTTTGTAGGTTGCTGTATGAAATATTTTCATCAGTTTCTTATTCTAGTTGTGATATGTTTGAGAAATAGTGGAAATTCCTATGACTTGAAGATGATTTGAAATCTTAAAATAAGAGTTCAAACTTGAATTACATTTAATATATTTAGCTTGTAATTGTTTATGCACTTTGTTAAATCTACAATATAAATGACTAAATATAATAGGTGATTTTTACACAACTTCAGACCACCCTAAACCTTGTGAGTGAAATTGGGTAGATTGGAAACTGTCTGAAAGGTTGTCAGATGAGTTGTACTTGCTGTAATTCAAAAATCCATCCTTGTCACACTGTATCATACATACTAATGCTATCTGAGAATTACAATTAACCCTTTAGTATTCAGATTTCTTTGTCAAATGTAATGCTTATTTATTCACATTGTTTTTAATTAATCATGCATTATCTTGTAGCTTCAAGATTTCAATGGTGTGAGTGTGTGTATATATTTTTAGAATGACATTGTGGGGTATGTGTGAGGGGTTGGATCTGGTCAGTTTTAGCATAAAAACAGGTCAAATATTTGGGCTGGATATGGCCAGATTAAATGCTAATGGCTTAACAGTAAACATGTCTGATAGTAGGTATCTTCATAAGTTTTGACATCTCTATGCACAGCTGAAGTCCTTTACTGCCTCAACAGTGCTCTGCTACAAGAATTGTCAAAAACCACATCAAGCACACATAGGGCTTATCAACTACGAAAGGTACTGTTTGGGATGAAGTTACCATCTTTGCAGTACTCTCAGCTAACAATGAAAGAGGCCACAAAAACTCATGTCTTTGGAATACTCAGCCCATTACACACTAATTCAATGATCCTAGTAGTTCAGTTGTGGTGGAGTCAGGGTCAGAAATTTGCCACACAATGGGATAAAAACCCAGGACCAGTTAAGATGCAAAGCAGTTCGAGCAAGTGTCTTTTACCATAACCTTGTGTTGGCCATTATCTCTGAGTGAAATTTGGTAGATAGAAACTGTGAAAGTCTGCCATGTTTGGATTGTACTGGCTGAGGTTATTTTATTTGATGAAAATAGTTTTTAGGTGAGCAGTATGACTTAGCTTGTTAATGTATACACACACACACACACACACAGGGAGAGAGAAGGAATGGGAGTGAAACATATCATCATCATTTTAATATTCAATTTTCCATGTTTGCATGGTTTGAACAAAGTTTATTGTGACAGATTTTCTTTGGCCAGACATGATTTCACGGAATACTGGAAATTAATGACATCCATTTACAACAATCAAGACGAAGAGACACAAACATACACACACCACACATGTACAGCAGGCTTCTTTCAGATTCCATCTACCAAATCCATTCACAAGCCTTTGGTTAGCCCAAGTCTATAATAGAAAACCTGTGCTCAAAATGATGTGGTTAGGAAGCAAACTTCTTAATGACATAGCCACACCATAAATAAGGGGTGAGGTTATGTAAAAAACAAAGTGTGTGGCTGATTAGAAAGTTTAACTTGATTTGACAAATGTATGTTATGTATGGCTGCAGTCCAACTGCAGAAACCAGTAAAAGAAAATACACACTTATATAAATTTTTTCGTCTGAATTTCTGACATACAGAAGTATAATTTTACATTGATATATTCAGTCTGTTAACCTCATCTTAGTTATTATAGTCATATTTCAGCTTTTGGTACCCTTCAATCTTCTTTAGGTGTGTCATATTCTGTGATGCTCTCAGAAGTTTGAAAGCAAACCCTTTATTAATTTCAATTGCCAGCCATTATGAGAGCTTTGAATTCCTACCATCTATACATGAAGAAAGAACTCAACTAAAACTCATAAAATAGCAACAAGACATGATCAGGATTAGAAAAGTTCTTCAAAGTAACAACTACTTTGCAAACATACCATTGGCTTTCAAGAGCAGAAAGATAAGTAGTGGTAATGGAGGGGGGGGGTCAAGGGTGTTAGTCAAAAACTGCCACATGTGAAGACATGGCTGTGTGGGTAAGAAGCTTGCTTCCCAGCCATGTGGTCTTGGGTTCATCAAAGCCTTGTGAGTGGATTTGGTAGACAGAAACTGAAAAGAGGTTTGTGTGTGTATATATATATATGTGTGTGTGTGTGTGTGTATATATATGTGTGTGTGTGTTTATATATATGTATGTGTGTATGTTTATATATACATATGTGTGTGTATATTTATATATACATGTGTGTGTGTGTATGTTTATATATACATATCTGCGTTTGTTTATATCCCTGTAACCTAGTGGTTCAGCAAAAAGGATAATAGAATAAGTACCAGGCTTAGAAAATAAATACTGAGTTCTATTTGTTCGACTAAACCTTTCAACGTGGTGCCCCTGCATGGCTACAGTCCAATGACTGAAGCAAGTGAAAAGATAAAAGCTAAATCTGCTTTATATTGACAGCATATGAGAAATCATCTGGATAGAATTCCAAAACAAGTCTACATTTCGGGGACAACTCTCTCTATCACACGAGATCATAACCAAGAACTTGTATGTATTCTATCCCATGAAGTTGTGGCGATAGAGATAAAGGTGATGTCAGTCATTCACTAGAAGTTAAATCAAGAAAAGCATCATAAAGCCATAATTCATAGGAGAAATAGGGGAATCAGGCATGGCCGATCATTTGTGGAGGGGAAAGGAATCTCACCAACCCTTGCGGAATCTAGTCAACGTAATTGTTAAGGAATGACACTGAAGGAATCATTGCATGTACTAAGAATTCGATAGCTTTCTCAATAGGCCTAGTAAAGAGATGAACGCTATCGCAGAGAAAAAAGCATTTAACATTCAAATTATTCTCTCAAATCTAATGCTTATTTATTCACATTGCTTTGAATTAATCGTGCATTATCTTGTAGCTTCAAAATTTCAAGGATGTGATTGTTTGTTTTTAAAATGACATCGTAGGGTAAGTGTGAGAGGCTGGATCTGGCTTGTTTGAACCTGAAACAGGTAGAATATTTGTGCCTGATATGGCTAGTTTAAATGTTAAAGGGTTAAAAATATGACTGTATAGAAAAGAGTTAAGTTTAAAACTCATAAAGTTTCATTACCTAATTGTTCTATAGGACAAAGGGATGGTGAATATAAGTGTTGGTTAAGTGTAGTAGTTTAGCTAATGGGCACGAGTTCAAACTCTGGGTCAGTCAAACAGTATATGTATGTATGTATGTATGTATATGTATGTATGTATGTATGTATGTATGTATGTATTATAACATTATTTTTACTCTCTTAGCTGATCAAGTGCTTTTCTACTTGTTGAAGCCTTACGACATAATATATGTATGTGTGTGTGTGTGTGTGTGTGTGTGTGTATACTCTGGTTCAAGCAGAAGAGGCAAATGACATGACAAGAATAACTACAACTAATAGGAGAATACCCCCTTAGTATGGATAATGGAATAAGAACAATCTATTCCAATTAATTTAACAAAAGGTTTGGTTTGAAATTTCAGAAGTGTTACCAAATACAACAGGCACCGAAAACGTCTGGAGGGTACAATAGCCAAAATGTTGTGACTATAACAAACAAGATGAGGACACTAGCCTGAAAATATATTAGTTTGTAGATAATGATATACCTACATATTGTGTGTGTCTATGTATGTAATTTTATATCTATATTTATTTACATACATACGAAAGCGATTAGGCTGTTGCACTCATGATCGCTAGAACATAGAAACACTTGCCAGTTATTCTCTCTTTCTCTCTCTCAAAATATAGTCTAGGATTTCAATATAGTTTTCTTTATTTTTTTCCATTGCTACTATTGAATAACTCGGGTCAATTCTGCTTGAACACAGCTGTGATTTAAAGACATTAGAGAGTTTTGGGAGGAGGCTAAATAGCAAAATTAATCAAGCAGGATTCAAAGGGCATCTCTCTTAGTGTCCTTAACTCCCCCATACTTAAGTGGCTAATGTTTTTAATTTGGAATGTAAAAGACTTGAGTAGGAGACACACACACACACACATTTCTTTGTGGTCACTTGTTCTGTTAATCCCTGATAGTCTTCAGCTGCAAGCTAGAGGATCAAATTTCACAAATCTCAAAGGAAACCCCCAAAATGCTAACTTGTTAAATTATCAATATCAGGAATTGTATTACTATTTTCATCAATTCTTAAATTGAGGATATAAGTGCTTGGTGCTGTTATAATTTGATTTAACTTTGACTTCAGAGTGTGATAAAAGAAGCAATTTTTGCTCCCATTTTGATCTACCAAAGCCTTCTCTTCTTATGATCATGTGTGGCTCTTTCTGTACACCAGGCATCCATTCATTATTTTCCTTAATCAATCTAACACAAAAATAATTGTCACCACATTTGTCCAAGTTATGTTGATACCATTAAAAATCACATTTACTTGTATAAATATTTTCACTTAAAGTCTTGTGTACAAATATCTGAAATTTCAAACTTTGTTGTTCCAAGTTATCATCATTATCCCATTGATATTTCTCTGACATTTTTGCCTTCATCATCTCTTAATCCTTTAGCAATTAAACTAGCCATATCCAGCCCAAATATTCTACTTGTTTTATGTCCAAACTGGCCTCTCACACCTATCCATAATGTCATTCTAAAAATAGTCACATCATTGAAATCTTGAAACTTTGAGATAATGCATGAGTAATTTAAAGCGATGTGAATAAATAAGCATAACATTTAACAGAGTAATCTGAATACTAAAGGGTTTAAGTGAAACCAAACCTTCCAAGGACTATTCTATTTCCTTCCAATCTATCTTTATCTAGCTTTAATTTAATGTATACTTTCTTCTTCACCAACAACTACTGACATTTCACCCATCATATACATCGTTTCTCCATGTTAATGGCCAGGTAAGAAGTTATCTCTTGACCAATGCTTAGATTTCTCTGTTCAAGTTCACTGAAACTGTCTTAAATCTTCAGTCCTCATCCCCCTCCCTCCTCTCTCTCTCTCTCTCTCTCTCTCTCTCTTTCTGAATACTGCAAATTGTTTTGTCTTTACTCCCTGCAATTTAGCATAAAACTTCTGACTGACTCAGGCTAGAAGGGAATGTTCCTCTCTTGCTTCTGCTTTATATTATTATTTTTTTTTCACCCTTTAGCATTTAAAACTAGCCATATCAATATCTGGACCAAATATTCTGTTTTATGTTCAAACTGGCCATATCTGGCCTCCCACACCTACCCTACAATGTCATTCTAGAAATAGTCACATCATTGAAATTTCGAAGCTTTGAGATAATTAATGCATGAGTAATTTAAAACAAAGTGAATAAATAAGCATGACATTTGACAGAGTTAAATGGTTAATGAGTTAGTCGAGGGAGAAAGAGTATGGCCTATTACTTTTCTCATGGCCTCTGTGATAGGTGAGAAGAAAAGAGGAAGTTATTTTCAGGCCTGATCTGAAAGTTTACAACAGTGTGCAGTCTGTTAACCCAAGGGCATGATGGTTGTATAAAACCATGTGACAGGTTAAGCTTACCATAAAAACTAGCAAGAACAGTTCCTTTGATGGGTTTCCACTTAGTTCTTCTCAGCTAAATTTTTCTCACAAGATTTTGGTCAACCCAAGGCTATGATGGAAATCACTTCCTGAAGATAGTGCTTAGTGGGATTAAATGCAGAACCATATAGTTGCAAAGCAAAATTCTTAACCATATAGCCCTACTTAGATCTATTTAAGTCACTGAATTCTTCTGGCAAGTTACCAGAGTAGACAATGAACACTAGTGGAAATGACACTATGGTTGGTTTAGGTTGAATTAACTTTATATCAAACTAATCTTTGGACAGTACATGCATTAATCATGAAGGTACAAAGACCAGTCTTCGAGCTGCCTACTACATATATTAGGGTATGCAAGGTACAGCAAACAGCTCA
This sequence comes from Octopus rubescens, assembly GCA_027564515.1. Taxonomy (NCBI): domain Eukaryota; kingdom Metazoa; phylum Mollusca; class Cephalopoda; order Octopoda; family Octopodidae; genus Octopus; species Octopus rubescens. Next base: position 95,582,121 of record JAOPUL010000001.1, on the reverse strand, counting down.
TTTCTTTGTCCTTTCTGTTCAGACTATATTAGTAAAAAATATAAAAGAGCTACAGTGTTAATAGTGTTGGGGTGATGGAAAGTTATGGGTAATACAGTTAACTGAAAATGGTGTTATTATTGGATAAAGATGTAGTGGTATATGTGTGTGTCATTGAATAAGGATAAAGGAATCTTTTTCATACATATTTCATTTCATTGTGGCTGTTACTCTTATACACAAAGTTTGAGTGGAAAATATAAAGAGAAGGGAAGAGAGAGGACTTCAAAAGGCAGAGTTATGAGACGAGTTCAATGACTTGTCTTAAATATTTTATAATCTAAGTTAAACATGCTGATAGTGGGTTTCATCAGCTATATTGATAATTAGGGTTGTTGTAGGAAAACTATAATGATCTCTGCTTGAACAGAGTTTCGAAAAGTGGTAAGACCTGTTTAGAAAGGGAGAGTGATAAGCTCCATTTTGATAGTTAGGGATTGGAAGAGTGGTAAAACTTTTGAATATTCTCTATAGCATAGTTTATCAAAGGTAAAGATGAAATGCTGTGACCCAAATAAGGTGGTTGAATGTAGTTTCTGGAATTTAAGTAATTGTGTTATTTTTGAATGCTAGTCATGTGTGTGTGTACAGTTGTTGGATAGAGTCCATTAGCAGTTCCATAGGTGAAGATTCGATGATAATCCATGGCAAAAGGATAGTGTAATTGTGAGTGTACCATTCAGTGGAAATGCAGTAGTGTGTCATTTGGTAGTAATTAGGTTAATATGAAGTGGTGTGCATGTGTGTTAGTGTTTCATTGGAAAGAAGTATTGCAAATGTTTGTCATATAGGTTTTTGTTGCAGTAACATAAACCATAACATTCGGGAAAGTGTATCATTGTTGTGTTTGATAAGGGAGCTATCAGTTATTCAACAGAAAGGTATATGATTGATGTTTAAAATATAATTCATTTCTTTGAACTTAGATAAAATAATTTTACATTTTCTTCAAATAAAATTTATACACCCATATATATATGCATATATATATATATATATATGCATATATATATATATGCATATATATATACATATGCATATATATATACATATGCATATATATATACATATGCATATATATATACATATG
>JAOPUL010000001.1:95516526-95532887 GCA_027564515.1 Octopus rubescens | reverse complement strand
ATAGAGAGAGAGAGAGAGAGATATAGATATATATAATTGAATACTTTTCAAATATAATTTAATCAGATCAGTGCACTAAATCATTCTATATACAAAAAGTATTCAATATAAAAGTTAAAGAACAAAAATATTCAAATGCAGTTTGCAACAAAATCTGAAGAGAATGAGTGCATTGTTTGAAAAAAATATAAAAGCAAATTCTTTTCTTGTCTTTTTTTTTTTTCAATCATTCATGGCAGGCGATTCAAGTCAATTGAATACTAAGACTCATTAGCAACGTATGTGCATCAAATGAGACTAAACTCATCAAGCTGTTCAAGAAGAACAGCTACAGATTTCACAAAATACAACTAAAGTGCAGAAAGAAAATTAAAATAAAATAAAATAAAAATTGAACTAGTAACTGAACATTGAAACTAAATTGATAGAAATTAAAAAAAAAGGAAAATCAAATTTTAAACAGTTAAGATGAAAAAAACAAAAGACAGGAACTATATTACTGTAAAGGTAGTTAAATTATTCTCATATCAAATAAGTATTGACACTAGATATTATCATGATATAAAAACGAGTAACAAATGATATTTGTTACCCAATAGAGTTATATGGATGATAAAGAATTATTTTTGACAAAATTTAAGGGATCGCTAATCAAAATACTGTTTAATCTGAATTTTGCTGCCTACAGGTGATACTTTTCAAGTAGATTAATTCTTTAAAAATTTGTGACACATTAAGCAAATGATAATTGTTTTTCTATCATTTTCCAAAATAGTCAGAAACAAAATTCATGAATAATAACAGAGAAAAAAAATTTTTTAAAAACAAATATGCAATTAGATAAGAAAAATTACACCTAGACAATTCGTTTTTCACTATTATTTAAAAGAATGAAATTCTTTCTTTTTTTAATCATTACTTAGAGATTCTTCAGAATGAAATAGAAAAAAGAAGTAGCAAGAGTAAAACAAAAGATAGATAATTAATTGCAGTAGGCAGGAAGTTTTGGAAACTGGATGACTACAACATAAAATGATACATTTGAAAATTAACAGGTGAGTTAACATATGAGTTGGCTATATAAAAAAGACATTGAGTGAAGGGAATCTACAAAAAAAAATAGAAACAACAGTACAAAAATTAATCCATCCATATATAGGCATTCAATTCCATCCCTTATTCAAGGCTGCTGAAGTCACTGCAGTTGACAATAAGTACCTGCTGCCTTAGTTGCTGTCATTGAAAGGGTTGCAGAAAACCTATCTATAATTCTCATACTTATGATTGAAGGTGAAATGATTGTCTTTAATGTAATATTTCAAAGGGAATATTCCAAGGAGTCAGCCTGTCTGGCTTTCTGCTTATTTTGGCCCTAAATCCACTGCCGGTTTATTTTACAAGAATCCACTGAATATGCGCTAGGGTCTACAACAACAATAACAAGAGACACTAATGTTACCAATAGTTTCTTTGAGGACAATATAAAGATCTATACTTGAAACATTTACAATTCTGAGAAACAGTTGGATTTATTATCAATATTCTCTGCTGATATAGGGATGCAGTTTGACCAAAAGAAATTTTCAGATTCGACAGTTGAATATGGAAGACTAACCCCAAACTTTTGCATTAATGATTTCTCTACTTCCTCTGTTCTCACACAATGAGTGCTACAAATAGCTAGGTGTTGATGAAATATGATACAAAGGTGCTGTGAACAAAGATAAAGCAACCAAAGAATATTATACCAGAGTAAAAAAGATATAGCAATCAAATCTTTCTTCTTACAATATTCTTCAATCATTTGCAGTAACAATATTAATATGGAGGAATACTTGACCAATCTATAGTGGAAATCTATGACATCAACTGCAGACTTCTATAGTAATAGTGATATTTACAGACTTTATTTTGGAATAAAAGAGGGAGGAAAAGGTTTAAGATTAGTGCCAACAATGTTTGAGTACCATATGATATCCTTTGAAGAGCATCTGCTAAACAGCAGCAGCAAAAGTAAATACATCAACCAAATAAACAAAAGATAAGCGAAAAACATCCTACAAATCAGCAGTGAACACCCCAAGAAGTACTCATTTCCTGGTGACCATTCATGTGAAACTAGAACTGCAGGACTAGCATCTGCAACAAAGACATGAGAGAGAAACACTCTGCATACCACAAAAATGTAATGTATGGTTATGTTTCCCATAAACTTGAGGATGATGATGATGATAATATTAATATGAAGAGTAGCCTCTCTTGGACTCATGACTGTTAAAACACATCTCATCTTGAAGATTACACTCTTGCAATCCAAAAGTATCAAACGTACAATAGTGATAGTGAAGCCTTTAAACCCTCAATTACGCCACAATTCTGTAGAAATGTGATCAGTAACTGACGAAGGCTACTTGCTATTGCAACACGATGTTGCTAAAACAATACACAATGCTATCTGTAGGAAAGACTATGCTGGGATAAATATAAACAATGCCCAATTTATTGAATACATACACAAAAGCACAAGGTGTAGCGGAGGAACAAGTGCAAGCATAACATGTCTGATGTAGTTATTTAGGACTGAGAAGAGAAAGCATGTACAGTCATAAAGGTCAGCCACCTGGCAAATGTGAATGTCTCTTTGAAAATCAGAGAGAAAGGGAATAGTTAAGAGCAACTGCTTCAAAACTTACTGTTTCTCTACTCTGATTATCAGTCCACATTTATACCAATAATTATTGGTACACTTGGCTATGCTAGTAGATGTCCAACTTCTAGTCTACTGGTGCACCGTCTCTTCTCGCTGCCCATTCTACCTTTATCACAATAGCCTGTACACCTTGGAGCTGCTGGGTTCATATCACCTCAATGTAGGCATTCCTGTCTGACTCATTTCTCTCATTTATCTAACTAGGTTTCCCTGTTCTGTATTATATAAAAGAGCTGTAATGACTTCATAAATCAAGGTCAACTGACAAAGATGTGTTGCACTTGTGTGTCCACAGCAGCAATTTGAGTCATGAAGTTTACATTTAAAAATAATTTAGAAAGTTTCAATAATGCAAGTTAGAAATCATCATTATCATCATTTAATGTCCACTTTTCCATGCTTGCATGGATCAGACAGAATTTGTGGAGGCAGATTTTCTATGGTTGAATGCTCTTCCTGTTGCCAACCCTCACCTGTTTCCAAGCAAGTTAATATTTTCCCATAACTAGACATGTTTTTCACAAAAGACTGAAAACAAACAACCTCATTTGTATGACAATGATGCTCATTTACAACCATTACATAATGTCTAGACAAGGGTACACACAAACACACATACACACACACATAATGAGTTTCTTTTAACCAAATCCACTCAGAAGGCTTTGGCCAGCCCAGCACTATAGCAGAAGACACTTGCCCAAGGTGCTGCTCAGTGGAACTGCACCCAAGATGATATGATTGGGAAGCAAGCTTCTTACCACACAACTATGCCTTCATCTAAGCCTCACCTGCACCTCAATAGCTAACGTTCAGACACAGGTGTGAACACCTTCAATTATAATGTTGAAGTACTGAGAATAAGAAGAGAAATTGTATAGAATACTGATCTATTGATTATATAGAATACTGATTGATCTATTTTACATAAGATATGTGAATATTTTTACTGAGCAGAACAAGAACATAAATATCAAGAAAAATTAAATCTTGTAGTTGAAACTATACAAATGGAAAAATTATGATATATTACCAAAAACCAATAAATATCAGGTAAAATACAACAGTCTATAATCTGATTAACATTGAATATAGCACCATGAAAATTATATAGAAGAATGGCCAAATTAATGACCCAAAGAGTAGACAACTCAAATATACTGAATTGACTGGCACTGGCTGGTCTACTGTCACCTCTACTCAGGCCCACTTGATATACTTGTCCCTCTTTCTTTTCTCACCCCTATTGTGTCCACTCATCTACCATATCCTGTGTTAATTATTACATGCAGTTGTTCCTCCTAAGAATGTCATCCCTTTTCAAATTCCCTCTCTGCCCATGTTTTTCCCCATAGCCACCAGCTTGCAGTTGTTTAAAATGGATAATCAACCACATTGATCTGACTGGTTCCAGAGAGAGAGAGAAAGAGAGAGAGAGAGATGTACATGTGCAAATGCATGCACACACACACACACACAGAGCTTTCTTATTATGCAAGGGAATTTAAAAAAGCAAAGCAAATTATGTGTTATAGAGTCTCTAGAATAAAGCAAATATGGAGAATTAATTGCAGTTGAGGAACGGTGAGAGGAACTCTTGAGCATTTTATCAACATCATTGAGATAACAACCTAGTTACAGAGCATAAATGAAAGGCCATATAAAGACTTATGAATGATCATACTAGAAATAGAAAAACAATTTTGTTTACGTCTTGAGACAGGCTGAAAATGTTAAACTCACTTATAGAAGTACTTCTCTAGTGGTCTGCAAAAGAGGATTTTTTTTTTGTTTGGTTTTTGTTTTGTTTTTTAAGCCTAAGCATAATTGAATGAGTTTGGTATTATGAATGGTCACTTTGAATCCTTGTACATTTGTAAGTGGCAGAAAAAAATACTTGTAGAAAACTACATATCCAGAAAGATACCATTCTGTGAAAAAAAATATATTAAGCAAGGTTGTTGACGTCATAAGAATTTATAAACTTTCAGGAGAACGTGAAATAATTTAGTTTTTTTTTGGGGGGGACAGTGTATCTTGAAGCACATAAAGCTATAAATAATAGCATGGAAATATTGGATGGAAAAACTCTTCTGGATAGAAAAAGATAAAGGCTGCTCGTAGGATGAAAACCCACATCTCCTGGAGACATGGGTTTGTGTCCCATAGGTAGCCTTCATGCTATTATTCATAGGTTTATGTACTTTCAGATCCACTGTTCCAATAAATAATTATTAGGCATGGTATTTGATTTGGTGTGCTGGGATGAGTGATTTCAATAATCAAGTAGGTTTTGGTGGATATACAATGAATGGAAATTATTTCAAAGCTAGAAACAGAAATTTATTGGTGTTCTTCAAAGGAAGGTTTGGATTAAGTATTTAGTGGAGGAGACCTGTAGGGATTGATACAGTAAGGCGCAGATGATGGGCAAATAGCTGGTTTAGAGGTCATTGTAATAGTGATAGAATAGGGAGAGTGAAAAGACACTTCATCTGGCCTGAGGTTGCAGTAAGTCGGTAAGTCTTTGCCACTCAGATGGATTGACCTTCTTTTCAATGCAGCAGAGTATGTTTGTGTGTGTAGTGGCAGAAAAGTACATGATGTGGGAGCAGTATTCCATTGTGGATCTCACTACTTTGAAAAAGAGTCAGCAGCTTATTGGAGACAAAGTACTTTCTGACCCTGAAGATTAAGGTGAGTCTTTGGGATGCAGATGTTGCTATGTTATTGATGTGAGATGACCAAGAAAGATAATTAGAGATTGTGAATCTAACATGTTTCACAACTTGGATGGTTTTAATTGTATGTTATCTAAAACCAAAGAGGTATAAGTTTGTTTCCATGATACAAGCTGAGATTGAATCTTTGTACATTTTCAAAGCAACTAGACGAACATATACCCTGTAGAGAATGGTTTCAAGGTCTCTGTTCAAGGAGGCAGGGCAGGTTTAACTTCATTTACATATCTAGGTTACATGTAGATGATGCCCATGTAAGGAAGGTTTAAAGACAACTGAAGAATGGTATCACCTGCATAGGAATGAGCATTTTTAGGTATGACAGCCAGCAGGTCTTTAATGCATGAGAGGAAGAATGTGGGGAACATAAGTGAACCTTAACCCTTAAGCATTCAGATTACTCTGTCAAATGTAATGCTTATTTATTCACCTTGTTTTGAATTAATCTTGCATTATCTCATAACTTTGAGATTGTTTATTTTTAGAATGACATTGTAGAGTTGGTGTAAGAAGTCTGATATGGCTGGTTTGAACATAAAACAGGTAAAATATATGGGCTGGATATAGCCAGTTTAAATGCTAATGGGTTAACCCTTTAGCATTCAGATTAATTTATCAAATATAATGCTTATTTATCCACATTTTAAAAAATTAATCATGTAGTATCTTGTAGCTTCAAGATTTTGAAGATGTGATTGTTTATTTTTAGAATGACATTGTAGAGTAGGTGTGAGAGGCTGGATCTGGCCAGTTTCAACATAAAACAGGTAGAATATTTGGGCCGGATATGGCCAGTTTAAATGCTAAAGGGTTAATGGCCACCAGAGTTGATAGAATGTAGATCATAGAGACCCCTTGTTAGTGCTTGCCATAATGGTGTAATCTCACAGAAAGCTTTCAATGCAAGGGATGAATAACAGATGAAGCTCACAGACATGCAGCTTAGCTGGGGCATTCTAATGTCAGTCATAGTCAAATGCTTTGCTGATGTCAAGTGAAATGACATAGTTTTCACTGCTAAAGAATGACATAATAAAGCAGGTCTCTCATAGATCTGTCTCTGTAGAAGCTGTACAAGTGATCACTAAGAAAAGGGAAAAGTGTTGAAGACACTGACTGTTAATGAGTGTTTCCCACATGGTGGAATCAAAAACAGTTAATCTATTCCTTGGAGGGTCAGAGAAGCTGCCCTTCTTGGAGATGGGACACATTGTGGTATGTTTGAGGATAATAGTGGAGAGAAGTTAATTATGGGAGAATATCAAAGAAAGTACAGTGAAAGTGAAAATTGTGAAGAAATACTTGTGAATAATTTATCATTGAAGGTAGAGTTACCAAAAATGCCAACAAAATAATGTGTGCAAGAAAGATTTAAGAAGCAGCAATGATTGGCTGCGATACATTTACTACAAGACAAGAAAAGTATTCAGCTTCTGATACAATAAGAGGAATTTATAAAATATTTCTAGATATAGATAAATTAATCAGAACTGTGTTAGAAAATATTGCTGAAACAATGCACTGAAAAATAATAGCAAATAGTGTTTTATCATGAGTATGTGCAATATTGAATTCAGTCGATTGCAGAATGATTGTGCTAAAAGAAGGATTAAGATCTGCAGTGAGTTCAGTGGCTTATTTAATGACCAGTTGGACTTCCAACAATTGTGAACAAAGAGTCTGAAGTGATTAAGCTTTTTATAATTTTTAATAAAGAAACTTTAAAAAATCTTTCATTTCTTAACATGAACTTTTTTTAAATTCCACCTTGTGTGAAATATTGGTCTCAAATTTTGGCACAAGGCCAGCTATTTAGGGGGAGGGGGTAAGTCGATTACATCAACCCACGGCGGAATTTGAACTCAAAACATAACAAACGAAATGCCATTAAGCATTTTGCTCAGTGAGCTAATGATTCTGCCAGCTCGCCACCTTAGCCGTGTGAAATGTTGGAAAGTAAAAGTATTGTATCTATGGCCTATACTTTATTTTTACAACACTTTCATAACAGCATGTGTAGATATATAGTATACTTCTATATTAGTACACACATACCATGTAAAACACCTATACCATGAAGTACATGTTTATGTTAGTGTACAACAGATATTCAGCTAACTAATCTCCAGTTCTGATATGAAGTTAGTACTTTTTTTAATGGAGTTTATACTAGTTAAACTAAGGTTTTGTTGTAAAAACAAAGAAAAATCCTCTATATAAAAACAGTAAAACTAAATTTATTTATTTATTTATTATTTAAAAAAATATATATATAATAATAACAATCCCTTCTACTATAGACACATTTTGAGGGAGTCAATTACATCGACCCCAATGTTTAACTGATACTTAATTTATCAACCCCAAAAGGTTCCAACCATGGTGGAATTTGAACTCAGAAGATAAAGATGGACAAAATGCTTTAGCAGCATTTTTGTCCAGCATGTTAACAATTCTGTCAGTTCACTGCCTTTTATATAATAATAAATAATAAGGCTTTCTAATTTAGGCACAAGGACAACAATTTTGAGGGGTGGGGGATAGTTGATACTATCAACCCCAGTACTTGACTGGTACTTTATTTTATTGACACTGAAAGGATGAAAGGCAAAGGTGACCTCAGCAGGATTTGAACTTAGAATGTAAGGGTTCAGAAGAAATACTGCAAATGCTCTGATAGCCCGGCCAGTTTACTACCTTAATAATAATAATAATAATAATAATAACAACAACAATAGGGTGGGTTAAAAGGAACTAAATAATAATTAAAAAATAAAATTCCTGAAAAATGAAGAATTTACAAGTTAAATTTGGAATTTAAAAATAGATATATCATGCAATGTATAAAATATATAATAATTATTATTAAATGACTATTTTAACTAGAGTTATCATCACTTCAGAAAACAGAAAAGGAAATTAAAAAAAAAATAATAATAGTAATAATATATATAGCATGAAAGCAGGATGGGGGGAAAAAAAAGAAACTGCTGTTAAGGTGATAGCAAGCAAGACGCTAGTTGTGTAAGACTAAAATCTAAGAAGAACTGCATACTGACCTGTTCCCATTAAGGGTTTCAGGATTACCAAGGGCATCTTGCCTAATAATATTTAAAACAGCACATATGCTTAACACTACATATAGTCTTAGAGCAACAAAATAGCAAAGACATGACTGGACAAGAAATTTTTTCAACTAGATACTCAAGAGAAACTATTTCTCACTGATATTCTAAAAAAAAAAAAATTCAATTATTTGCTCCAGTAGCAAAAACAAAGCAAATATTTTCAAGATTTTTAAAACAATAAGGGTCAAAATGTGTATGTATATGGAGAGAGAGAGAGAGAGAGAGAGAGAGAGAGTAAGAGAGAGAGAGAGTAAGAAAGAGAGAGAGAGAGTAAGAAAGAGGAGAGAGAGAAAGTATGAGAGAGAGAGAGTGAGAAAGTATGAGAGAAAGAGTGAGAAAGTATGAGAGAAAGGAGAAATAACACTGTAAGATTTCCTCATCATCATTGTCTTCATTTTAACATCCACTTTTCCATGCTAGCATGGGTCAGATGGAATTTGTTGAGGCAGATTTTCAACAGCCAGATGTTGTTTCTGTTGCCAACCCTCACCTGTTTCCAAGTAAGGTAACATCTCCCCATGGCCAGACATGTTTTCACAGAAGACTGAAAATGAAGGACATCGCTTGTATGACACTGACATTCGTTTACAACTATCACATGATGTCAAGGCAAACACACACACAACTATACATATATACATATATATATATATGATGGGCTTCTTTCAGTTTCTGTCTACCAAATCCACTCACAAGTCTTTGGCTGGCCCAGGGTTTTAGTAAGAGACACTTGCCCAAGTGAGACTGAACCCAAAACCATGTGGTTGGGAAGCAAACTTCTTAACCACACAGCCACAAAAAAAAAACTGATGAGGGAATAATATAATGTTGGCATATCTATATTTTTGCTTTTGTTTATTATTTTTTTTTTTTTTTTTCATAGTATATCACTGAGAAAATTAGGAGACCAATAACAATGTTGAATAATTGCAAATAAAAATAAATCATGCTGGATGACAAAAAGAATTATCCTACAACATTAATGATAGAGATAACAAAACTAATTTAAGAGAAATGAATGTTCAAATGGAGTGGATGGGTGGAAAGCAAACCTATGTATTTATTACATGCTAGACTGAAAGGCAGGTTATTTCACATGCAGCAGTGTCTTTTACAGTGAGTACTTCAGTAAAATATCATAGAATCTACTGAACTGTTTTAGCATACAACTTGTGTTGTAAGCAGCGATACTGAGGCTCAACTAGTTGTACAGAAATAGATTGCTCACGTACAGTGTAGAACTAATAATTCCAACCGTAGTGATAACGCATTAATTCAGTATGGAAAAAAAAGCCATTTGTTAATTTTCTTATAAATCACAACTGAATGGCTGAAAAGAACTGGAAAAATAAACCAATGATTTCAACATGCTTGTGCAGATCATACTTTTGAAAACTGTATGATCTCACAACAGATGAAACTAGTTATAATGTAACACTAAGCTTTCAACTTTAATAAATTATATAAGAATACACATTACAACAAGAAACTATTTTCTGTTAAGGGTTTTTTTTGTGTGTGTTTTTTCTCTTCTTTATTTTTCTGTTTTTACAATGCAAGCCATATAGAAAACAGATAAATGTAATCTGAAATTGTATCCAATAATTAGAATACATAACTATTTAAACTTTAAACAGACCTTACAGTCATGAAAATTAAACAGATGAAGTTAGCCATGTAACAACACAGTTCAATGTGGTCTACAAACACTGAAATTGAAGAACTATAAATATATAATTTTTATGGCTGATTATCAAATATTGTCCATATTAGTTAGAAGACAATCCACAAAAGTCAACCAGGAGCCATGGCTCTAATCTAAAATTTAGTTTCCCTCATAATTAAACATTGCATGTTCTATTATTGAAGGAGAATTCTAATTAATTACATAAAGTTTTTGAGGCAATGAAGATAGTACTTCTTTCAAACAGAGTATATTGTCCATTTGCCTCTTTTACTATTATCAAAGTAACCTGTGTCCTTTAGATAGGTAACTTCAAGCTCTTCTGTCAAAGCATTTCTCTCACTTAAGTTATTTTCCCCTCTTTTCAAAGTAAAACAAAATTTAAAACCCATCTGAAATCAACTATTTGATTTTATTATATATTTCAACTAAAAGAGAGAAACAATACAGGGAGCATATTATTAAGGAACTAAAGCTAGTCCCAACTATTTCCTTGATGTTATCATTAATGCTTTGTTTTCTCCATGCTGACATGGGTTCAACATTTGAAGATTTTTGAGACCATTTATAAATCACCAACATCATCATTTAACGTCCGTTTTCCATGCTGGCATGGGTTGGACGGTTTGACCAGAGCTGGCAAGCAGGAGAGATGTACCAGGTTCCAGTCTGATTTGGCTTGGTTTCTATGTCTGGATGCTCTTCCTAGTGCCAACCACTTTACAGAATGTGCTGGGTGCTTTTTACGTGGCACCAGCAATATTCTTGCAAATTCTTTCCTTTCATTTGTTTCAGTCACTGGACTGTGGCCATGCTGGGGCACTGCCTTTAAGAGTTTACTCAATCAAATCTATCTTAGTACTTTTTTTTAAGCCTTCTACTAATTCCATCAGTCTCTCATGCAGAACCACCAAGTTACAAGGATGGAAACAAAGCAAATCTGGTTGTCAAGCAGTGAGAAACAAAAACACACAGACACACACCCACAGACTCATATACACACAACAGGCTTCCACATAGTTTCCATCTCCTAAATTCATTCACAAGGCATTAATCAGCTTGAGCCTATATATGTAGATGCTTGCCCAAGATGTTGTGCATTGGGACTAAATCCAAAACCACATGGTTACAAAGCATACTTTACAGAGCTCTTTATTCTCCTGACAGTTGTATGAGTTTGGATTATTCTGATGATTACATGACAGAAAACAAATATCTTACTGACAGATACCTTTCTAATACCACACAATTATAGAGGATTTTTGCTTTGCTCAACTGCTAGTAACATAGCTTGAACCCATAAATTTAGAACAGAACACAACGATTGATCAAATGTTCCTAATTCAGTGCCAAACATTTCTGACAAACTTTGAACATTACTTTTACAACAGAAGTGTACTGATTACAAACTGAGTGAATGTATTGACTGTAAAGATTAAAAGTAAACTGATATCTTTTTATAATATAAGTTAATATCAAAAAAGTTATCAGGCCATAATAATATTTTTTCACAATAATTATAGAAATGTTTAAATCTGCAAATCTATCTAGCCCATACAGAAATTGCCCTACCATCTAAATATTTTTATATACAGGGTGATTGAAAAGTAATTCCCTATTTTAAAATTCACAAGAAATGAATATGAGAAGAAAGCGTATAGCATGGAGTTTTATTTAAAATTCGATATGGGCATTAACATTTGCCACCAGTTTCTCAAGCCGCCCGGGAACCACATCAACTGATTTCACCAGGAACTCTTGTGGGATTTCACCAGGAACTCTTATAGGATGGAAGACATAACTTCTCGTATTCACCCTTCTAGTTCACCCTGTACATAACACCTCCTCTCTAAGTCTTTGAGTCTATGTATATAAATTTGTATATATTTATACTTGAATACTAACCATCTGAACATTTACAGTCTTTGCCTTCTCTTTTGAATGCATGCATGTTTATGTATATTCTGCTTATCAAACCCAAGGAGTTTTATCTGTTTATTTGCATCATTGTCTCTATATCTGCTCATTTGGATTTGCCTTATAGTCACTCTTTACCCCCACTGACTTGGTCCTCGGTAAAGATCTCTGAGTGTAAGTTCAAATCATCTGAGCGCTACTAAGTGTTTTCTATATTGAGATTCTCTCGATCTTATTTGCTGACTTTATATATATACACTAAATGATCATTAATTAAAAATACAAGCACCTATTACCTGATAAGCTCTGTTCCGTCAAATATTAAAAAATTATCTTTTATTTACTGTTCTATTAAAAGGTAGGCAAATCAACTAGTAATTTTGCAAGTAAATAAACTGCTAAGAAAACTTGTTTGTTACAGAACAGGAACCTGTGATCTGCAGTAAATTTAACACCCTAATCATTCAATTGCCACATTTATCATTTTGATAACCTAGGCCACAATAATCTGCAGTGATTTAATATTTCTAAATAAAATCTTTTGGGATTTAACAATAAAATATTATGCGTGATCGAAAGAAAAATATAATCAATTTACTTTTTGGATTGGGTTGTTTGTCTTTATCAACAGAATTGTAGTTACATGAGAAAATAAATAGGGAACTCTTACTGATACACTTCAAAGAACAAATGCAATTATACAAATAACAACAAAGACAAGTTCTAAAAATAAAAAGGTTTCACATAATTACAATACAACTCAACAATTTTCAAATGCCAAAAGGAAAAAATACATGTATTTTAAAATAAAAGTAAATGATTAAAAAAAGCTATCAATTTCGTTTTGGCTTTTAACAACATGAGTACAACACTATATATAGGGAGGATCATGCATAGCAGTACACTGATAGACGATAGCATCAAGATGTACAATATCACATACACTTGGACTGTTTGCAAGTAAATTCATCAGATGAAACATTAAATTTCTGAAAGCCTTAATTTACATATATTGTTGCTTGAGGTAATGATTGGGAACCAAAATTTTATATTCCCTAAGTATTGATTTCTAGTCAAAGTGTTACTAATGGATACTGATTTCTAACCAGATATGTAGATATATAACATTCACTTTGGTTGTCAATCCAAGTTGTGAAATCAATTTCTGAAGCTGCCGCGTCGAGCCCTGTTGCAAAAAGCGGTCACACTGTGAGCCCTGTTGCAAGAAGCAGCCGTGTCGAGAGTCCAGTGCCGGTGCCATGTAAAAAGCACTCGTGATGGTGCCACATAAAAAGCACTAGCACTGAAAGTCCGGTGTCGGTGGCACGTTAAAACACCCAGCATACACTATAAAGTGGTTGGTATTATGAAGGGCATCCAGCCATAGAAACCAAGCCAAATCAGACTGTAACCTGGTGCAGCCCTCTGACTTGCCAGCTCCGGTCAAACCGTCCAACCCATACCAGCATGGAAAACAGATGTTAAAGGAGGAGGAGGATGATGATGATGTACCTTCAATGTACCAATTCCAAATGGTTGAATCATACATATTTTCAAAGTCTGGCATTTAACATGAACACATGCACACACAATCACTTGTAGGGTAGCACTAGTCTACAGATCATCATTGAAAGATAAATCTATGCTGGCAACATTCATTTTAAAATGTTCCAATCTAATTAACTTTATAAAAACAAGATCAATTTTGCTTGATTGACCTCTCATAAAATCATAGCAGGTTAAATATTCAACTGTTCAAGGTTAAAGAAGTAGCACTGCCAAACAATATCAAGGACCAGCAAGCCAAAAAGGGAGCCTCTATGCAATCACATGACCTACTCGATAAAGTAGCTAAATCTCCCTCAAGTCCATCTTATAAGTGGTTACAACTGGAAAACTTTTGATCATAAATTTGTTCATGTACTGGCTTTAAACAGCAACATATGATGGTTAATGGCTTCCTGTTATTTAAATGTCCTCAACTGTGCAGCAACAATTTATTTAAAATATCCCACTTCTTGTCAAAGAGTACTATTTTAAAAGAGCCGAACTTCCAAAATTACTATGTTAATTACACGCATACATAATGCATTGACTCCAATTTACAGCAGTATATAATATTTAGAAAAATTAGAAAAAACAAATTGAATACTGACTCTGGTCTCAACTGAAGAGCTCCTTCCTCCTGGCCAGGAGCATTCAAATGATACACACAGAAATGGCGTAAGATTGGTTGCATATCAGAAAATCCAAAAAATCCTTGAAAGCAAGTCGTATCTGAAAATTAAAAGGAAAAAAAATGATTTTATATTACACTGTGTAACAAAATTTTTTTTTTCTTTGTCTTTGGTCAGTAAGTGTTATTTCCTGTTTGCTTCTATCTAGATATCAAAGGAAATGACTACTTTTTCCTTCAAACTTTGCTTTTGTGACCTGGACATCAATGTTTTGAAACTGACCTATATTCCATTACATTTCATTCAGACAGATTCAGCACTGAATTGCTGAAGCAGAAATATCGTTATAGCAAATATTCTGTTCAATACCACAGATTTGCTTGTCAGTTGCTTGACCTTAACCACCTGAACATGTCCCTTATTGGCTGATAATATGTGCGACTTTGATCATGAGCAGGAGTAGTGGGGGAGCATTGTAGCCATGTGGTGAGAGGGATTCTTTGGGAGTTTGAAGAAATGTAACAAAAGCAAAGTTTGAAGAAAATATTAGCCATTTTTCATATCTTCTAGGGGTAAGTAAATCGGAAATAATAGCTGCTACCCAAGAACAAAAATCGTGTTACAGTATTAAATATCTGTTGAAACAGTAATGATGTCATACATGATACCATTGTCATCTTTGAATTATTTTCTACTTCCTTTTCTTATCGTTATCAGGGTCTTCGTTGATTCTTATAATCCAGCATATATTTGTTGTTTGAATAAATATATTCCGTCCATCACAAAGTAGTAGAAGAAACAGAAGGGTAATCTGAGTAATTCAGTTTTATCTTTGTTGTGGTTGTTGTTGTTGTTGCTGCTGTTACTGTCATTGCAGCTGTTGTTTTCGTTGCTATTGTTGTTGCTGTTGTTGCTGCTTAGCTCCAGATTAGCTCTGATCGATCTGACTTATGATAAAAGGAAGTCATAACCATTTGCCAGTTTGTAAATCTAAGACTATAATGGTGAATATATCAATTATTATTTAAGACACCGTGGTATAATTTTAAAGAATCCCGCCGCTATTTCAAGCATTTCTGGTGGCGTGTTCGAATCCCTCTTAAGGCTCAATTCAGCTGTAATTTTATGGGGAGGGGCTTTGTAAAATAAGGCTCGGGAGGTGCTACAGTTTACAAAGTTGAGGGGAATAATTCATAGGATATCTTTAAATATAGTAAAATCATTCGAGTCTCGAATAAACGAGCTTATGGTAATTAGCTACATCCATTTAATTTCAGCGTTCAAATCACTCCAGGTCAACTTTCGTCTCGTCTTTCTGAAGGAAATAAAAGTATTGATGTCAATAATATTGATTATATACTTGAAGATAATGTTCCAACATGACCAGACTATGGCGAATGAAAATAGAAAGGGACATATATAAAACATATAAATATCTTTATATTTTATCTTATATGTGTTTCAGTTATTCGTCTCGGGCTTGTCTGGTCTTACTTATGAGGAACGTCTCCAACGGTTGTCATTACCTTCACTCGAACGACGGAGAATGCAGGAAGATCTCATCCTGGCTTTCAACATCATCAACGGGAATATAAATCTACCATTTGCATAGTTTTTTTTTACCGCTGCACTGGATAGATGTCTTCATGGGCATGATCGAAAACTCTATTGCCGACAGTTTCGACTCAACAGGCGGAAGGCCGCATTGTCCATTCGTATAGCAGTTCCGTGGAACATGCTCCCACAAGATGTTCAAGGAGGCTCTGGACAATTGTGGCTACTCTGTATATAATTGAACATAACAATAACGTTTTTATTTATTTTCTCTTACATGGCTTAAACATATTTTGCTCTTCTCTTGCCAATAAACTTGATATGATTTGATTTGGACTGCAGTCATGGTGGGGAACCGCCTTCAAGGGTTTTAATCGAACGAATCAATCCCAGGACTTATTTTTTCAAACCTAGTACTTATTCTATCAGTTTTTTATACTGAACCACTAA
>JAOPUL010000001.1:95483958-95498468 GCA_027564515.1 Octopus rubescens | reverse complement strand
CTATAGTAGAAGACACTTGCCCAAGGTGCCACGCAGGGGGACTGAACCCAGAACCATGTGGTTGGGAAGCAAGCTTCTTACCACATGCCTTTCCTGCCATCAACCCCCACCTGCTTCCAAGTGAGATAATATTTCTTCAAGACATGTTTTCATGGAAGATTGGAAATGAAGGACACAGCTTGCATGGTGGTAACACTTGCTTACAACTATCAAGCAATGTCAAGGCAAGGAGACAGTAACACACACATACACACATTTACAGAAAATTCAGTTTTGCAACAAAATGAAGGCATTTGTGATATGTATGTTTATTTGCTTATATCTATGTAAACTTTACAGCAGATGCACTTTTATGGGTTATATCACTGAAGTTCAAAGGTCACTTCCAAATTTGTTTTTGATTACATTTAGAAGTCATGAACTTTGTCAATGTATTTTATACTTTCCCAATGATTTTTATAACCTTAGTTAACATTCCTTTTTTCATAGATTCATCATCACCATCATCAATTAACGTCCGTTTTCAATGCTGGCATGGGTTAGACGGTTTGACTGGAGATGGTAAGCCGGAGAGCTGCACCAGGCTCCAGTCTGTTTTGGCTTGGTTTCTGTGGCTGGATGCTCTTCCTAATGCCAACCACTCCACAGAGTATACTGGGTGCCTTTCATGTGTCACAGGTGCTTTTTATGTGTCACCGGCACGGATGCATGTTATGTGTCCAGTAATTTATTTATTCAATAGATATGGACTCAAGTATTATTTAATGAAAATAGCTTCCAACTGCCTTGAAAAGAGGTGGGTGCTGTCAAGCTGACATGACCTAGATACACTACAAGCAGTCAGTCTTCACTGATGTCCCTACAACTCAATGGCTTATGAACTGAAGTGTAAGTGCAAAGTTCAAACCATGTAGATTAATGCAACTGGTAGGTCACACAAGTTTCAAAAGTATCATGTATCTATATAGCTGCAACTGAAGATCACTGCTTTCAAGTTTACGATAGGCTGCAATATGAATGTAATCCTTAGCAGAGGTGAAATAAGGAGCGAGAAGAAGGAGAAAACCCAGTGTAATGTGTTTAATGTTGAGGTTAAATATACCAACGATATAAAGAGAGGTTTAGATGTAGAACTGAAGTAGAACAAGGAAAATAAGAAATACAAAACAAGGAGTTAGGATTAACTGAACGATTCAGCTTAATCCTTAAGGCAAAATGAACAAAAGAAACATTGGGGAATGCAAAACATCAATTACAAGAACACATACTCCAAATGTTTGAGCAAGGAGTTAAAACTGCATATAAAAACAGGTAATAATTTTGACTGAAACAAAAATAGGATAAAGAAATTTCAAACAAAACTAAATGACTAAGTCGTGTACAAAGGACACGTACATGACTTGGGTCATGTACAAAGCAAATTTATTTAACCAATAAAATCATGTAAAATTAAGTCCCAACTGACCACATAACTCTCAATGTCCAAACCTACCTAACTGTAAATAGGTATCAAAAGAGGATACAACTCATCTTTGTATAAGGTAAGAAAATTTCTAAGTTGATGAGGTTTTAATTAAACTCCAGTGATGATTTCATCCCTTAGTCAATACCAATCTAGAGAAAAAGATGCCTCTGAACCACTTAATGTCTTCACAATTAGTGGGAAGTGCCACTAAAACTTGTTGCAAACAGAGGTAAGTAATGCACACAAATATCTACAGAGGAACTTGGAGGTCAGAGAGTCTCTCATTGAGAGGTCACAGCTCCGATACTACGGATATGTGATTAGAATGCTGTAGTAAAGAATCACAAGATGGATTCTTCAAGCTGATCCAACCAGCAGGAAACCTAGGGGTAGACGAAGAACGAGATGGTTGGCTAATATCCATAGTCTCAGTTGGTCATACTTAGGAAAATGTGATGATGGCTGCTTCTGATAGCACCCTATGGAGGAGGTGCCTGAGGATTTTACCCCCACAACCCATCCCAGGAATCCATGAATAGTGGACAGAGAAGATGGATGGATGAATTCAATTAATAGTGTCAAATTATCCATGATGCCCATCTACCCAAATGATAAACCCACCAGACACAATTTTTCCTAAGGGGGTAAATTACCATAATAAATGAATGATGATTTAAAATCAAATACCGATGACAATTTAAAGAAAAAGTATTTCACTTTAAATGACAACCTACCTGCAAGACAATTGATGTGGCATCATTAACTAAACCAGTGCTTTTAGGCTTAGTTGCATGGACACTACTCAATTCTATATCAGTCAGTCTTTCCATTGTACGGCCCTGAAAATAAAAGTTATATAATAACAGAATATAGTTGCAAAGAATATATGTACTGGCAATTTCAAGTGAATTTTATAAGGGAAGGAAAAATCAAAACAAGTTTAGATAGGCATTGTTTCTACTCACTCTATTCAGGTAATTCATTTAAACTTTAAAATATTTTAATAGTGTTTTAACTTTTCTCAAGTTCAAAGAGTGAATCTTCAACATTGAAAGAGCATTCAATAATTTACATTAAACTTTCAGAAATGGAAAACAAAATTGCAACACATTTTGTATGAATCAGTAAATATTAACTTCCTTTCTTCTTACCAAACTATTGGCTTTATCTTTATTGCTAAAAGATTAGCATAAGGTTCTTTATTAGGTAAAAATTAAACAATAAAATTCATAATTATAAGGGTTCCTATTTTAAAATAACTATAATCCAAATATTCAAATAACAGATTTTAATCTTCTGATCACTATTATTCACAGTAAAATCAAAAGTTTGATTATATTGACTGACATATAAAACTAAAGCTAGACCAATATATACCATTTCTTTGGAAAGAAGCAGATGTTTATAATGTTACACATATACAACTGCAAATCACCATCTTCAGAAATAATTCTTTTGACAAGGCATGAGATGCATTCTTTATCTAAACCAGGTTTTGTGCATTTTTGAAACTGGAGGTCTCATAACGAGAGTCAAACATAAATTTGACTTTAGCATTTCAATATTTCCTTGAGCTAACAGAGAAGATATTCAACATACACATTCTGTTCTAAATTCTGCATATATCATAAGTTTAGATGATACAGTGCAAAATGGTATATCTTTGATCAGAAGATTATACAAATATAATTTAATATGCATTAATATATAAAATATATTTTATCAGTGATTCACTATGGTCCAGCTATGTATGCCATTCAATAGTGTCAAAATCCTCCCTTTGTAGCTTTAGCATAGAAACCCCACTATATAAGTGGAGGGGGGAACAACCCTATTATATAATATATGCCTCATAAAACGATTATGTATCATGGAAATATGCAACATTGATATTCTTTTAGTCTCAAAAAAGCTGTCCTAGACTTGCAGTATCAGTTGTCAAACTTTAATATTTGCACCAGAACAGTCTCTGCAAAAAGGACAGACAAGGCAGGTGGATATCAGAATCGGTACAGCATTGAACAAACTACACAGTGGGTATTTGGTTGTGTTACTTTGTGCTCTGAGTTCAAATCTCATTCAAGTCCTGCCCAATTCTATAAAATCTATACTGGGGAAATCACCAACACCCAAGAATGTATTGCCCCAGTATCACCACAGTGCAATGACTGAAACCAATTAAAGAATAAAATATCAAATGACATTTACAAAACATATCATAAGATGTGAAGGTGACAAATCTTTCCTAAAATTAGTACCAAAACCATGAAATTATAGAAACATATACATTAAATTGATGTTATCTTTGAAATTATTTTGAAATAATATATTTTCTCTCATAAAATTATAAATTTTATGTGAAGTCAATCCCAGGTTTAAAAGCAAGTTAGTGGTTTGAAAAGGCGTTAGAGTTAGATAAGCGCAGCTTTTTTTTTTTCTGATTACTGGAATAGATCTGATGAACAAAACAAAGTAGCTAGATAGTTAAAATAGCAGGTTGAGTTTATAACTCATTAGTTACTTAAATAATAGAAGAATCTGATAAAGGATTATAGATAGAATAGAGAAGCTATAAAGAGAAGCTTCAGGAAAAGCTCCAATTTTCTTTTCCGTAAAAGACTAAAAATTGAATTTTTAAATTTAATGAATCAATTAAAATCAAAGCTAAGTAGTTAAATTTTATTAAAAGATGTGTCCATAAAATGGTTGCTTTCAAAAGACAGTAATAAATTTCAAGTTAGATGTACTATATTTCTACATGTAAGCTGAACATTAAGAGTGAATTAATCCATCTGAATTGGATACAAATCTAATAAATACACATTATTTCAGGCTTTAAAAACTATAATAAGGCATTAACATATTTAATCATTTTATATTTAGAAACTCCAACCTCTTCCCTCAACCCCCCTCCCCCATCTAACATATGGAGGCAACATCCACCCTCCATGGGTTTGATGACTTGCGAACTACATGGTGACCTCAATAGTGTCGGTAGCAGGAAAAAAAAAAGTACCCAGTAAAGTGATTGGCATTAAGAAGGACATCCAACCATAGAAAACATGCCAAAGCAGACACTGGAGCACAATGCAGTCCTTTGACTCATCAGATTCTTGTCAAACCACCCTAACCCATGCAAGCATCGAACATAGATGGTAAATGATGATAATGAAACTTCATTAAATTCTTAGCTGTTCTTCCAATCAAACCTCTTCCTATAGATCTTGCTATAATGTGTAAAGCTAATATCTGGATATCTAGTTGCTCAACAAAGTATTGAGATTAATACATGCTGTCAGCTGACAAAGAATATTTTGTAATTATCAGTTGGTATTTTATTTTACTGGTTTCAGTCATTGTACACTGTGGCTATGCTGGAAGACAGTCTTCTAATATATTGGTGTACTTTTATGGGGCATTCATTAACTGATCCAATAACCATAAAATAAGTCAATAATCTAATTCTTCCCAATAGCATTTGTGGTACAGTCAAGAATAGAGTTACTGAAATAAAATCTTGTTAATGGCAGCATCCAGTTTTTCCTTTGGCTGAATAAACCACATTAGGGAACTGTAAATACATGTTTAATGTGAAATTTCTTTCAATTACAACCAACAAAACAGTCAATGGCAATAAATTACATTATTCTATTTTTATAGTACTATTTACACTTCCAATATTTTAAGATTTAAATATACATATATCTTAAATTTGAAATATTGTTAATGTAATAATAAAATAAAAATATGAAGAAACCCACTTAAAAAGCAGCAGATTAAAATAAGAAATCTTTTCTAAACTAAACATGAAACCTTTGCAAGCCGGGTAAACGTGTCTTCTTGCCAGAAATATGTTGGCTGAGGTCAGCAAATGTCACAATTTCTAGTGACTGTCAGCGCTAGAAAAGAACCATTATTATATTCACCTACAAATGTCCTTTGTCTATATTAAGGTACTTAAATATGAGTTATTTTAAATGCCTACATATTACTCTATTTCCCTAAACTTCCTAAACCTAGCATTATCGAAACAAAAGTTTGAAGTAGAAGTGTTAATGAATGACAATTATTCAATCAGGTTTCAACTTGCATAAACACTCAGTTGTTCTTCCAATCAATCCTCTTCCTATAGATTGCTAAATTGCTAAAATGTGTAAAACTAATGTCTGGATCTCTAATCACTCAACCCAGAAGTGGGATTAAACAAGCCGTCAGTAGACAAAGACAAACAATAAATTAATCTATAAAGAGCAACACAATCAGTTGACCTTTACCTTGAAGTTAATCTAAGGAACTATTATCCCACTTATGATGATGATGTTCATCAGTGTAAGCTTACTCAAGATTTGATGCCAGTGAGAAGGTGAAAATTACCAAAACATCGAATTTTGCCACAATTACTGGTTTTACACTTTAAATCATTAATTGAAAAGATTATATTTAAATCTCCCTTAAATTCTACTCAACCATTTTTAAAAAGAGACACATTGTATCTATCAGTATAATGGATAAGGTGGCTCTTAGCTATGAGGGAAAATGCACAATTGTCTTGGCCATTGAGCATAAATCCACTTGACCAGGGCTGACCAGTGCCTAAACAACTTGTTCAAATGCTGATAGCTGATAACTAAATGTTTGTTAACATCTCTCTACATAGCTGCTATACCATAACAGTTTTTACTTCTATCAACCCCTTAATTATGTCTTAAGCTCAACTGACAGAAAATAGTAAAACCATATAGAAAGAGTCATTACCATTTCATCCCAAACATCATTTCACTCATACATAACCCTTGTTTTATACATAACTAAAGACATTAATGTGAAAAATGTTGAGTGCCAACTATTCTACCTCTAACCTCAACTTTGTCTCCTTTATCTCAAGTTTTTTAATCCTTCCACAACTAAAATACCCATCATATTGCTGTATATAAAATAATTGCTAACTTTCACTACTTCAAATTAAACATTACCATCACTTAAATATTCCTCTAAGAAAAGATTTTAACAATTATGGGCACAGCCCTTTCATCTTAGGACAGTGGGCAATTTTTAAAAAAAACTTTTTCCCTAGTTTTGATAGAGAAAGAGGGGCAATTATTATTTCTGCTTAAAATCTATCACTTCAAATCTGAAACTACATGGCTGTCAAGGTCAGTTTCATATTAAAATTAGCGTAGTCTTCCAGGCCCAATACATCTCATTAATTATATTGATAATATACTGGATTTTCTATTAGGATCACAGATTTTTTTTTTTTTTACATGAATGTTAAGATGGTGAACATTAATAACATCAACTTGCTTTGGCTTCCAAACTACTACAAATCGAATCTGCCTATCTAAGAGAAAATATCAATGGTGAATAGATTATCTGCACATAAATCTCAACAAATATGTTGATTTATTAGAAATTCCAATTGCACCACTAAGAATACCCATTAGATGTCTACAAAAATATGTTCAACAATAATTATTTGGTTACTCTCATTATATATATATATATATATATATATATATTCATAAACTACTCATGTCTTTGTCCATGACAGTAAAAAAACTGACAGTGTAAAACAGTTTTAAAATATTATATTCTTATCTTCCATAAGTTCACTACCAGCTATTTTGAAGATAATAAAATTGTATGATCAAGAAATTAAATACCTTGATTAGATTTATAATGCCTTTGACAGTCATATTCAAAACATTGTTATATATTTTAGATTGATAATAATTGTATCATATTAGAATACAACCCTTTCTTATATAATTCACTCTTTGCTTTCCTAATGTTAAAAAAATAACCTTAGTTATAAAACAATCTTTATAATCTATCTTTGATATGAAATAGAATTCCTGAAAAATTGTTTGTCCATTCAATAAATATATTCATATCCTGCTTGATATATATATTTACCAAATGACCTACCCCCTAGAAGATTTTGCTGGCACTGCAACAAAAGAATAAAGGTTAATAAAACCACATATAGACAAAGGGATATTGAATAGACAGTGGGTAACAATAATGTTTCATGAGAAAACTGAAATGGGGAAGCAGGAGTGAAATGAAAATGGAAAAATATATGAAAAGCAGCCAGAGAAAAAAAGCATAAGGTTAAAACAGTGTTGAAGCAAAATACAAAATAAAAGGGAAGAATGAAAGGAAACTAAAAAAATGGGTGCAAGCTAACCTCATCCTCAGGGCAAGGAACTTGGAGCAGGCTGGTGAACTCCATGTGACCTGATATTGGCAAACAGAACAATCATAGCAACATCAACAATGTAGCAAATAATCTATAGGAATGAATGTGGCCATTTTCATGTTATTGGTAATTAAAGGTTTAATTGACAAACGATCCTTATATTTGATAATCACAAATGTTACCATTATCTCTAGTCTTATAATCCTTTAGCCTCAGCAAAGGATAATCAATTTTATTTTATTTTTGGGGAGGCGGCCAAAAGGAAGAAAATACTCAGTGAAGTAACCTTGAAAATAGCCACAGCATTCAGATGGATGCATCTCTATATATACAAACTTTTCAAACTAGTTTTAATACAGAGAAGAAATTTTAATTTCTAGCAAAAAATAAAGATAAATAAAACAAATTAAGATAACTAAAAGATATTAGAGTTAAAAATGAGTAACTTTAAGCAATATTCATTCTTTAATTATTACATTCGTATTATTAGTGTATATATGCATGTATAATATATATAAATATATATATATATAACACCATGCTAAGTTAACTAAAAACATGCACAACAAAAATACAAATATAAATAGTTTTAAGTTCAGGTGCAAAAAAGAAAATGAAATAAAAGAGTGCTATGCAGATAAAGGTCAACTGGGCTTGCAGATAAAGGTCAACTGGGCTTGCAGATAAACTATCTACAATGATTTTTGTCAGGGACGAAACATTCAATAGCAGTGCCGATGAGCAGGAACTAATTGATCACCTTGATCTGTCCTTCAAATTCAGCCAGCTTCATCAGCAACTAATTTAACACAGACAGACAATATAATGCTGCTAAGAACTGAATAAGCCAGGCTTATGTGAACTTTGATACAAATGTGTTATTTATGTGGGTGTATGATATATATTAAATTCAAACCATGAAAACAAAATGTCACAAGTTGTCCAAAAAAAATTATGTTGACAAAATAATAAGAAATAAAATAGTCGGAAAATCTAAATAGAAATATTTCGCTGCAAAAGCAACAAGCAGAAAATGTAACCAGAAAAGTTTTAGGGTATTTAAGTATACGCAGTTGGATACGCAGCTCAAATTAGTGTCAGGATAGTTCTGTAATTTATCCAGAAGATGAACAATTTTTTTGTTTTTTATAGTGAAATATTCAAAATATAGGAGAATAAAATGAAAACTCAATACAGTTCTTTTATTACTTATAGATTTTAAAATGGTTATTTGGAAAAAATATCAAAAAGTTGAAATCAACTAAAGAGATTTTATAAGAATCTTAACAGGTACAATTCAAGAAAATCCAACTAAAAGGAAATATTATAATGTAAACTAGAGAAGTGACTTTCAAAATAACACTTTAGGTGCTGTAATAAGTTACCATTCAAATTGGAAAGAGTAAAAGGAATTTCACAGTAATACATTCATAATGGAAATTATATAAACCTAAGAATGCCTTCTTTGGAAAAGAACAACACTAGTATGTTGTGGGTGTTTTGAAAATATAAAACCTAATATATTTAAAGTTTTCAGTGCTTGTTAAATGACAAATTAAAATAGTTAAGTTAAATATGATAGCAAGTTAACTTATTTATTTAGATGAATTTTCTCACATGCTTTTTATAATATATATATATATATGTGTGGGTGTATATACACACATACACACACACACACAAACATACATATACACACACACACACATATATATATATACATACACATATATATACATGTATATACATATATACACACATATACATACATGTATACACATATATACACATATATACATATATACATACATGTATACACATATATACACACATATACATACATGATTACACACACACATACACAAATACATATATACACACATATACACATATATACACACATATATATATCCATATATATATACACATATATATCCATATATATACACATATACATGTATACACATACAAATGTATATGTACATATATTTGACTTACATATATATACATACATATATACATTCATACATATACATGCATACATATACATACATTCATACATATACATGCTTACACATACATACACACACACACACACACACACACACACACACACATTTATATAAATGAGAATAAATATTGGACAATTTATACCTAAACATTTAGGATAAGATCTGACTTTAGGAAATGACATCATTTAGCTTGCTATTTCTTTTTCTTTTTTTTTTTTTTTGTAGTGGGTAAATTTACAAATGAAATATACACTTTTTGGTAATTAACCTTTAAGGGGCAAAAGCTGCTTGACCAAATGCAAGCATATTCTATTTTCAAGGTCATTTACTTAAATTTATTCACATCTGAAATGAGATATATTTTTCTCTAGCCAGCACCATTTGCATTATAAAAATTATAACTAATGGGAAGCTTTGACAGTTAATTCTTTTTTTTTTCTTTAACATAGAAATTAAAAATTGTCATTAAAATTATGGCTAAGTATCAAAAATTAAAAAAAGAAAATTAACTCTAAAAATAAATTAATATAAATATGCTTATATAAGAAATATAGACTAGCTTCTTGAAAAATATTAGAATTTTCTACAGAAAAAGAATCCTATCTTACAATGTCTAATTAATAATTTTAATGAAACAATTGAAACTATTTGCTTTAAAGAGTGACGTAGTAGCGCCCATCATCCCATGATATTTGTTATTGCTACTCCATAGTTAAAGCAGTATCCAGTAAAGTAAGTATATAATGTAGAAAGCTACTGCAAGAAAAAGATCAATAATTTGAACAAAAAGGCTACAATATTTCGACTAATATGATAATGAGGAAGATTGTTACTTTCCTATGTAGACAACGCTTTTTACATGATATATAGCATACAGAGATACATGTTTTGGATAAGTTTAGAGTGAAAGCAACAGAAACAACAAGAAATTTAAATAGAATTCAATATTCCTTTGAAATATATAACCAAAAAAAAAAAAAAATAATAAATAATGATTTCTAAATAACCTGCATTTGATATACTAATAACATATTAATTGTAATTTTTTTGGTTTACTTCATATATTTTATTTCCTTTTTCTTAAGCCTTCACTGTTAATTGTAGTCTATCATTTCATGTGAAGCCTTGTAAAGTAAAAAAAAATCATTCAGCTACAAAATGGCTACAAACACTTGTGAAAAGCATCCGTTCTCTTACCTTATATTCACTGTTCATGACATCTACCGTACCTAGAACCATACTGACAGTTGCCATATCACTGGAGGAAAAGTGGCGACTGAAGAGAATATAATGAAACGCTACAGTGGAAAACTGAAGTATTGACTCGTGCACACGTAATGTGCAGACTAGTTGCTGTTCCTGGCTCTCACTCGAGACTTATCCAATCTGAATAGTAGAAGGGACACTTGTACTGCTGCCAATTATTGATATTTTAATCCCATTACTATGTTCAATGCCATAGATAAACTAGCTGCTCATCATAACATAGCAGCAGACTATTACAGTAGCAATTCTACTTCCTCTCTCAAACAAATCATATCAACAGGTAGTTATATATCATAAATTTTATATTATGAAATAAAATCAAAGAGCAAAATTTAAATAATATATAATTCAAGGACACACAGCCCTTGAAGAAAATTCAAGTACTGAAATACTACTATTATTAATATCATTAACATCATCAGTATCATTATTAACAACAACAACAACAATAATAACTTTACAAATCATATATTTTTGTTGTGTTTGTCAAATAAAAGGGACCTTTTGAAGTTAATAACCATAAAGTTGTAAAACAATTGTTGGACAAGAAACAATTATGAAAATATTGAATAAGAATATATAAGAAAATATTAAATAAGAATACATAACTGATGTATTTATACAATAAAGGGAATGTTTTAGAAAGTATTGTGTTAAATAGTCATATAGAAAATTGCTCCCAATAATTAGTTCAATAATCTCCAAAAACTTATATATTTTGAGACAAAACTTCTGGTCACTGCTGAAGGCAATAATTGAAAGAAAAAAATATAGAAGAAAAGTAGCAGCTTGATAAGAAGGCTATAGAAGAGTTTAGGCAAAGAAGAAAAAGACTCATTACCTTCATAAGGCGAACAACAACAGAATTATGCTCTGCCACAGCTTGGGTATCCACACGTGTGCTATTTGAAGCATTATCAACAAGATGATTGTTATTCCATGATGGAGGCCATAATATTTGTTGCTTGTCCATAACTAATGGTGACAGAAACTTACTGCAACACCAAGGTACCAAAGCACCCCAAAGTAGTGTCGAGCAAATTTGTAGATAGTTGCTCTTGGTTGAAGTCCCGAAAAAGCAGTATTGAAAGACAAATCAACACTGTCAACTGGCAAAAAGTTATCATCGACAACCTCGTTTATCTAAAATTAAAGCCAGTTAGTCACTCCTCTGGTAACTGAAATGCTGTCACTCCAATATCTCCCTTAGAGTATGTGATAGCTTCAAAATTTGAATGAGTCTTCCTCAAGAGAGTAAAGCTCAATGTTATATAGTTGTTGTCAGGTGGTTGGTAGAAGCTAGTATAGTATTAACTTTATTCTAATACTTTCACAATCTTATAGTTAGGCAGACTAAAGGTCATGACTAGAAATCAATCATGTTATTTTCATACGAAAATAATTCAAGTGAATGTTTTTGTTGTCTTTTTTTTTCTATTCATTAATTCATCTGCAACATAGTAATTAATGTTCTCTTTTGAATCACCTGAGAACTAGAGTTGGCCCACCCAGTCTAACCCTATAGTCAGCTTCCTCCTCCTCTTCCTCCACAGTTTGTATCCATTCATTATGTAGGACTCTGCAGCCCGATCAATATTTCACATGAGCTGGCAATTGTTTTCCTCATCCTGTATTCCAGAATTGCTTTTATTACACATTTTTTTTCTATCAGCACAGCAATGAGAATGAATAAGGAAAAAATAAATCATGCAGCCATTTAACTTTATATCACTAACAAACAAAATATATGTATTTTACAAATTTGTTCTGAAACCAGTTACTAAATAACAAAACTAAAAACTATTTCTAAAAGTTAAACTTTATAATTAAGCTCTCATCATTTCATTAACTAACTGAAATCAAATACTTTGTACGAAAGAAGCAGTAGATCTCTTATAAGAAATAATTTAGATTAATTTAAACCAATTAATCTTTAATTCAAATACTTCAATGCAAGTTATAAAAATATGATAATATATTCAGTCAATTAGTACAGGTTAAGGGAAAAAAGATGTGTATCACAAAACTGCCAAGTTAAAAGAAAAAGAAAACACTAGAGTTCAAGAAAAATAGTGATACATAAGTCTGCTTGAAGAAAAAAAAAACTTCATAAAATTTGTAAAATAAGGTTGTGTGTTGTGAGAAAGGGTGACTTCCAATGTTTTGGGGCAGGGATCTTTTTCTTGGTGAAAAAATACCAAATTTTTTTGTTTAAGGTTATGAAAGAAGTATCTAAGAAAAGCTAAGAGTAATAAGCAATGATCAACATGTATTTTAGATATTGAGAGTATTTTTAATCATTATCATCAACAATAAGCTGGCAAAATTTTTAAAAAGTCAGACAAAATGCTCAGCAGCATTTCTTCTGACTCTTTATGTTCTGAGTTCAACTTTGCCCTTCATCCTTTCGGGGTCAATGAACTAAAATCCCAGTCAAGCACTGGGGTCGATGTAATAACCTTGCTCCCTCCACTCAAAATTGCTGGCCTTGTGCCAAAATTAGAATTATCATCAACAGAATGAACAGGTGGTTGAGCTTGATCATTTATAAGGAATTACTAATATGTATAGGGGGGAAAAAGGAGGAAGGGACTTGAGAAAAAAAAGTTATTGAGAGAGATGTTATGAGGAATGAGAGACTAATAGATATCTTTTTTCTTAAAAAAAAAAACAGAATTATTTTATAGTTTTCTTATAGGAAGAGAGAAGAAGTGCCTATGACATTTTCAGGCCTTCCTAGATTGGCAAGACTGATATAGCCAAACAAATCCCAGCCTGAACATCTTGATAGTGAAGAAACCAGTAGTCTGAGCCAAAGGTTTCCAACAGAGTGAAATCTGCTGAAGACAAACTAAGGTATTGGTTAGTATTTCAGGCCTACCATTAGAATGATAAATACTTGATAAATAAGAATCATCATCACAATCATCAATCCCTACACATTACTGTCCCCGAGTCCTAGGACTCATAAGGCTGGTCACCTAGTTTTCATAGTGTATAACTGACCATGATCCCAACATTCCCCCAAGCGGGATGCCAGTCTGTCACAGGGATACTTATTAACAGCTAAGTTGACTGAAGCAACAAGAAATGAAACACTTTGCTCAAGGACACAATGTACCCCCTGGTCTGAGAATCGAAACCACAATGCAACACCCTAACAACTAGACCACACCTAAAAATAAGAGTGAAAAATCAAGGACAATGGTCAAAATTTTAAAATGAAAACAAATCCTTTAACCTATTACAGCAATAATAACGTTCAAGATTACCAATTAAAATAATCTTAAGGAAGTAGTAAATTGGTTATGAATGTCACTAGTTAACTACTATTAGCACATTACGAAAAAAATGAAAAATCATATTTACATCTTTCAATAGAAAATGTCAACTCAAGTAAAATATTTAAATATATTTAAATATAGGTGCAGGCGTGGCTGTGTGGTAAGAAGCTTGCTTCCCAACCACATGTTTCTGGGTTCAGTCCCACTGCATGGCACCTTGGGCAAGTGTCTTCTACTATAGCCTCAGGCTGACCAAAGCCTTGTGAGTGGATTTGGTAGAC
>JAOPUL010000001.1:95446089-95458364 GCA_027564515.1 Octopus rubescens | reverse complement strand
AACCGTCTAACCCATGCCTGCATGGAAAAAGAGACGTTAAAGGATGATGATGATGATGATGATGATGATGATGATGAGTATACCACTGTAAAGCATGCACAACTGTCTAAATAACATAATGTAACAATATTATACAAAGCTTTCTGCCTCCCGAATTCTTAAGGGGGGGGGGATATCATCAGGTGTATGTCTAGGCTATTAGTGATATGGATCTGCAATAGTAACATACTCCCAACAAGCTCTTGCTTTTAAAGGCTACTTTTCTAAGGTGAATGTTATCTCACACCAAATGTTCCTTTATGTACTTCTAGCTAAATACATTGTGTGTGTTTTAAACACAGCATGTCTATAGAAGATTTTATTGCAGAAAAATCACAGTAACTTGCCTGTCAATGATGTATGTACATTAAGTATGACACCTAGATAGCTATTTTAATTTAATACTGCTTCAATTGCACACACCAGATTATTTATTCAACCCAACAGCTATTTGCAATACCAGTGAATATATTATCCAGTTTCCTATACTGGAGGTTGACAAATCTTGTTTAGACATGTGACTGGCTATAAGTACATGTCACTGACAAGGCCCAAGAAGACCAAAGTTCATCTGGCGTTCTCGCTAGCTGTTGCTGGGACAATCTTTCTTCTCCTTCCAATATATATTTACCAGGTGGTGCTATTAAGTTAGACATGGCCTGGACCAATACTGGCCGAAACATATCAAAGTTATTGTGTTTTTAAACACAGGATGTCTATAAGAGATTTTTATCTTGGACAAAAGGCACCAGTCAATGGTGTATACTGATAAAGTGTGACACATAGATGGCAAGAGTTAATGTAGTTTAAACAACTGAAAACATACTGATATTCAAAACTATAAATCTAAAAGAAATTATTTAGAGAAGGGATAGCTCCCTTTTTAAAAAAAAATTTTTATATTAATAAACCCAATTAATGATTTAATTTAGCCCAACATCATGTCATTTCAGTCCGTCATCATTTCAGTTAACCTAACTGTAAAATAGAGGCTACATCCATTTGACAGCTCAATAGTTAGTTGGTTTGTTAAAATGCAAAACATGGGCCAGCAAATTATGCAGATGTTTTATATGAAAAGAACAAAAAAATATTAAATTTCATTTTCCACTGGTGACTCAAATATTAAATCAAGTTATGAGCAAATCACAATGTTTTTTTCTTTAATCTAAAACATGAAATAATCTAATTTCAGCCTCGCCATTAAAATTTTCCCTTAATTGATGTTTTAAGCCATTTTCATCTAACTGATCAATTATTGCCAATTACAGAAATGAATCATTAAATAATGTTAATAAACTATAATTTTGAGTTCTACCCATCCACCCATCTTGTATTTATGTGAAACCAAAGGCAAAATACAACATCATGAGTTTAATTTTATGTCTATCATGTTTGCTTGCTAACTTTAGACAGAAAACACTTTTTTGTAAAACATTTATCAAACTCTCTTTAAAAAGGATAGGTGGGATTCAATATGGTTTATATAACTTAATTATTTCTGATATTAGAAGAGAAACATACATTCACAGGAGATAGGTATAACAAATTGAATCAACATAATATATGCCAGTCACGTATTCAACCAAACCCAGGACATGAGAGAAGGCAAAGTAAACTTTGATAATTGAACTCAAGGATTAAAATATGAATATGGTTTGGAGCATACTTTTGATCTATAATTTCTGCAACTGAATCAGCCTTCACTGTTTAATGGGGTTTTTTTATCATGTGTAAATGTAAATGGACACATCACACAACAGAGAGATGGTATATTTAAAACATTAATAAGATAATATTGGAGGAAAATTTGGCTGCAATTTCTTGTAAGTCAAGCAAGTGCATAAACATTTCCTGGCTTCAACATGTCCAAACTGTTACACTGCACCCCATATTATTTCAACATTTGGAATAGTATAACTGGTATGGTAAATCTGTGGCTCACAGAATGTTGTTTGAGTGATTACCTGATTGCTACAGATCTGCTCAATTAGAACTGATCTGGGCCACACCACCACAACAGAAGTTGTTCATATGGAAATTGAATGAAGCCATGCCCTTACTGTCATGACCTTCAATTCTGATACTAAGTCAGAAGATATTATATTGAACAATTCCAAAGAAAAAATATCTTGCAGAATGGAACAAAATTATTAGGGAAATATTTACTGTGAGACCACATTAATAAAGAAATTATTAAAGAAATCAACAAGGGAGACATGTTTTAGTCTCAGAATTATTTTAAAGTCATCTGACTCAACATTACCATTCATGAAAATTTTATACGAATTTCCCTAATTCATACAATTGCAATGATTAGTAACAAGGGAATTATTTTAAGTCAAGAGTCAGTATTTGAGTATGGGCAATTTTTACACTGCCCATACAAAGGTATTATTCATTCACAACATACTGTATTATGAAGAAACAAAGAAATTATTGTTCAATTCATATAGCAGAACTCTTGCTTATTAGATAGACCCACAAGTCTAAGTGTTTGGTGAAATGTTTCTAAGAGTTTGGTGAAATGTTTCAAGACCTCTTCTGAAACAGCTTAAGATTTTCCAGTGGGTTGTTACTTCAATATATCAGTACATGACAAGTGAATGTCTCATACTATGCTGCTTGGAAATAATATACCATGAGTTAATGCAGAATCTTTAAAAAGAAGTTTGTAATAGCAATGGAAGCAATATCAGTAAGACATTTAAATATCTTCTAATCAATATTGACCTATCGAAGCTTTGCGATATTTTGCAATCTCGTTAGATATAGGATGGATTATAAGATTCTGAATACAAACTGTATTCATGCATTAAACAACTGGTAATAATAAAGAATTATACATATCCAATTATGAATTAATTGAAGGATGAACAAAATTTTCACTTGAAGAACAAATCTATGCAAGCTTGAAAATGTTCTGACTTAGAGATGATAACTACTACAAATGTTATTGGCAGAATAATAGAGGTTAAAAAGATAATATAAATGAATATAAATGTATTATGCAGTATTAAAAAAATGTAAGATATTAAAACAAATTTAGTTGATTAAAAAGAATCTGGAACTACAAGAAGAATATTGTAATTTCTATTATTGATATTCAATTTACATTAAGTAAATGAAAATCTGTCAAGTTTTTGTTATACATTAGTAGTACTAACTGGAAAGTTAGTCACTTTGTAAAGTAAAAGAATAAACTGACAATCCACTATCATCAATTGAACTAGCTATCTGATAAAAAAAAAAAAAAACGCAGCAAGTTTTAAGTTTATTTTTTCTTTTATTTTTACATTTATGCCCCTTCCTCTCTTTAGGGTTGCATAAATTAACTTCATTTGAATTTAAACACTGACTCAAATTATAAATGACTAGATATGAAGGTTTGGTGATAAAATACTATTCCATACACAAACTATATTTTGATGTAGGTGTGAAGTTTGTTTATCATTTCAATAAAATAAGACATGTCTATAGGTAGGTATGACAGTGGGTAATTAGAAAAAAAAAATATTTTAGAGATGTGATACTACTTAGGATATTTGTCACCTTGAGATAAAATTTCATGTATTTTTGTTTGTTTCAGTGACAGACTCTTTAATAGGTCAATAACAGTGAAGTCACAATTGGTAGCTAATAAAACACCAGTAAACAACAACTATTAACCCTTTAGTATTTAAACTTGTCATATCAGACCAAAATATTCTGCCTGTTTTTTGGTCAAAATGGCCAGATCTGGCCTCTCACACCAACCCAACAATGTCATTCTAAAAATAGCAGTCACATCATCAAAATCTCAAAGCTACAATTTGATTAATTCAAAACAATATGAATAAGTAAGCATTACATTTGACAGAGTGGTCTGAATGCCGAATGGTTAAGTAACTGTTGTAGCTTAGAAGGAAAGTCTTTGCTTTGTACAATATAAGGTCAGCAACAGGTCCTTGGACCTTTTCTAAAAAATTTTCAAAATAATTTTATTTCTGGGTCATTGAACAGCAGATGACTTTTAGTCTTTTGTGCCATTTTTTTGTTTCTTGTTTACATAGGCATTGCCACAGATGGAGATGGGTAGGATATGCAGTGATATTTATATATGTAAAATATCATATAATGTGTGTGACCCATGGGTAATTATCATCATCATTTAATGTCCACTTTTCCATGTTTGCAGGAGTCAGAATTTGTTGAGGCAGATTTTCTACAGCCAGATGCTCTTCCTATCACCAACCCTCACCTATTTCCAAGCAAGGTAATAATTTTCCATAGTTAGACATGCTTTTCACAAAAGGCTACAAATGAACCACATTGCTTGTATGATGATGCTCATTTACAACCATCACGTGATGTCTAGACTAGACTACACACAAACACATACATACATACATACGGATGTATGTATGTATGTATGTATGTATGTATGTATGTATACCTACATACATGACAGGCTTCTTTCAGTTTCTGTCTACCAAATCCACTCATGCAGTTTTGGTCGGTCCAGAGCTATAGTAGAAGACACTTGCCTAAAGTGCCATGCAATGGGACTGAACCCAAGATCATATGGTTGAGAAGCAACCACTCAGTCACACCTTTAAATGTAAAAAAAAAAAATCAAAAATGGATCATTACAAAAAGAAGTTGCTGACCCACAGAGTAGCACGGTTCCAGTCATAATGTCTCAATGACTTCCAAGTTATGAGGTCTGACAGAGGTAGAATAAACCATTCATTTTGTAGATTACAAAGTTAGAGTCATTCATGAGATAGATTTTTAAGTGTTGGGGTGTTTGATCCCATGTCAACCCTGATCAAGCAGAACTATGGTCAAAGGCACTCCAGCTATGACTATTCCTTCAGACACAGTATATCAATATACCCTAGGACTAGATTATTTAAGGTGTTGTATCTTTTTTTCATGTCAAATGTTTGGATTTCAGGAAACTTGGCTTTGAAGAAGATATTTTTAACAGGGCAAACAACCACTGGCTCCAGGTGATTTGAGAGAATGGAACAATACTCTATTTTCTGGAATTAATGGTATTTTGTGGTTTAATGTTAAACCCTACTAAATTGTTAAATCTAATTTTTCTTTAAGACGTTGGAT
The DNA here is from genome assembly GCA_027564515.1 of Octopus rubescens. Lineage (NCBI taxonomy): Eukaryota > Metazoa > Mollusca > Cephalopoda > Octopoda > Octopodidae > Octopus > Octopus rubescens. Next base: position 95,453,219 of record JAOPUL010000001.1, on the reverse strand, counting down.
TTCAAAGTGCCGATAACTGTGGAGGAAACCCGTGGAAGAGGAAGACCCAGAAAGGTGTGGGATGAGGTGGTGAAACATGATCTTTGGATGTTGAGTCTCACGGAGGAGATGACTAGTGACCGAGACTGTTGGCGATCTGCTGTGCTTGAGAAGACATGACAAGCTTAGTGGATTCGTAATTGTGGCCAATGCCAATGACACATTAAAAACACCCATGCTGGTGACATGTTAAAACACCCGTGCCAGTGACACGTTAAAAATCCCCGGTACACTCTCTGGAGTGGTTGGTGTTAGGAAGGGCATCCAGCCATAGAAACGGACTGGAGTCTGATGCAGCTCTCTGGCTTGCCAGTCTCCAGTCAAATCGTCTAACCCATACCAGCATGGGAAATAGATGCTAAATGATAATGATGTAGGTAGGGTAGCTGTGAGACATAGGCTAGTTCAATGTTTCTCAACCATTTTTTACCAATTTACCCTTTGATTCCTATTTTACTCAGGTGGACCCTCCTAGCCATTCGATATTAAAAAAATCCAATTATATTTTTATAATTAAATATTATTAAGAATTGTACCAAAGTAATTAAAATATTTTGTGTATTGTAGAAGTATAACCAATTTATTGCAGATAAATTTTAATAACAAAATCTTATATGAACCCCCAAAGGGCTATATGGACCCTGGTTGAGAACCCCTGGGCTAGTTGGAAGACATGTTAACTGCATGCGAGGAGATTTAGCTAACACTTAGAATGGAAGAAAGCATATATGGTTAACTATCAATAAATTAGATCCTTGGGAAACAACCGAGTTGATGAACCAGAATTCAGAAAATATTTAATCCTTATATTTAGCATGTTTCTATTTTTGTTTCAGTTAATTTTGAAAATAATGATGAATTTAATAATATAAATTTTGTCATATTAATCAGTTATCTTGAACATAAATTAGCATGAAACTATCATGCAAGGTTTTAATTTAGATTTAGGTTATTTTAAAACAGGAAATTTGTATCTTAGAACCAGTGACTCAGAAGGGTTGGTATTAAAATGTTTAATTTAGTCATGATACAATGAATTAGCCATTGTTGAAATGATTCTTCTAAATAATCAGGTTAAAATGGAGAATTGATCTAAGTGTTCATGCTACATGTAATTGAATGTTTTAAAGTTCCTTAATACTACCAAGGTTAGTTAATTGGTCTGTTAGATGGTACTGGAAATGTTCCACCCATATGGTGATAGCTAAGTGAAATTTAGTTTCTTTTAAAATCTATTGAGAGACCAGCTTTCAATATATATAAATATGTGTATAAGTCAAAAAAAGAGGATATAAAAATTTTAAATATTTTAACCCTTTTGATAACAACCCAGCTGAGACAACAATTTGGCTCTATGATACAAGCTTTTTGTTTTAAAGTAATCTAAATTAAAACCTTTTATCGAAATTCTGTGTTAATTTATGTCTCAAATATCAGCTTAATAAATTCATCTTTTCAAAATTAATTGAAACAACAAAGGCAGTGTATTTTAATAGAAATATGATAACAAAAGGGTTTTAGCATTGAGGGATTGTGCAGGTTACATATTTAGATTCTGTTATATGATTTTAAGGAAATCTAGAATTTTTTATGTTGCAGAATAAAAATTGTATCCAGTCAAGTAATTTATGTTTACTTGTTAATTCACATCCAGCAGAGATAGACTAGGATGTGGAAGGGGTGGTTACTCTTAGCCATTTTGGAGATAGCTGGATACAGCATCTTTCTGGCAATCATGATTATAAAGGAACTTTTTTTCTTAAATCAAGGCAAGACCCCATGGAGTTTGTTCTGAAACTTCTAGCTTCTCTTCTTCTATAAACTACATATTTACAGATGCAGGATTATAACCATTATACCGTATGTTACCAATACAGTTTCTTTTGCCATAAAATTTCCATGACATTTCTATTGACTTTTTCAATCCCTAGAAGTTAACATGGCAAGGACACCAACAACATATTGTATCATAACCTAAAGACTTTTTGTTTGCAGATTTCTTAATATGTATAAATGCATTATGATTTTGTTTTGAATTGCTCAGCAGAAGATAGTGAATTGCAAGACAGGATTTGTTGTTGTTGTTATTATTATTATTATTATTAAAAGGCAGTGAACTGACAGAATCGCTAGCATGCCGGGCAAAATGCCTAGCAGCATTTCATCTGTCTTTATGTTCTGAGTTCAAATTCTGCCAAGGTTGACTTTGCCTTTCATCCTTTCAGGGTCGATAATTAAATGTGTCCTCTAATATCATATTCAACCTAGTACTATGTGTTGCAGCCCATGGACATTTTATGAATCTACACAGATTGTCTCATTCCATCTGCTGTTTGCAAACCTATTTCGAGTGCATCACTTTTAAACCATCAAAATAGTGCTTGGAAACCTATTTCATGTGCATCACTTTTAAACATTAAAAAAAAAAAAAAGGATTCATGAAGATATTGTTCTACACCTTCGGTGCTCATGGGGGTTCAATACAAAGATTTATTAATACTGGAGTATTAGACTCCAATGTATATGTCTATTTGAAACTTTTGTAGGAAAGAAGTAATAAAGAGAGGTAATTAATTATAATTGCTTCATTAGTTTTTACAGGGTTAATAAGAGAAGGAATGATCAGCAATTTAAAGCAACAAGGAAGAGGGTTCTGCTATTCTATATTTCAGATATTTGAAGTTAGAAAAGGTACACTATCTGTAGAAGTCCATTCATGATGAGAGTATATAAAAACGAAATTTGGAATTTCACTGGATTCAGTCATTTTATGATGAAGCAGTGGAGATATAACATATGTTGGCTGTAGGCAAGATTATCACAGTTGACTAACATTTATGGTTTATGTGAACAACAGCATTAAAAGTGTAATGATAGGGTCATTTTAGTTTGATGAGTGATGAATAATGTAAGAAGATGATTCATTAAATTCAGGGAAATGTGCAAAAATGAAGATGCAGACAACTGTAAGAGAATTAAATGGCAGTATACCCGAATGAAGACATCATTCATTTTACTGTTTTTTGTTTGAATTTGAAGTGTTTTAAACTAGCATTTATTTTTGTTTTGTTTTTGTTAATATCAGTTGTACATTCTTTAAAGGAAGCTGGTTTATAAATGTTGCCTGTCATGTGTATTACACAGGACATATTTCCCTAGAGTCCATGCATCATATATGATACAGATACCCAATTTTTTTCAACTATCAGTGAAACTTGAGACTTAGGAAAGGACATTTAGGACAAACTTATGAAAATGCTTTAGATAGGCAAAGGGTTAATAATCTCCACTATGTATGTAACAGCCTATGGAGGTTTTAGTATAAAACCATTCCGCTGTGGTGGAAATTGACCAATTGTTTGATTTAAATGAGCAGAATGATGTGCAATAGACAATTGCCAGCTTGTAATAATTTTCTTACAGTAAATCGATGGTGAGTGGTTTGAGGAGCCAATAGAAGTTGAGATGGAAATAGTAATATAAAGTTGAGAGAGAGAGAGAGAGGGGGGGGGGGTTAAATGCATCCAAGTATCAGAAAACAATCAGATTGCAATTTATTCAGTTCCCTGTGCTAATTTGGTTTAGATTTTGGGGTGAAAGAATGTAGAGTTATTAGATATATTAAACATGAACAAAAATGACGACTTCAGAAGTAAGATAGCTTCTTTCAAAATACATCTTCAAAGCAAAATTAGCATTGGTGAATGTCGACAATAAAGCTATCCTTTGCGTTATTCACAGTAAGATTTCATTTGTGATGCCTAAATTTCAATGTCAGAATCTATGTACCTTACTTTGGAGCTTTGTTAGGAAACCCCTGCCCCATCTAACTTGTAATACAATTTCACCCAACATGAGCAATTTGTTTACAATAAAAATCTGTAAGAGTACAGTAACCTCTTCATATATCAATCAATAACCCTTTTTTATTTTGATTCACCATCAAAGAAATCTCTCTCGTTACCAACAAAGCGATGATGCTGTAGATGATATTGCTCACATCAAAAATTTCCTCTGAGTTGTTGCCTGTACGTTCTAACTCTTTATGGGGGTAGAAACTACTTCAGACAACTACAATATTTTTAGAGGAGAAACAAAGTCATTTGATAAAATTATGCAACGTGCTCTCTGGCAAGCAATGGAAATATTAGATGTGGGTGGATAACTAAATAGTACAATTATCAATTTAGATTAAACAGCCAGCTACCAGTTGCTGCAATCTATAACCAATGAGGAGGTTTAGTGCATGTGAATAACTTATAAATGTAATCAATTATGAATTGTTTTATATTAGTTTGTCTGGGGAGGAAGGAAGGGCAGCATTTATTGATTTTTAGCCCTTGTCAGACAGATTACTAAGTATAACTAGGTCACATTATTACAATTAATGTTCAATTTAAATTGTTATAGGATAATTTTATGGAATATAAAGTGTTTAGTTTAAAGTATCGAGTTAAGACATAGATGTACAAGAGAAAAAGAAGTATGTGTATTGAGCAAGTACAAGTGGCAGTCTGAATTCAGTCAACAAGTTCAGTAGTACAGTACAAAAGACAGAGAGCGGTAACCAGTTAGTTGTTGGTGAAAAGGTGCTGGGCAAAACCTTTTCTATTAGAAAGTTGGTGTGCATTTTAAATATAAAGTACTGCAGCCTAAACAATAGAATCCAAGTCTGAGTTCTTTTAATTCAGCTTTTTTATTGTGCATCACCATAATTTAATGTCTGTTTTCTATGTAGGAATGGGTTGGTTGGTTGGTTGGTTGGTTGGGTGGTTTGACATAATCTGGCAAACTGCAGAGTTATGCTGAGCTCCAATGTCACCTTTTGTATGGTTTCTACAGCTGGATGCCCTTCCTAATACCAATCACTTCACAGTGTGTACTGAATGCTTTTCTCATGCCACCAGCACTAGTGAGGCTGCCAAGTAACTTGCAGAACAGGAAAAGTAAAAAGTAAAAGACCCCTCAACTAAGTAAAAGGGGGAGGTGGCTTTAAGCCAGGTGTTGAGAGGCTAAAATATGATAGAGGTACAAGCACAGGTGTTTTACTATAGAGAAGATACATGGCTTCCCTGCATTATATGTGTTGATGGGAGTAGCTGGGAAGAAAATAAGATGGTTATGATGGGGTGCCAGAGCAAGTCCTCAGGGTACAAGGGTATAAGAGAGGATACAGACAGTGGATTGTTGGTGGTGGTGGGTGGGTTATAAGAGTGTGAGGGGAGAGTGACAGGTAGTTGGGGATGGAGGTAGAAGTGGATGTAGTGAGTGATGAATAAAAGTGGAAGGGAAATACCAGTATGGAGAAAGAAATCATTTGAATAATAAATATCCTACAAAGTCTATTGTTTAGGCTAAGTATCCAATAGATCAACAAATGGAATTGATTCCATTTAGGTTTTCAAATTTTATAGGAATTTATGATGCAATCCCAGAGATGGAAATGTTTGAGTAGGTCGCTATCTTGGATAACTACCATTAACTTGGTTATAGCAATAAATTAACTGAGCTGAATAAAAAAGAGCAGTTATAGACAGCTTTTCTAGACAAGGCCATCCAAGTTTAGGTGATAGATTCAAATGAAGGATATTGAGCAAATTAGTGAAGTGGTTTGAAAATACAAATCACTGATACCAAGTCACTCAATTTTCATTGAGAGTTGAATGAGACTGTGAATATTAGAATTATGCTCATTTAACCCACACCTGTTTTCCAAGTGTTTATTTCATTCCACTGGTCCTAACACATTGAAAGCTGAAATTACAAGACTCTTTAGTCACCAGAGATTGTACCATTTTTACTCACAGAGCAACATTCACGTTCACATGTACAGCAGGTTTCTTTTACTTTCAGTCCACTAATTTCACTCACAATGCATTAGTTGGTCTAAGGTTACAGTCAAAGGCACTTGCCCAAGGTGCCATGCAGTAGGAGTGACTCGGAACCATGTGGTTGCGAAGCAAACTTTGCAGCCACACGGTTATGCTTGTATTTTACACACACAGATATTATTTATATTTTAGCATATAAACTGGTCATATCCAGTCCAAATATTCTACCTGTTTTATGTTCAAACTGGCCAGATCTGGCTTCTCACACCTAACCTATGATGTCCTTCTAAAAATAATCAATCACATCATTGAAATCTCAGTGCTATGAGATAATGCATGATTAATTCAAAACAAAGTGAATAAACAAGCATTACATTTGACATAGTAATCTGAACACTAAAGAGTTAAGCCTTTGCATTTCAGTCAAGGCTTTATCATAAAAGCAATTTTTAATTAAATAAAACCTTATAATATGTAAAGAGAGATATTCTCTTCTAAGTGGGTTGTCTTCGATGCAACTTAATGAACAAAGAGGTGAAGGAACAAAAGCAGCAGAGTGGTAGAAAGATTAAAATATATAGTATGGAGAAAGATAAGATATGACATGTTTTATAGGAGCAACTTAGTACGTAATACTGGTCATTGAAGAGACTCATTTAACAGAGACTAATATTGAAAAGGCTGATAACTATTTAGATTTAAACTGTTATCTTCCAGGGGATCATGAGGATAAAGATTAGATTGAATATATCTTTTATCTTTTACTTGCTTCAGTCATCAGACTGCAGCCATGCTGGGGCACCGCCTTGAATTTCTAGTCGAATGAATTGACCTCAGTACTTATTGTTTCAAGCCTGGCACTTATTCTATTGATCTCTTAGGCTGAACCACTAAGTTACGGGGACGTAAACTAACCAACACCGGTTGTCAAGCAGTGAGAGGGGGACAACACAGACACACACACATAAATATATATATACGACAGGCTTCTTTCAGTTTCCGTCTACCAAATCCACTCACAAGACTTTGATTGGCCCGAGGCTATAGTAGAAGACAGTTGCCCAAGGTGCCACACAGTGGGATTGAACCCGGAACCTTGTAGTTGAGAAGCAAGCTCCTTACACACACACACACACACATTTTCCAAAAGGTGCTTCTTTGTAATACAATAAAAATATAATTTGACTGCATCCAGTAAATAGGTAACCTATCTGACAAAACCTGTTTTATACATTAAATGACCGGAAAAATAAAAGAGTG
>JAOPUL010000001.1:95298557-95308731 GCA_027564515.1 Octopus rubescens | reverse complement strand
GAGTCTGGTGCAGCTCCCCAGCTTGCCAGTTTCCAGTCAAACTGTCTAACCCATGCCTGCATGGAAAAACAGACGTTTATATTTATATATTTTACATTTATATATATATATGAACTTATTGCATACAGTGCTCAGGTGCACAGGAAGTAAACAGTGAATAAATCTTTAAAAATAAAAAATTTTAAATCCACTCAAAATGTCATTACCCTTAACTGCAGAAAACAGTTTTATATACCAATCTATCTTTTATTGAGGAATATCATATTTGAAACATGAAACAAGTTTTTGTTGAGATATGTCAAGTTTATTGAGGCAACAGAAAATACCAATTCTATTTTTTGATAGATATTTAACCTCATTATTGGAATAACCATGACATTTAATTTCACAGTTAAAGGGTTAATAAGATTAAAATAGAAAAATATATTAAAAGTAAAAAGAAAACAAAAACGAGAAGAGAAAAAAAACCAACCTTTTCTTAAGAAAAAAAATGAAATGACATAAATATATAGTTTCATAAAGTATATTTACCAAGAATACTGTTTTGGCCTTTTCAGTGTCTGAACTCAACTTGCCTTGTTGAAAACTTGACTGCATTAAATTGTAAGCTTGGCTAAAATCAAAACCTGAAGGAAATCCTGGTCGTAATTTTGAATAAAGAGTTTCTCGGAAGTCTTGCTCCAATATAGTGCAGGCATGATTCAACATGGCACAAACACCATCAACACTAGAACTAGAAATCGCTCGTCTGCAATAAAAGAGAAAAAAACTTCATTGCAATGAAAGAAAAAATATTGCAAATAATTGATCATAGTGATTAAGACAGTACAGTGATGTTAGAGTGCTGAGATAAATAGTTTTCTTAATTAAAATTAAATTCTTTGTTAAACTATAACCGTTATTAATGAAAAGGCTTATTATCTATGGTCTTGGAAATGATAGACAAAACTCTTTCAGAATAGGCAGCAAGACAGCTTCATTTAAAGCACACGTGCTGAAAATGCCTATACACTTGTCGTTTACCTTGCCTCCAAATCTATGTTATATGCTCTCAACAAAATTCTTAAACTCCCAATCACCATATCTCAGCCTTACTACTACATATATAGTCACCACATACAAAATCTCCTCTGATAATTCCAATTAAAAGGAGGAAACCAGTCCCAACAATGCCCTTGCCATCATTCTTTCAGGTAGGCAACTGGATAATCTCAGCCCAATTATAAACTATATTGCTAGTTAGATCGTTACACCAGAATCTTTACTTATCGACCCTACAGTCATCTGAGGCAAGAATAGTTCAGCATATTGCCAAAAGATAAAGCATTGCACAACTTATAGGATATAAACTTATAGTTTATTACTCTATCTACACTTTCTTTATCACCTCCCTTCTTCCCTTCACCACCATCACCAGTTCAACATCTGTTTTACGAGCTGCCATAGGCTGGATACATCAACAAAATATTGCAGGCATGTTTATATGATCATTGCAGTTATGGCTGTGTGGTTAAGAGGTTTGTTTGCAATCAAAGGAATACAGATTCAATCTCACTTCATGGCACCTTGGACAAATGTCATCTGCAATGACATTGGTCAACATAAGTCTTGTGAGTGAAATTACATGGATGAAAATTATGTGGAAGCCTGCTGGATGAACTGTATCTGTTTTTGAGAGATCAACTAACTCGATTACTCAATTTAATATCACCAACTGCCCCTCATTCTTCTTTAGTGAAGTCCACATTGCTGCAATCATTCAAATATGCCAATCTGAGGATAACTTGATATTTTGATGCTCTTTTTCCTACAGCAGCTACTTAAAAAAACAAAAAACAATCAAGGACGCTGATCCCCTTCCTATGACTAACACATAAAAACTTCCTTACGTCAGTTTTTTTAGCAGATTCTTTTTCTGTTTTCTTCTGTTTTTTAAACTTCCATTAATAAGATGAGCACCTAATATAATAAATTAGCTCACTCCCAGCTCATCCAACATCAACCTCATTCTGTCCACCATTTATTATCTGCAAACATCATTGCACATCTCTTGCTAATGAATTCATTAAAAAGTAATTACTTTCTTAGTTCACTCTACCTGGTTGCTCTTAGTTACACAAATTAGCATCACCAACATCACCATCTCTGCACACAAATTAGCATCACCATCTCTGCACACAAATTAGCATCACCAACATCACCATCTCTGCACACAGATTAACATCACCAACATCACCATCTCTGCACACAAACTAGCATCACCAACATCACCATCTCTGCACACAATACCAATGTATCTCGATCCAACATCAGTCCAAGTAAGATGTTAGCTGTATCAACCTCACCAATTCACAAACTTTCATTCAGCCATTCATGTCCTCTATCCTCTTTGTTTGCGTTGGTGTGGATGTGCTAAGTTAAAAGACTTTTGATTGATTAAATATATTTTTCTAATTACCTCACAGACTTTTTTACAATGAAAAAGGAATCATCAACCATACTTGAATAAAGGGAATTCTCTTCAGCTGAATCCATACTGACAGCCTGAAACAGAGATATTTCGTTACATGTCAACTATATATATATAGAGAGAGAGAGGGGGGAGAAAGAAAGAGGGAGAGAGAAAGGGAGAGAGAAAGGGAGAGATGGGGGGGGGGCACAGACATAGCTGTGTGATTAAGAAGTTCACTTCATAAATACATGGTTCAATCCCAAGGGACACAGCACCTTGTGTCTTCTACAACCATCCCAGACCAACCAGTGCCTTGTCAGTGGGTTCAGTAGATGGAAATTGTAACAAGGTTGTCATTCATATATGTCCAACCCACGCTTGCGTGGAAAAATGGATGTTTGATGATGATGATGATATATATGAATGACAAGCTTGTTACAATATATATATATATATGCATATGTAGAAAGAAGGAAATGAAGTTAGCATGCTCCATCAGATATGCAAAGTGAGTGAGCATGAACAACAAAGTGCTAATGTGTTGAGAGAAAAACTGGACACAAGCGGAATCAGATGTAGTGTGCAAAAGAGAAGACTATGCTGGTATGGTAATGTGATGCATATAGATGAGAACAGCTGTATAAAGAAGTAATAATCACTTAAGGTAAATGAAGCTTTTGGAAGAAGAAGAAGACCCAGGAAGACATGGGATGAAGTGGCGAAAGCTGAACTCACAACTTTGAATCTCACTTGAGATGATAAAAGAACCAGGACATCTGGTGATATGCAAAATTAAGTACCACAAGAAACACTCAACTCACATCTACCTCCATCAATATCCCTAACCATTTCTTCTCATCAGCATCTTCCAAAAAAAAAGTCATAAGCACTGCCCTTCTGCTGACAAAGTCATCAAGAAAAATATAAATATAATCACAAGGAATAAGAATGCTAATATCTACTTTTGCTTTATAAATTCATGGAAAAACCAAAGATGTTGCACTCAGTATTATTAGCAAGGTCTTTTGACAGCATAATATGCAAAGCTCATAACCAAACAGCCTCCATTTGGAATTTAACACCTGGCTCTATAGAATTCATTAGTGTCCTCTTAGTTTCTCACTTCAACAATTCTAGTGTTCTTGAACCAACCCATCATCAATGACTCTTCCAGAATCCCCCCAAACATTTCTACACTAATGATACCCAAGCCAACAGGGAACTTCTACAACCTGCCTCAATCTGCTAGGAATAGCAACCAAATTTCCTTGTCATAGGGCAGGGATTGAAAAAGGGAGTGGACAAATTGACATATTTAATAGAATTAAGATGGTTTTAAACGTTTTAAATTTGTCAATACCATGGTGAAGAATAAAATGTATGGATGCAAAATGTATTTGTTATCTCATTAATAACAAGAAGGGAGCAAAAAAATTTCACTAGTGTTTTCTTTTTTGAGAAAAGGGTGAGGAGTGCTGATTTTTGCGGGAGAAATGCCGCCATAGTCTTAAAATTGGAAGGACTCGTGAGGTAAAGTATTTCTAAATACACTATGTTTGGGAAATAAAGTAGAGATAGTCATGACTGGAATATGTCTGATCATAGATCTGCTAGATGAAGGCAGACCTGGGTCAAAACAACACTGATAGATATAATCTTCTACACATAGTAATACTACTTAGACAAAAATTCAAACTCTCTAATAGTTACCGTTCCCACTTTGTGGTACAAAAACATACAAGATATGCAAAAATGATGAAATTCAGAAGCAGGACTACAACTACCTTGACTTGGGACATAATTTGTCCCAAGTTAAGGTACATTACTCTGCTTTCATTAGTTTGTCTAGATGGTAACAAGTGCCACTCTTAAATAATTAGTAAAAGAAAGGCCAAAAATTCATCAGCATTCCTGAAGATTATAGACTTCATACTAGATGTTTGTAGTAAGAAAATCTGATAGAACAGTGATTCACAACCATTTTATATCTATGGACCCCTTTGTTTACTATTTTATTCCGGTGGACCCCCATAGCCAATCAATGTTTAAAAACTAGTTTTATAGATACTTCTTTCAAAATTCCTATTTCGTTATTCACACATTAACTTGTGTAGGTTGAACTATGCAAAACAAAGAAACCTAGCTGTTTTTTGCAATAGATACATTTAAATCAAAACATAGAGACTTAAAATACTACTGTGGATCCCCAATTTACTATTTTGCAAGCATGGACCCCCCAGGGGTCATATGGACCCTGCTTGAGAACCACTGTGATTAGAGTATCAAGGAACAATAATCTTAACTTAGAGTAAGGAGAGAAATAGAAACAGCATATGACTTGACTTACCTTCAAGACCATTTCCCGCATGAAATATTCCTCCATTAGTATATAATTCCCAATTAAGTCTTGCATTAGGCGACTAAGATCACAGTTATTAAAGTTCCTTTCAACATTGGCGTGTTTCTCTATTGAAATTACATAACACAAAATTAACTAAAACAACATTTGGCACAAAAACTATGAATGGAAATTTCAAATCAGGTTTTCTTTTTCAATTTCAAATTAATAAAACTAAGAAGTTTTTCAAAATAAATATCGAGAATGGTGATCTAGAATTGATTTTAAACTAGAATCATAATTCTTTAAGAAGCTAAACAGTTTTAGTGAATTTCAATTTCGGTTTCGACTTTTCTTTTTCAAATTTATAATTATAAACTTTCTGATTTACTGTATTTACTCATGTCTAAGTCGTATTATTCTATATTTGATTTTAAATGAAAAAACTGGAGCATGACTTATACATGGGGCAAAGCTAAAACTATGAAATGAAAAAAGATTTAACACTAAATTAAGGGTACAACTTATACATGAGTAAATACATTAAGTGTATAAAAGTGTTTCATGTTATCAATTTGATATTTTTTTTTTAAATACTACTCAAAATGACTATAACTGTGAAATACTCACTATCTAATTCTACAACAAAGATAATACTGAATACATTGTTGATTTAGAATTCTTCCAAAATTCTGAACTACTGATGGCAAGTTATGAATTACTGATGACAATTTAACAAGTTCAAATTGTTATAGTGATATTTTACCATCAATCAAATGTATCTTAATTATATTAGTTCTAGTTTGTTTGCTTCTACCTTTTTTATTTTTTATTTTTTACTCAGTTTACATTTTGCATATTCCTTCTAAATATTTATCATTTTAGGACTGCTAACATGGGTTGAACAATTTCTTTACAAACATGGTTTGGAGCCGTCAGCATACATTGCAATCCCAAGTAAATTTATGTCAGACTCAATATTTTTATAAAAGAATGTTAACATTAGACAAGTGTCTTCTACTACAGCCCCAGACCAACGAAAGCTTTGTGAGTGGATTTGGCAAAAGGAAACTGAAAGAACCCTATTGTATATGTATATAAGTGTGTGTATGTGTGTTATTGCCTCCTTGCCATGACTTTGTGTGACAGTTGTAAATGAGTGCCACTATCAGGCAAACGATGTTCTTTGTTTCCAATCTTCCATGAAAACATGTCTGGTCATAGGGGAATATTAACTTATTTGGAAAAAGGTGAGCATTGGCAACAGGAAGAATCTCCAGCCATAGTAAATCAACCTCAACAAATTCCACCTAACCCATGCAAGCATAGGAAAGTAGATGTTAAAACAATGATGATGATGAAGACATGGTATGGAGCTGTGTGCATGGATTGCAATCCCATGTAAATTCAATATTTTTAGCAAATAGAATGTTAACATTTAATATATAAAACAGAAATCATTCCCTTTATGAATAATAAACTGATTTCATTCAGTATAAATGTATTCTCACCTTTTTTTAGTTCTGCATCCTGGATACCAACATCAATGTCATTCTGAAAAGTATATAATATTATAATTTTCTTTTGTTATTGTTTTTTTAATCACATTATTCATGGCATAGTTGAGGGCAACGTTGTGTGGTTAAGAAGCTTGCTTTGTAACCACTTGGTTTTGGGTATGTGTCTTCTACTATAGCTCTGGGCCAACCAATATTGTGTGAGTGAATTAGGAGACAGATTCTGTGTAAGTCTCACGTGTGTGTGTGTGTGTGTGTGTGTGTGTTTATGTTTGCCCCACTACCACTGTTTGACAACCAGTGTTGATTTGTTTAAATCTGTCACTTAGTGGTTCAGCAAAAGAGATCAATAAAAATAGGTGCCAGACTTAAATAATAAGTACTGGAAGTATTTTGATCAACTAAACCCTTTGAGGTAGTACCCCATCATGGCTGCAGTTCAATTAATTTAAAACAAAAAGAAAAATCCTTTGCTCCTAATCTGTTTACATGTAAAAGCATATAAGAGTTTATAAATTTATAGTTTTAGAAGTATTCAAAATATGGCATTTAAATATATATATTGCCGGTGACACGTTAAAAACTTCTGTGCTGGTGACACATTAAAGGCACCCGGTACACTCTCTGGAGTGGTTGGCATTAGGAAGGGCATTCAGCTGTAGAAACCAAGCCAAAACAGACTGGTGGTGAAGCAAATTTCTTAATCATACACCTATGCCTGCTAATGATTCTTTACTCCTTGGGGTTATAATTTCGATTAATTAAAAAATACTTTCAGCTCACCACCTAAAATGTATGGTAGCATCCACTTAATTAAATAGAAGAGAGTTGTGAAAGGTAGAAGTAAATAATCTACAAGTAAGAAACTCATATTGAAAATTAAAATATGTGATGTTATATGCTGTAGCATATTGCAGCTGCTTTTGAATTTTAATATTATGATATTGATTTTTCTCCTGTTAGTATAACTCATATGTTGCTAAAAATTGAAACATTTGCACTCATAGTTTGAACAAGATACTTTATAGTACTTTTTTTTTACCAAATGTTAATTGTTCAGCAAATAATTGCTATTAAGTAGATTTGGTCAGTTCTGCTTCAGTTCTATGGTGGTGAGTTTCTAAATGAAGATTTGGCAGTTATATCGAGTATGGTAAATGTCTACAGAAAAGCTTCCACACTGGTTGATTAGGTTGGAAAATATCTTTCTTAAAGAGAAAACATAATGCCTTTCACAGAATCTAGTGATCTGTAGTACAATACAAACTACAACTCAGTCCTCACAGTTGTCATTATCATGTACAAAATCTTCTCATTCAACGTTGCAATTATATTGTAGTGTTGTCAGCTATAACGAGATGACACAGTCGTGCTGCGGCTGTGTCAACCAATCAGAGCTAGGTGTGTGAGGGGGCAGTTTCACTGCTAGTTGAGCCATGTCTTACCATCAGTTAGCTGGGGACCGCCGGACAGTGAACATCCCTTCTCATTAATTCACTATCAGTTAGCCTCCAGAGACCGTGAAATACACATCAACTTCAGCTCTGCTAACTCACCAACATAGCCTATTTACTAACGACCAACTTTGGCTCCACTCGTTATGACTCCGGCCCACGTTTCACTCTCGCACTTTGACTAACTGGTCAGCTTTTGTTTACCACCAGAAAATAAATATATGCACATAACATATTAATGCCTTCTGATATATTATTTCTACATACACTAACCCCTTATTTCCAAATTGGCGATACATAATCTCATCTTCTCTCGATAAAATATCAACTACTGGAGTTACAGCTTTCTCCCTTATATACATAAGACTGCTCACACAAAGGTTGATGATAAGAACAAGTGAAAACTTGCAAAGTATACTGAGAATAAGGTATAACTCACCAATGATCTCTTCTTCATAAAGCGAATATAAAGTTCAGCACGGGTGTTCAGTAAGACCAGTTCTG
Source organism: Octopus rubescens (assembly GCA_027564515.1). Taxonomy (NCBI): domain Eukaryota; kingdom Metazoa; phylum Mollusca; class Cephalopoda; order Octopoda; family Octopodidae; genus Octopus; species Octopus rubescens. Next base: position 95,300,466 of record JAOPUL010000001.1, on the reverse strand, counting down.
ATAATAATACATCTAACTGTTTGAAATCCAGCCTGAAAAAATAATGCAGTAAAAACAGTTCAGTTTAACCCTTTAACATTCAAATTTCTTTTGTCAAATGTATTGCTTATTTATTCACATTGTTTTGAATTATCTTGTAGCTTCAAGATTTCAATGGTGTGTTTGTATATTTTTAGAATGACATTGTAGGGTAGGTGTGAGAGATTGTATCTGGTCAGTTTTAACATAAACAGATAGAATATTTGGGCCAGATTAAATGCTAAAGGGTTAACCTTGTATAATTTGTTTTATATTAATATAAAAAATTCAAACATACATAACCATTTTTTTTCTTTTTTTTTTTCCAATCTAATAAATTGGCTGGTTAATCAAATTAAGATGTTTGCATGAATTATTGGAGCAATTATTCTGACAACTATATATCATCCTAACAACAAACAAACACTAAAGTGTATGCTGTTATTTTTGTTGAATGGCTTCAACTACTGGCTGCTCAACTATTTCTTTGCTGCCAATATCTGAAGCAAATTGACAGCATAGAAATAGTTGACCAATCACACACTTCATCATAAAATATTATGAAATTGTATGGAGGCAGCTGAATATACCAAACCAGTTAATCAGAATATCTAGCTGTACCCATTTTAACAAGGACATGATGCTTTAAGATTTAGGACAATGAGGAAGGGGTTTGTTTATTATAAAGATCATAACATTTTGATGATGAGTCGATTGACAACATAGACAATCCATTGATGACTCATCGTTCCATATAAACAACCTTCAAAAGGAAAGAATATATTACATTTAATTTGCTCAATTACTTTTTTTATACATTCAAAAAACTTGGGAAATTGTATCAGTGACAAATAAGCTGGTTTCAGCAGATACCTCAAGATATATTTAAAGGAGCTTCCAATTCAACATAGAATTTTAGTCTATAAAGGAAACTGATGAAGCAGCTATTTCATTGAGTATATGTCGAATTTGCCAACATCTGAGGAGAGAGACAATGAATGTTGAATGCTGTTGTAGTAGTTTTAAGGTGTTTTTAATGTGTCTAAGTATCTGAAGGTAATTGGATATGTAATTTATGAAGAGCAAGAACATATATGAATATGAAACACATTGATTTCACCAACCTGAAAAGGTATACAAAGGTCTCTTTTATTCTGAATAACTAATAAACACCATGCCACCCCAAAATATTAGAAATCTATTTATGATGACATGCCAGTGACACATTAAAGACACCTGTGCCAGTGACATTTTAAAGGCCCCCAGTACACTCTCTGGAGTGGTTGGCATTAGGAGGGGCATCAAGCCATAGAAACCAAGTCAAAACGGACTGGAGTCTGGTGCAGCTCTCTGGCATGCCAGTTTCCAGTCAAATCATCTAACCCATACCATCATGGAAAGCGGACGCTAAATGATGATGATGTCGTTAGGGTATTGTACAGAAAGAAATATGGTATAGGAAAACAATGAATCAACAACAAATACTTACTTCTCATTGGGATTTTTAGAGAACATCATGCTCTGTTGAACTTGTTGGACCTAAAGAAGAATCAAGAAAATAGTTAAAAAAATAAAATGAACACTTATCACTGTTTTACTTAAATTAAATTCTTTTTAGTGTGCTGTAGCATAACCTTCAGGAGTCTTAGCTGTTCATATTGACACCTGTACTTAGTACTGATTTTATGACCTCATTAAAGATATCTTGAAAAGAAGAAAAAGCTTTACTTTGCCTTTGTTGATCTAGAAAAGGCATTTGACTGGGTTCCAAGAGAAATAGTTAAGTGGGCTATGAGAGGATTTGGTGTTGATGGGTGGCTAATAAGGATAGTTATGGCTATGTATAAGGATAGTAATAGCACAATAAGAATCAACAACACAATAGGTGAGA
>JAOPUL010000001.1:95226354-95236354 GCA_027564515.1 Octopus rubescens | reverse complement strand
AAAATATCCCCCTTGGTTAAACCAGAAGGCTCTCAAAAAACCCCAGGATGATTGACCAGATCAGCTAGTTTTGGTTTTTCCCAGCTACTCGAGAGAGTGCAGAAATACTACTTATGGAAAATGTAAGCATGGTTGTAACTCTGCAAATTTAATCTTAAATAATGTTACATCAGTACCCTATTTTAATGTACACAGCCAAGTTTGCACTGCTATGCAATTTGGTCTGCCCTAATCTTGTTTACATTTTCTATAGGTAGTATCACAGCATTCTGTATTATTTTCTAGCTTAATTCCTACTATCCTGTAGAATATACCGTATTCAATGATATAAAAGATGCATGAGCATATACGCACCCCAATGATAGCAATGCATATTTAAGAAAACTATTTTTAGTGCATTAAAACATGTAATATGGACCTAACTTTGCTTATATCACCCAGGGTGATTATTTTGATATATCTTTTGTGAAAAGAGTGTGTTTTACTTACTATCAAATACTGTACATTCGTTTCTCTCTCTCTCTCTCTCTTTCTCTTTCTCTCTCTTTCTCTCTCTCTCTCTCTCCCTCTCTCTCCCCTCTCTTTCTCTCTGCTCATCTTGATTTGATGTTTTTTTTCTTCTACCAGATTGCTGATCTTGCAAATGAAGACACTCCCCAGTTGTATACACTGTGTGGTCGAGGTCCTCGCTCCTCTCTCAGAGTTTTACGACACGGTTTGGAGGTATTTCATTTATTTCATCCACGTTTGTTTTTGTACCAGTTTTAAATTCTTATGAATATTCGCATATTCTTTTAAGCATTGAACTTCAGAATCACAAGAAAACAACTTGTTATGCTTATCCCATCTTATCATTTTGTTTTACTCTTATAAACTTTAGAATATCTAGCTCTGGAGCTGGTGTTGTTGAAATCTTGTTTATTGTTTAATGAAAAACCAGAAGAAGATTACCAACATTATTAGACACAAGCATAGTTGAGCAGCTAAGAATACCTTGCAACCACGTAGCTCTAGGTTCAATTCTTTTGGGCAGCATCTTGAGCAAATGTTTGCTTATATCACCCAGAGTGATTATTAGTTGGACAGATACCTTTTAAGTGAAATTTGAAAGACAAATTCTTGTGGAAGCCTGCTTGTGCATGTAAATATGTACACATTATAGGCGCAGGCATGGCTGTGTGGTAAGAAGCTTGCTTCCAAACCACATGGTTCTGAGTTCAGTCCCACTGCGTGGCATCTTGGGCAAGTGTCTTCCACTATAACCTCAGGCTGACCAAAGCCTTGTGAGTGGATTTGGTAGATGGAAACTGAAAGAAGCTCATTGTATATGTTTGTCTCTGTTGGTGTGTTTACATCCCCATAACATAGCGGTTTGGCAAAGAGACCGATAGAATAAGTACTAGGCTTAAAAATAAGTCCTGGGGTCGATCTATTCGACTAATACCCTTCAAGGCATGGCCGCAGCCAAATGACTGAAACAAGTAAAAAGAAAAAAATATTTCAATATATGTATGTATGTATGTATGCATGTATATATATATATATATTGCTTCCCAACCACATGGTTCCAGGTTCAGTCCCACTGCACAGCACCTTGGACAAGTGTCTTCTACTATAGCCTCGGGCCGACTAAAGCCTTGTGAGTGGATTTGGTATACGGAAACTGAAAGAAGCCTGTTGTATATGCATATATCTATGTGTGTTTGTCTCTCTCTCTCTCCCCCCCCTCCCCACTTGACAGCCGGTGTTGGTATGTTTATGTCCCTGTAACTTAGTGGTTCGGCAAGAAAGATCGATAGTATAGGTACCATTCTTTAAAACAAATAAGTGTTGGGGTCAATTTGTTCAACTAAATTCGTAACAGCAGTGCCCCTGCATGGCCATAGTTCAGTGAGTGAAACAAGTAAAAGATAAAAGATAATGTGTTTAGACTTGGGTCTGCTGCCCATGATGTCTCCAAAATCCAAAACATTTCCAGTCCCAAGCATTTTCAAAAAAAAAGGGTTATCAGCTATATGTTGATAACTCTATGTTGATTGGGTCAGGCATGGCTGTATGGAAAGAAGTTTGCTTCCCAACCACATGGTTCCTGGTTTAGTCCCATTGTGTGGCACCTTGGGTAAGTGTCTATTACAATAGCCCTGGGCCAATGAAAGCCTTGTGAGTGGATTTTGTAGATAGAAACTGGAAGAAGCATGTTGTATGTATGTATACATATATATGTGTGTTTGTGTCTCTTTGTTTTGACATCACATGATATTTGTAAAATGATTGTCACTATCATACAAGCAGTGTCGTTCATTTCCAATATCCTGCAAGAACATGTCTGGCCATGGGGGAAATATTACCTTGCGTGGAAACAGGTGAGGGTTGGTGATAGGAAGGGCATACAGCAGTAGAAAATCTGTCTCATTGAAAAAATCCATCTAACCTGTGCAAACATGGAAAAGTGGACATTAAAATGATGATGGTGTTTGTATGTGTATTTGTGTATACTGGTGTAAACTAGTATGTTGAGTTGTATCACTTTGTACGAAATGGTAGCTTCGTCATTAGATAAATAGAAATCAATAAAATAATTACTGGAGGTCAATATGAGGGGGGGAAAAAACTTTGAAGGTAATGCTCCAGCATGGGCTGCTGGTAGTCCAAAACAGGAGCATGATAACAAATGATGAACATTCTTAATTGATATCAACCACTTAATATTGATATTTTATTGTCTTTATCTCATAAGAGATTGAAATGGTGGAGAGGAAATATTTAACTGTTATCACAGTTGACTTGAATATAAATAATTTGTTGTTTAGCCCCAAACATTGATCTAAGATTGAGCAGACCTACGATCAAGGTTATTCCAGCTGTGGCCATCCTACCTTTTTTATTCAGTCATAATATATCTAGAACTACATTAGATGAAGTCCACAATGGAGTTCTGCTCCCACATTTGGGTCAGTGCTGCTGCTACACACAATGCTCGACCACATCTCGAGAAAAGCTGCTCCATGGATTGGCATAACATCAGTCACAGACACATTCCAGTCTCTTATACTGCTACTACAATGGCCTCTGTTCCTTCAAGCTGGTTTGGCTCATGGCACCTCTAATCAGGCATTTCTGTCCCATGCATCCACTTGCACCCACTTCCCCTACCCATTGCACCGAGTCCTTTCTCTTCAGAACATCAATTCTCTGGAATTTTTTTTCCTGCAAGTTTGACTTGTAGTTTAAGCATAACATTAAAGGCATCTATCTTACTGGTCTCAGAGGGCTTGTAAAGGCCTCGGGTACTCCCATCTTCCTTCAGATCCAGCAAAAAAAAAAAAACATTTTAACATGTTCTTTTTTAAAACAGTAGGATGTGATGCAAAAGAGATTTGGCTGTTGTTTCTAGCATATCAAGAGACCATATTAAAGACTCTTTCATTGGTTCATACTTCATCATTAGTATAGTTTTTATATTATTCATTAAAATTTAGAATGTGAGCACTCAATGCAAATCACTCAAAAAATAAACTATAAAGAATAAATATTTTATCAAGATATTACAATAGAGCTTTAAATATATTATTATTGTACCATTATTATCTAATTCTGATATGGTTGGTTACCAGAGTTGTTTAAAAGGAAGTTGATGGCTTCCCATATCTTGTAAAATTGTAGACACTCGATGCCAATGCTGGCTTCATATTCAGCATTTGATCATTACAAAATTACATGTATTTTCTGTGATAATATTCACTTGATGTTTTAGAACTGTATTTATCATTTTCTTCAGTGTTTCCATTGATTTCTTTTAGAAAGAAATTTTCAACTTTCTTATCATGAATCTATTGTTTTACCATTAGGTTTCTGAAATGGCTGTCTCAGAACTTCCAGGTAATCCAAATGCTGTATGGACAGTTAAAAAGAATATTGAAGGTAAAACTATATATTTGGATTTGGACTGTTCAGTAAAATCTTGTCCTCAGAATTTTGTCTTGTCTTTTTAAAAAAAAATTGCTTTTCCTCTCTCTTGAATTTCTGCATGCAATTGAGCAATCGATTTTTGTATTTAAATGTACACTATCAATATATTAGAAATATTGAATAATTGTGTTGATGTCATCAATGGGAATATTTTGGATACTTGGTATTATTAAAATAAATAATAGTTGCAAGCCTAGTGAAGAGCTTTTTTTTTTTATCACAATACATCGATAATTTGTAGTTTTAGAAGCTCATCCAATTGGTTTCAGTTTATAAACCCTACTCTAACTAGTCTTGTTAAAAGTATTTTGATATTGTTTAACAAATGGCTAATGTAATGGCTGCATACGAAATCATTAATACTTAAGTAATAATGATTTCTGGTTTAGGCACAAGGCCAACAATTTTGAGGAGAGGTGGGGTGGACTTTTAGTCGATTCCATTGAACCCAGTACTTGACTAGTACTTTATTGACTCTGAAAGGATGAAAAGCAAAGTTGCCTGCGGCATGATTTGAACTCAGAATACAGAGCTGGGTCTAAGATGCAGAGGATTTTTTCTGCCTGTAATATATAAGTAATAATGGCTTCAGATTTTGGCACAAGGCCAGCAATTTTGTGGGAGGGTGTAAGTCGATTACATCAAATCCCAATGTTCAACTGGTACTTTTTTTATTGACCTCGAAAGGATGAAAGCCAAAGTCGACTTCGGCAGCATTTGAATTCAGAACGTAAAGTCGGAAGAAATGCTGCTAAGAATTTTTTCCAGCACGGTAACGATTCTGCCAGTTAGGCACATAAGTGATAATGATAAATATGCTGGCTAACAATATATTCAATGAATTTTATAAGTTGTTAATAATTAAGTTCTTTCTAGAACATTGAGCTTGGTCAGACTCTGCAAAGAATGTCTGGATATATAATGTACTTGCTTTAATCAAACTAATTGGTACAATAAAACCAACAGCAAACAGTCTGAGCAAATACACAATCTTAATCGAAGGATAAACAAATTATGAAGATGATGGTGATAGTTGTTTCTAACTTAGGCCAGCAATTTTGGGGGTGGGGGTGGGGGATTAGTAGATTAAATTGATCCAGTATTTGACTAGTACTTTATTTATTGATCTGAATGAAAGGCAAAGTTGATCTCTGTAGGATTTGAACTTAGAGCATAAATAGCTATAAGAAATATTGTTGGGCAACTCGTCTGACTCTAATGATTCTGCCAAAGACTGAAGTGGAGAAGCTTTCTGTGCCAACAGAAGTTGAGCATGAATGAGTCAGTTGGCTCTAAGTCATGAGAAAAGCTTTTATGAAAGGTGCTGGATCTGTTGTCATCATTACACACCCGATGAGGATGATAATATCAGCTATGATAGCAGTATTTATTAACCAGTAACAGGGTTGTTGCCCAATTTGTAAGAAATAGAGCTAAATTTCCTTAAAATTACACTCTATCATCTAAAAAGGATGAGCATGTTGCATAATGTAATCATAGATCATTGTTGTGTCTGAAGGGAAAAAAAAAATTAAAACTGGATGCTCACAGCTGGAATGTTTTTCATCATAGATCTTCTGCATCAAGGTTGACTCATCATTAAACAACAATGACAGTATTCAACTTTTACAAAGATCTTAGCATGTTGCAGCATTTAATATTTATCATTTTGTGTTTAGCTTTGCTTAAAAGTTTCGATTTGGCTCCCCTTTTTATCATAAGTCCTTCACATGTTTGGTGATTATTTGTTTGACACGGTATGTATATTTCGATTAGGGTTGATTATACATTACTAAGGAAAAGAGTAGAAACAAATTTAAAAACTGAAAAGGCTTGTGATGCAAATGGCCGTGTCCATCAGCAAGCCTACACTTTCTCTTTTCAGATGGTGGAATTGGTCTCAGGTAATGCTGCTGGCAGGTTGGTATCCCTATATATTTGAGTTTCTATTAAAACGGCCATCTTTTTCCTATGATTCAGAGACTTCATTATTTTGTAAACTGGTTAAATAATAATTGCTAAAGCAAAGCTGTACAAATAAAGCTTTTTCTTTATCAGTTAATTGTAGTTTAGATTAAAGAGTATAAGTTTAATCTTTACCTAAAGTTTTTCCCTTTGGTGATAAATATCTGCATGCTAATTTGGTAGTGTTAGTATTATAATCAATGTGTTTAATCATATAATCAATGTCTGAAACATTTTGTAAGATCTATTTATCTTTTCCTTTTTTTAAATGCTACTCATTCAAATCTCAATGATCTTTAAATAAAGATGTTTCCTATATTTTCCAGCTACCCACTATATAACATTTAGTGCACCTATATTTCTGTGTATGCCTTATAGTTGATAATTAATAGAAATACACACACACACACACACACACACACACAGGGTGATTTAAATGTCCCATTAGCATTAATATAAAAGTGCTATAATATAAAAAATATATTTAAAAAAATATATATATAAAAGCTATCAGCCAATATCAGTTGAGCTTCTTAATATACATCTTGTTGCTCCTTTTCTCTATCCTTCCTCCCCTATCCCCACTGCATTCGTTAAACTCCTTCCGTGACTCCAGTTCCCTCAGTTGACTGCCACAACTCAGGGATTCCGGGATAGCTGGGTTACTTGCTCTGTGGTTCATACTGCAAGCCTACCCCAGGCAGTTGAACTTAGATTGCTTTGACAGTTGAACAAGATTACTGTTATATTGTGCCGTTTTTGGGACAATGAATAGTTTTCTCATCTTTTATTAATGACATTTTTCTGAAATAAATGAAACAGTATATAGTGGTGGACATTAGGAAGGGCATTTGGCTGTAGAAACCATGCCAAAACGGACATTGGAGCTCAATGCATTTCTCTGGCTTGTTGGATCCTGTCAAACTGTCCAATCCATGCTAGCATGGAAGACATATTGAATTATGGTTATGATGATGATGAATATATATATATAAATATAAACCTATAAAACATACTCATTTACTCCAAGCAAGCATGGAAAGGTAGACGTTAAAACAATGATGAGCAATAAAATATATACATGTATATAAAAAAATATCCAAAATCATAACAAATTAAAAAATAAAAATGTTATGCATCATTTAAATGCTAAAGAGACTTCTGTTAACCCTTTTGTTACTATATTTCTAACTAAAACACACTCCTTATGAGTTTCAATTAAATTCTAAAATAATCACGAATTTAGACTAGTTTCATTAAACAACTGTAACTTTTTTATTTATTGACATATTAATGTGACTTTTGGAACACAATTGAAGAAAAGGTTCTTAATCAATTCTATTGCATAACTTTTGTTTCAAAGTGACTCTAATTACAGGTAAATACGGCAAAATATAAAAGATATTTAAATTATGTTAAATATCACCATAGAAAATGAGTCATCAGCTATTCAATTGGGTATGCAACAAAATTTTAATATAGAAGAATTGTGCACATCACTAGATTATCAGTTGAATTTAATGCACATAAGAACAGGTGTACCATAAAGGTAAAATAAAATGAAATACATCAACTAAATGAAATAAACTCACACACATACACGAATACACATATAATAAAGATTTACAATAGAAATTAAATCAAAACTTGTCACTCACCTTACAGGCAAATAAAAAGTAAAAACGAAGTAAATTTGAAAAATATTTATAAAATCTAATCATACACTATTCACACAATATTTCTGTCATGGAAACTTGTAAACCATCCCACTCTACATAATGCAACCTTGCAGAATGCACATTAGAAAGAAGTTTCCACTTGCTGCCCACTGGTAGTTTTCCTTTGTTGATATAGACATTCATGGCACTACCTCATGACCTTTTATGGAGATCAGCTGAATTCAGAGGGATATCTCTCTGGAAGGCTTTGGTTTTCCTTCCTACAGTGATTTTTTTTTTTAGGAATAATTTGCCCTCAACTGCGTTGCTACAACTGCTCAGAACTGCAGATGGTCGCACTGCTTTCGAGCTCCTCCTGATTTGATATATAATATAAATGCATTTACAATACTCATATATTCTATATACCAAACTAGATAGCACCACCATTTATTACCCAGGCTGCCAACAGGATAATAACTCATCATTTGATTCAGCTGATCTATACCGCCCATGTACCTGTAATAATCAAGGTTCACAAACAGGGTGCCATTTTCATCTACACATGATTGTGCATAGGTAGATATAAAATATATCTGCCTCTTATCTATATGTAGTCGCTAGCAAATTTCCTTTGTGTCCTTGGATTATTTCACCTCTTTTTTTAAAATTTTGCTTTTTTTATATCCAACGGCAGCTCTTTTCTACTAGTAATTACTGTAGCACACGTATATGTTGCCACAGCTTCTAAATCCAATGCATGTTTGACTGAACTAAAATATTGGTAAAAAAATAATATACGGCTCTGGTTGTGGTATGGAAGTGATAAATTCCAAACCACATCGTACCCTAGGCCATGCTGACTTGTCCCTTTTCTCTGTATAAAAACTAAACCCACAGCAGTACCCTGTATTTGCTTTGCAAATCTTCCAAACTTGGATCTCCCACTTTGTAGGTTTTCCTGGCATATATTGTTGGAAACATACTCTGCTTTTATACCCCACCATGCCTTCATTGACAGATAGGTAATCTACCAGGATTGTAGTGTTTTGATATATCGTATCCATGTCAAAATATTGGAAACCTACTGGTCTCCGTAAGGTTCTTGATTACTCCAATGATTTGTAATTTCTGGGTAATTCTGGGTAATTTCTTATACCCATAATATTTATGACAAAAAAAAATTGCCCATATTCTATGCTTGTGGGAAACCACAAGATATCTCCCCCCCCCAGTTTGTTTACTCTCCGTGTAATGGTTGGTTTTCGCAGTAATTGCTTCAAACAAGCTTACTGGAAAACATTTTTAAAAAGAAGTTTAATGGCTTTGATTCCTGAGAAAAACTGTGCAGCTCTAGTCTCTTCTGAAAAATCGTTTAGAAAAATAGTTAAATTCTTACTCCATTCAGGTATAGATCCGCTGTAGCTATCGGAGTTTTCTTCGGAATCGCTTTTCATTTCTGATATAGAAATATTGGATTCATTTTCTTGCACCATGTGCTTTTGTTGTTTACTCATACATTTGCTCGATTTCTCTATATCTTCTGTTGAAAAGCCCTCAAATTCAGAGTCACTGCTTGATAGCATGAAACTGTTAACCATTTTAAAAGTTGGAAAAAATGTAGAAAAAATATCCCAAGATACTGTAACTTGACTATTTACAAAGTGAAATCTCGTGTTTTCATGAATGTACTAACGAGATTTGTGGTCAAGTTCACATTTAAATATAAATGGTTTTTCTTGGCTGGTAACAATGGTATTTTGAACCAAAAGATTTTGGGGCTGGGTTGGTATCGAAAGGGTTAAAAAGCATATGGCTTTGTAGTAGTGCATATACACTAACTGAAGTAGTGTATATACATAAACAAGAAGCTTATGTACATATCTTCATTTTGCTGTTTTAAGTTTGCTTTACATTTTACTTCTGAATTATTTTGATGTGTTATTAAGAGCAGACAACTTTGAGTGATGCAATATTATTGCCGCACTTACGTTTAATGTATTACTGCTATCTTAAGAAGATATAACTTTATAGTGATTTATACTGTATATTATAGACAAATGGGTAACATTAAGTTCTTTTATATAATGTGCACCTGCAATTTTTAGGTTTAAAAATCTGGGAAAAATGCATGCATTATGCAAGAATGTTATCTCTAAGTATTTGATGTTCACTACACTACGTTGATATTTATTTATTGTTTTTCATGTGGATGGTTTCACTTTACCTTCAGCGATTTATTTATTTAATAGTGATTGGTATTTATAAAGAACTACTTAGTGTAAGATTTGTGTAATGTTCATTTTTTTTATTCTTTCTTTTCTGCTACTTTTAGCTGCTTTGAAAGATATGACTTTGATCTACCGACCTGTGGCCCTGCAACCTCGGGCACTCAACAACAAGGGCAA
>JAOPUL010000001.1:95193805-95205484 GCA_027564515.1 Octopus rubescens | reverse complement strand
TACCATTGATTTCTTACTGATTAAAATTCAATTAAGCTCAGCATTCTTTCAGGCTTGTTTCATAGAATAGTCTGTGATCGACGCCATGTTTTTGTCAAATCACGATTACGGTCTCGCGAGAATTTGGTAGGAAAATATCGCTTGAAGGGGGTGGTAACCCTTTGTAATTAATTAATATATTAATTGTTTTAGGTATTTTTGAGAAGTAGTCTCCCTCGTATTGTAACTTAGGAGTATACTACACTTGAGATATATACTCAATATTTATTTATCTATCTGGCTGTGTAGAGTTAGTCGTTGACGTGTATTGTTCCTATATGTTGCGTGTCTTGTATGACTGTATATTGTTTGTTTAATATTGTTTGTTTTATGTGCCTTACATATGTATAAACGTGTTTCAACATCAAGTTTCAACATTGGCTTTGTGGTTTCAACATTAAATTTAAATTTAGAATATTTGTTCGTTATTTGTAATGTTCTGGGTCCATATAGAGGTCATGTATTGGTGCATTGAGGACATTGGGTGCATGTATCTTCTGTATGTAAAGTTTGCATGTGTTTTGTATTTTCATCCAGAGGAAGAGATGTTTATCCTGGTTGCAGCTGCAGAATGTTTGTTAGATCTTCTTTAAAGCGTTGAAGTGTGCGGTATTTCTTATGTATGCAGGGGGAGAATGTTTTATCCCTGATATTTAGGATGTTTTATATATATATATATACACATATACAGGGTACGGCAAACTGATATGACACATTTGTACGTTTAATAAAATCGAAATAAACTAAAGAATGAACAAAGTATTTTTAGTTTCCAAATATACATATAATGCTTTTTGTTTTTATAGTGGATTAAATATTACATCAACCAAATGGCCGCCATTATTGTCCACACAGAGTGGAAGGCGTGCAAAATTATCAGATCATTCTGCCGCACCCTGCATATATACAACTTTCAACATATAATCGACACATGTGTGTTCCTGGACAGTATTCTTTCCGCCGCATTCTTCCGTCTCCTCTTTCCAACGAAGGGCTATGCCCGAAACGTAAAATGTAAAATGTACATTTTTTTCCATACGAGAATGAATCCAATACATCCTATATGTGCATCCTCTTGACTGTTGTTATTTTTTTATTAATTTCAATACCTATATATATATATATATATAGGTGGTAAAGGTTGAAGGGTAACACACGAGTTAAAGTATAGAAATGATAAAAAATAAGATAGAAAATGCTAGAAGTATTTAATTATTAATTATACAGGTTTGTTGTAACCGTTTCTAAAGTTTGTATCAAAATAAGATATGTTGTGAGAAAGTACCGGTTTCAGCCTTCTAGAGGCTTTATCAACTTGAGAAATTCTTTAAAGTTCTTTACATTTTGAATGTCCAGAAATGTGGCCTATATATATATACACATGAGTAAGCACATAAATGCAAAACAAGGTGGAAAAAATAGTACTTGAATACTGAAGGTAAAGTAATATGCTTTTATTAAAGCTACAAAAATATTTTAGTATGATCACAACTGTCCGACGAATGGTAACGTGAAACTCTGAGTAACAGTTTGCAGCTTTAATAAAAGTATATATATATATATATAGATATATGACGGGCTTCTTTCAGTTTCTGCCTACTGAATCTACTCACATGTTGGCCTGGGGCTATAGTAAAAGACATTTACCCAAGGTGCCACTTGGGATTAAACCTGAAGCCATGTGGTTGGGTAGCGAATTGCTTAATCACACAACCACGCGCTTAAATTTTTATGCAAATTTGATAATTTTTATATGAAGTTCTTGAACAAGTGATCTGTTTTCTTTTAGTTGGGCACACATCCTATCTTTCTAACATTTGAACTAATAAATGGTCTTACTGTGAGTACTGAGTATTATAATGGTATTATACAGAAGGTGATGTTTCAGTGGTCTTATAGTTAGTTAATAAAACATGTGTTACAATGTTGTTTATATAGAAGTTAGTGCTACAAAGGTAGTAGTGTGTTAATGAGGGTCCAAAAATACAAAGAGAAACAAAGACAGGTTGAAAGAACAAACGGTATATTAGTTTAATGTTCAGGAAAAATAAAATGGAGGAAGTTTTGAGCCGACACTCTTCCACCGAAAGGATAGATGAGGAGAGAAAAAAATGTGTGAATTAAACAGTCAAAACATGTTGAAATGACTGGAAGAGGAAGACATGTTTGAATGAAAATAGTTTGTATTACTGAGATGTTACAATAAAAATAATTAAAAGTGCAAAAAGTATCTCTTGTGTAGAATATTTAAATATAGAGTACCTCTTAGTTAAGTTTGACAAAACTGTTGGGTACCATCATGCAACATAATTGTAGCTCATTGTTATCATTATTGGTTTAACATCTATTTTTCCATGCTTGCATGGGTCAGAAGGATTCATTGAGGCAGAGTTTCTATGGCTGGATGCCCTTCCTGTTGACAACCCTTACCCGTTTCCAAGCAAGGTAATATTTCCTCGTGGCTTGACATGTTTTCATGGAAGATTAGAAATTAAGAACACTGCATGTATGATAGTGACATTCATTTACAACTATTATATCTATACATACATATATATATATGAGGGCGACCTCAAGACACTGAACCTTTCGGAGGAAATGACAAAGGACTGAGATATCTAACGCCTTGTACTCAAGACCTGTCCTCCATAGCAGAAGTGTTAAGACCGCTCCCCTTGATGAAGAGGATTGGCCTGCAAGAGCCCTGTACCGGTGCCACATAAAAAGCACTCGTGCCAATGCCATGTTAAAAGCACCACTGTAAAGTGGTTGGCATTAGGAAGGGCATCCAGTTATAGAAACCAAGCCAAATCAGACTAGAACCTGGTGCAGCTCTCTGGCTTGCCAATTCTGGTCAAACCAGCCAACCCATGCCAGCATGGAAAGCAGATGATAAAGTATGATGATATATACAATAGTTCTAAATGAATGTCACCATTTCATATTTCTGGGAGGTGCTTCTTCCCTTCAAACTCCTTTCATTTTCGACATATGTTTATGCTTTTTTTTTTTATGGTAACACTTTCTGTGTATATATAAATATGCTTTCTCAAATAAAATTGCATTTCATTTTTGAAGCTATAGGGGGATAAACAAGCACTCAACTACAAATGCATTGCATTTCTATAGAAGAAACACCTGTAAACTAATGAAGTTCATGTAAACCTGTAAACTAATGTCACCTGTAAACTAATGAAGTTCCCTTGTCATTTATTTAATTTCTTATATTGTATCTGCTGGAGGCTATAGTTGAAAACACTTATCCAAAGTGTCACACAATGGGATTGAATGCAAAACAATATATTTGGGAAGCAAACTTCTTAACCACACAGCCTCAGCTGAGCCCTAAGCCATGCCTTTAGTTACAAAAGAAATACCTATGACATCACTGTTAGTTTTGGTTTATTTGATGGTCTTTCTAGCAGATTTATGATCAAAGCATTCTTACGATAACCATCCCATATTTTTATAATTCTAGAACTATTCTGTCCTGTGTGAAGGGTGCTATGTGTTTTTCTTTCTTTTTGTTGGGAGCGATCAGAGAATCATGGGTCTCTCCTTAGCTTCCTTAGTTGAGTCTTGAACCCTATCTTTTACAGGTCCTGAATATATATATATAACAATACATGATTTTCGCACAAATGTATTTCAGTTTTAGAAGAGGTACACTGTGTCTTAGCTTACCATAAGAGGTGACTAAAAGGGTTGGTGACAGGAAAAGCATCCAGCCATAAAAACACTACCTCAGAAAAACTGCCCAACCTATGAAAAAGTGGACGTAAAACGCTGATGAATTTTAACACAAGACATGAAATTCATAAAGGAAGAGAAAATTGGTTGAATTGATCCTAGTTTATATCATTGGTACTTATTTTATAGAAACTGGATTTAGCCCTTTTGATACCAACCCACATGAGACTGCCCCTGGCTCTGTAATGCAAACGTGCATAGAACCAAATGAAGAATGTATTGGCCTACTTTATTGAATGTTATCAATTCACATGATAGTGTTTTGTTTATATTGCCTCATCACCACCACCATCATCATCATTTAACATCTACTTTCCCTGCTGGCATGGGTTGGATGGTTTGACAGGATCTGGTGTGTTGCAGAACCACACTGAGCTCCAATGTCAGCTTTGGCATGGTTTCTATGATTGGATGCCCTTCATAACATCACTGCACATTTAATGTTATGTAGTTTACTTTAACCCTTTAACCATATCCTACCTGTTCTATGTTCAAACCAGCCAGATCTGGCCTCTGACAGCTACCCTACAATGTCATTCTAAAAATAAAGAATCACTTCATTGAAATCTTGAAACTACGAAATAATGCATGATTAATTCAAAACAATATGAATAAATAAACATTACATTTGACAGTAAACTGAATGCTAAAGGGTTAACTGATTGTTGTTTGGAACAGCAACTAGATCTTTAGAGAATGTCATCTGCAATAAACTAGCATATTAGTCAAATTTATAAGATTCAGTTCAAAACTAAAGCTAAGTATAGCTACTTATGAGCTTTATGATAAGAGGAGGGGAGTTATTATTTTCAGTTATTTCAACTTATGGAAAACAAAGCAGTTCAGTTCTTAGATTGAGCTTACTACATTTCAATGACTAGCCAATCTTTTAAGATTTGTTTTCTGCAGGTTATCCAGGTAGGTATGAACATGGGATTTAGAGAGATAAATGTCAACTAGATATATTACTTCATTAGAACAATAGAGATAAAAATCTGTTAAACAGAAACGAATGTTTTTTCTCTTAATAGAAAGAACTACCACTAAACCACTTCGTTTTTGTTCTATTTCCCTATTTAATTCTTTGAAAAAATACAAAGGAACAAAATTTATTCTGTAGACAGTATATGGTAAGCTACTGGCAAATTGAATTCATGATGAAGTTTTAATACCTGCTATAATCATTTCACTTTACTTAACTACCTGCTTACCACGTCGTCTGCAGACAAACACTATCAACTAGTTGTTTCTAGAATTCCCTCTTCAGTAGGCCAGTTGGTCAATAAATGTCTTGGCAGGATGATCCTCTAGGTTGCTTTCTCTGTGTTGGTTCCCACATTAGCATTTGACTCACCACTTGATCCTTGCTATGAAAAGAATGTCCACAGAATCTCAGTGTTCTTTCCTTTATGATGGAGGTAACTCTAGGAAGATTACCATAAAGAATCTGGTTTGTTGTACAGGACTGCCATTTGATGTTAAGTGCTGATCTCAGAAGCCTTGTCTATGTCCCATCTAGTTTTCTTTCCAGTGTTTTAGTTAGAGTCCAGGTATGGCAGCTGTATAAGGGCACAGTTTATTTTGTTGTTTGAAAGAAGCTAATCTTAAGCTCTCTGTTTATATTTGATTTCTAAATGGTGCCCATCTTTGACGGAGCTGACTTTGATTATATGAACATAAAACTATCACTATTTCTATTTTCTCTTCTATTAAAAACTATCAGAGCTCACCTTGATTATATGAGTTAAAAACTATCACTATTCCTATTAAAAATGAATGATTTTGAACCCAGTTAAAAGAAACCAACAACTGTTAAATATCTAGTGTTCTAAATCATATACCGAATTGGCAGAATTGATAGAGCAGCCCAAGGGCTGGATCTGTTCTGCAGCAATGTTTACTTCAGCCCTTGGCTCAAATTAATTTAAAAAATGTTATTATTTAATTTGAAAATAATTTGTAAAATAGCAATAACATGCATTTTGAGCCAGAGTCCAACTAGAGTTGTGATTAACATCAGCCAAATGAGTACACCTTTTGCTATGTTAATGAATGAAAAAGAAGCTAATGAATCCATACACTAAAAGATGTCACCTATTTCCCCTTCACTTTGTCTATATAAACAAAACGAAATCAAATTTATGCATATGTTCATCTGAATAGATTCTTTTGATAGGAATGGTATTGAAACATTGCAAGCTTTCTCTCAAGTATTAGTCTTCTAAGAACTGTATATATTCATTTGGACAATTTCTATCTCCATTCTCACTTTCAGGTTTCTTACTTAATAGGACTGTATATATATATATAAATCGGCGGACCCTGCGATATAATGCAGGACAAACGCAAGGAAGAAGAAGATATAAATATATATATATATATGGCAATGACGTTTTCCCATACATCTTACTTGGAAACAGGTGAGGGTTGGCAATAGGAAGGACATTTGACCATAGAAAACCCCACTTCAGCAAATTCTGTCTGACCCATGCAAGCTTTGAAAAGTGGATGTTATAATGGTGATAATCTCTGTACATAAAGTTTGGTAACACTTCTTATTCTTTCCTTTCTTTGTTTTTTAATGTATTTTGACACCATTATTCATTTACTTTGGCCTACATTATGAATACTGATTTTAGTAATAATTTCTATCTAGCCAGTGAGATTTAGTTTGTGTTTCAGTCAAGCCCACAAAACTGAACAAGAGTGGCAACCCTAATTCAAACCCATCAGACTAAATGCCTGTTCTTTTAAGTTTCAGCCATTTATATTCTGAGTTCAAATCCAGCCATGGATAAAGTTTACTTCATCAACTTTTGGAGTTGATAAAATTAAGCGCCAGTCAAGTACTGGATTGATTTAATATTTCTATAATTCTTCCTAGGTATTAAAAAGAATTGTTTCAAATTCAGCTACTTCCATAGAAAACAAATAAATTATAGTATGCTGATAACTAGTGAACTACAGAAGGAAGCAAAGTAAAGTAAGCTCCTAAAATGAAATCTAATTAGGTCAAGCTTACTATCATCATGCTTCTTCTAATTGGAAAAATTTTATATAGTTTAGGTGGTTGTAATGAAACTTATACTGAGCTTAATATTTATTCATTTTAACAAGAGATAATAAGATTTCCAGAGAAGAAACCAAAGTGTTTGTCTGTTGTTAGGCAACATGACATTTATTTAACTGGAAAATTAAAAAAATAAATTCCATTGAACAGCTTATTATAGTTGTTTAACCCAAAATTAATCTATTTTAATTTTAGACATAATACAATGTAGTTGTAGATGCACTGCGTACACTTCTTTTTAAAGTTGGCTGGGTGTGATTTGAGTTGATATTTGGTTATTTCTAGCAAGCCAGGCAACCAAATAAAGGTTCCATCATTGGCTTGACAAGTAAAATTTTATCTACCTCATTCAAAAAGAAGGAAAGCTAAGTAAAACACAGCCAGTCTATAAAGTAGTAACTCCTAAGTTGTCCAAACTGAAAGAGACCCATGTTGTTGACCTAGTTCTTTAAGATAACAAGTAACTTATTTGAGACAACCAGCCCCACTGTTAAACTATGTTATCCAACTACATTTGTTTGGTTGATTTGAAAAATTCCACATAAAGATATTGACATGAAAATAAATAAAAAAAACACTCTTAGCTTACATGACAGGAAGAAATGAATGGAAAAATTTTCTGTAAACTGACTTTAAATAATAACAAAAATATTTCTATATTTTATTCCATTTATTCACATTTTATACTATGTTTAGTTGTTTATTTCAAGTCAGCCCTAAGCAACAGACCTATGATCAGAGGCATTCCAGCCATGAACATCCCATAATTTGTATATCTAGACCTATAAACTAATATACCTTTTACCTTTTATTTGTCTCAATCATTGAATGGCAGTCAATGATGGGGCACCACCTTGAAGGGTTGAATCGAACAGATCAACACCAGTACTTTTTTTTTTAAAGTCTGGTACTTACTCTACTGGTCTCTTTTCCTGAACCACTAAGTTAAGGGGATGCAAACGAACCAACACCTGTTGTTAAGTGGTGGTGGTGGTGGTGGTAGAGGGACAAACACAAAGACATACCTATATATCTACAAGGTGTTCAGTCTAAATCTGACGATTTTTTTATGACTCCTTTTTCAGGAACAGCTTGATGAAAACAATCAAGAGCATTGGAGAGCATAAAGATTCAAGTTGTAGTCGAGAAAAAGTTATTGAGATGGAGGACTGAAAGCCATTTGAATATTGGAAAAGAGTTACCTGCATCATGATGATTCGCGCAGGGTATTAAAATGCCAACATGACTGCAGCTCAATGCTCTGTGAACACTGTAAAGGCTGTAAGATGTGACATGGACATCATGAAAACCAAGTTCCCCCAAACTGTGATGGTCTTTGGATGTGTCTTTAGCCTGGGTGATGTTATTCCACCCCACATCTTTTAACAGGGACTTAAGCTTAATTCAGATGGTTATGTGAAGCTGCTGGAGATTATGGTCAACTCTTTGCTGGAGAGGCTTGCTGCTGGAAGGTCATATGTGTGGCAGCAGGATTCAGCTCTTTGCCATACCTCTGGAAAGAGCCAGAAGTAGTTGTTGAAGAATTTGTACGACTTCACCAGCCCCAATTTCTGGCCTCCTAATTTCCTTGATTGTAATCCTGTGGATTACTATGTATGGGGCATGGTTGAGAAAGACAACAACCACTCTGTCTGCAACACCAAGGCCGAGAGCTTGCAGCCAAGATCAAGGTGGTCGAAGATCTTTCCATGGATGCAGAGAGGAACGCATGCACCAGGTTCCAGAGCTGTCTGAATTGCTCCTCATGGATGTTGTCAAATAAATGTTGTTTGAATACAAGGAACCTGTTGATCTTTATTATTATTATTAATGTTAACAGAAAGGCGGCGAGCTGGCAGAATCGTTAGCATGCCGGGAAAAATGCTTAGCGACATTTTTTCCGACTTTACATTCTGAGTTCAAATGCCGCCGGGGTCGACTTTGCCTTTCATCCTTCTGGGGTCGATAAAGTGAGTACCAGTTACGAACTGGGGCCGATAACATCGACTACTCCCCCCTCCCCCCCAAAATTCCAGGCCTTCGTGCCCAGTAAAGAATGGAATATGAATGAACTGAATAAGGCAGCGAGCTGGCAGAATCGTTACCGCACCGCACAAAATGGTGTGTGTGTGTGGCATTTCTTCCGACTTTACGTTCTGAGTTCAAATGCTACCGATGTCAACTTTGCCTTTCATCTTTTCGGAATCGATGAAATAAGTTTCAGTTGAGCACTGGAGGTAGACGTAATTTGTTGGTTTTGTTCCAAAATTCGAAACCAGTATGAATGAAGGGGAAAAGCGAACGAGGGTCAAAAGGGCGATTTAAAGTAAATGAATATGGTGGTAAAAGTGAGTGGGTGAGAACGATAGGGACTGATGTAGAAAGTTAGTGAATGCGTGAGAGAGTGAGTGAAACACGGATGGGAAACAGAGAAAAAGACAGACAAATAGAGAGAGAGAGAGAGAGAGAGAGAGAGAGAGAGTAAAACTGGTAGAAAAAGGATTGGGGCAAAAAGGCAGACGGAAAGCAGGGGGGGGGGTATTGAAAAGAAAGGGTGCATTTACAACGGGGAGATAAACCGGGAAAGAAAGAGCGTTATTCGATCGATTTAAGTAGGATAGGCGCAGGCGTGGCTGTGTAGCAAGAAGTTTACTTCCCAACCCCATGGTATCGGGTTCAGTCCCACTGCGTGGCACCTTCGGCAAGCGTCTTCTACTACTAAAGTCCCGGACCGACCAAAAAGCCTTTGTGTGTTTGTCCCCCACCACAACCGCTTCACAACCGGTGTTGGTTTGTTTACGTCCCGTTTACTTAGTGGTTCGGCAAAATATAACCATAGAAGAAAGATCAGACTTAGAAAAAGAGTACTGGGGTCGATACATTTGACTAACATTTTTCAAGGCCGTGCTCCAGCATGGTCGCAGTTTGCTAAACAAGTAAAATATAAAGGAATATATATATATATATTAATAATTAACATAAAAGAACTAACGAATAACACACACACTGCTCGTCACCAAGGCCTCATCAGTTAACGTCCAAAAATTCATAATAATTTCACACCATTAACGTTAATTTTGTTCAATTTTGGTGGTGCCAGTGGGGTAAGATAACGACCACTGGGCAGTAACAAAGAACAAGGGACAGACAAAAAACCAAAAGAACAAACAGAAATGAAAATTTAAAAAAAATAGGCGAGAGAGCCTTACTGCACGAGACAAGTAGACAGTCAAAACCAAATCGACAAAATGTGGACAGACAAACATTTCAAATGAATATACAATGCCTTGCGGCTGTAAGGACGAGACAATTAATATGAGCGCAATTGAAAAACTATCCTGAAGAATCTGAAAGGGAGGCGAAAGATGGGGGAAATGCTATATATATATATGACCATTAATATTATGGCATCATTTCAACCATTAGGCCACGGACGGGGGTGTTGCACTTGCGATCGTGGTTTCGATTCCAAGAGCAGAGCAGCAATGTGTCGTGTTCTTGAAGAAACTATTCCATATCACGTTGCTCCAGGCCCCTACTCAGCAAAACAGGTAACCCTGCGACAAACATTCCATTCAGGGTGGGTGTGGGAATGTTAGCTTGTCAAAAAAATCAACAATAAGGCAAAGAATAGCATCGTGAATAGCGGTGTAAAACATCAACTGATAGTTTGCTTGATACACGCACACATATGTCAATACATACATGTATATATAATATTTTTTGTGTGTATATATGCATATCTGTGTGCGTGCATATAAATGTTTGGGTATGTGAGCAGTTATGTGTGTGTGTGTGTGTGTGTGTGTTCAACGGTTTTTGAATCAGTTTCGGTCACACAATTATTCACTCACAAATCTTTCATCTCTGTGGCTATAGTAGAAAGAAGACGCACAAGGTGCCACGCAGTGGAACTGAAACCGAAACCACGTGATTACTAGGCGAAATTCTTTACCACACAGCCATTACCGAGTGGGGAGGATGTGAGACAGAGATACATAGATAAATTAATAGACAGGTATTGATAGAGATATTGGTTTCAAATGTTGGCACACGGACAGCAAATGTCAGAGGAGGCTGGCTGTAAGTCGATCACATCGACGCCAGTGCTCGAATGGTACTTATTACTTCGACCCCGAAAGAATGAAAGGCGAAGTCGACCTCGGCGGAATTTGAACTGAGATGGTAAAGATGGACGAAATGCTACTAAACATTTTTTCCCCAGCTTGCTAACGATTCTGCCAGTTGACCACCCTCGGTATTGATATAGATATTGATATTCTGAGCGTGTTTGCTGTTTACTTGTGTGTGATTGTGTATATTGTGATAGACTTTTGATAAAGATTATTCTTTAATAGGCGGTATTAGAAGAAAGATAACAACAGAAAGAAAGAAAGAAAGAGAGAGAGAGAGAGAGAGAGAGAGAGACGAGGTGGAGAAATGAAACGAACTCTTCGTACATGTCTATCTATTAAGTAGATATACACAAATATACTTACACAAATACTTACATATATATGTGTATGTGTATACACGTATCTGTATATCTATATTAAACGCATTCCTGGTAGCTTGTACGTGTATATATTAATTACTGATAGGGACACCGTATTTCGTTAGGAAACTATATTATACTTTGCGGTATATTATGGTTACATAACGAAATATGTGTATCTTTTATCTTTTACTTGTTTCAGTCATCAGACTGCGGCCATGCTGGGGCACCACCTTGAATTTTTAAAACCTGGTACTTATTCTATCGATCTCTTTTGCCGAACAGCTAAGTTACGGGGACGTAAACTAACCAACACCGGTTGTCA
>JAOPUL010000001.1:95073270-95088842 GCA_027564515.1 Octopus rubescens | reverse complement strand
CCCAAGATGCCACGCAGTGGGATTGAACCCAGAACCATGTGATTGGGAAGCAAGCTTCTTACCACACAGCCACGCCGATATATTATTACATTTAGGGAGAGTCATTATGCCAATATTCAGAACACACACACTGGTTCCATTTCACTGGATCAAATGTATGGGCTATACATTAGCTCACTCCCGCCATCAAATCGATGTTGCCTGAACAGATGCACGGTGTACCCTGTGTCAGGTCTCAAAGTGATCGCAGAGCAATGTGAGATGAAGTGTTTTGCTTAAGAACACAACGCATTACGCAGTCTAGGAATTGAAACCACGATCTTGCGATTGTGAGTGCAACACCCTAACCACTAAGCCATGCATCCACACACACACACATACGTATATATTTTTGTGTGTAAGTGTGGGTTTGTGTGAGTGTATATGTTTGTGTTTCCTTGTCTTGATATTGTATGATTGTTATAAATGAATGTCTGATTTGGCTTGGTTTCTACAGCTTGATGCCCTTCCTAGTGCCAACCACTTTACAGTGTGTGTTGGGTGCTTTTAATGTGCTGGAGGGCAGTACCAGGTTCCAGTCTGATTTGGCTTGGTTTCTATGGCTGGATGCCTTTTCCAACACCAACCACCCCACGGTGTATGCTGGGTGCTTTAATGTGCCACTGGCACTGGACTCTCGATGCTAGTGCTTTTTACGTGGCACCGGCACAGGCTCTCCAGGTGCTTTTGACTCTCACCACGAGTTCTTTTGCAACAGGACTCGACACGGGTGACTTTTGCAACGGGATTCTCAACACAGGTGCTTCTTGCAAAAGGACTCTTGACACGGGTGCTTCTTATAACAGGACTCTCGACAGGCACTTTTAGCAGCAGGACACTTGACACGGCTGCTTTTAGCAACGAGACTCTCGACATGGCTGCTTTTAGCAACAAGACTCTTGACACAGCCGCTTTTAGCAGCAGAACCCTCGACATGGCTGCTTTTAGCAGCAGGACTCTCGACACAACTGCTTATAACAACAGAACTCTCAACATAGCCACTTTTAGTAACAGGACTCTCGACACGGCTGCTTTTAGTAGCAGGATATATATATATATATATATACAGTGGAGGTGTGTGGCTTAGTGGTAAGGGTGTTGGACTCATAATCGTAAGATTGTGGTTTCGATTCCTGGACTGGGTGACGCGTTGTGTTCTTGAGCAAAACACTTCATTTCACGTTGCTCCAGTTCACTCAGCTGGTAAAAGTGAGTCATCCTGCAACAGACTGGCGTCCTATCCAGGGAAGAATATACAGGCCAGAGAAAACGGGAACCTGGCCCTATTCTCTTTACGGAGTAATGTGGATTAACGATGTATCCTCATTTATCACTGATTCATTCATCAGTGATCTAGGATAATGTGGTTCACTTATCACAAATTGATTTGTGATAACTAGGGTCAGCGATCAGTCAAAAGTTCTACTTGGACTGCAAAAGCTCACCCCAGTGACCATCAACGAAGCTCAGGACAACTTGGAGGTTTGGAAATGAAACCTATTTTTCCCATTTTCACTGATTCATTTAACACAGTGTTTTTTTGGGGGGAACCAAACCCCTGTGATGAACATAAATTGATGTATTTCATTTTTTTCTTAATAAGTAATCATTATTTTCTTTTTAAAAATGAACTTTTCTTTCAGATCTCTTGTTAGGACATCAGTGTCAAGTGAATTACGCAAAGAAATTTTGAAAAATCAAAAGGTATATTTTAGAAAAGTCTGTTATAGGTTTATATTTTTGTGATTTTAAATCATTTCAATTTTTGCTTTAATTAGGAACAGGATATTAACTGGCTCTTATTTTAATTACCTGTCTTCTAGTATTTTTAAATGCACAAAAGCATTTATTCTTCCTTTATTTTCGTCAACACTTGTTCTATAATTAAATGATTTTTTTTTTTTTACTGATATCCATTTATAAACTTGACTATCATTCAGCTGAAATAAAAATTTATATTGTGACATCTTACAAATATACATAGAAGCTGATAGTTATTGTAACCTTGATTATTATTTCTAGTAGTTTCTATGTTTTTACTGTAATTTCTTCACTCCACAGCATTTTGAGAATTACCACAATCTGTCCCCTGGTGAATGTGCCTTGTTTTTGAATGGAATTTCCATTGATGTTGAGGTCTATGATATTTACACCATCTTGGACTTAATGCGTTCGGAAGCTGCTGTTATGGAAGGCCTCTTCTCTCTTGGAGTCAGGGTATGTATTTAATTTATTATTTATTGGGATATTGTATGCTTCGATTTTTTTCATTTTTATTTATTAACCCTTTAGCATTTAAACCAGCCATATCTGACCCCCAAAATTTGACTTGTTTTTTGTTCAAACTGGCTAGATCCAGCACACGTACCCTACAATGTCATTTTAAAAAGAAACAATTACATCATCGAAATCTCAAAGCTGAGATAATGCAGGATTAATTCTAAACAACATAAATAAATAACCATTACATTTGACAGAGTAATCTGAATAATAAAAGATTAAACCACTCTGTCGAGGAGAAAAGGGCTGCTGTTATGGCTCTTAAGGTGTTTGTGTGAATGTGCGTGGTTTAGTGGTTTATATCGTCGTAAGCTCAAGTCCTGGTGGTGCATTGAGTCCTTGAGCAAGACACTCTATTTCACATTGCTTCAGTCCATTCAGCTGGCATAAATGAGTTGTGCCTGTAATTCAAAGAACTAGCCTTGTCACATTCTGTGTCATGCTGAATCTCCCTGAGAACTCCATTAAGGGTACGCATGTCTGTGGAGTACTCAGCCACTTGCACGTTAATTTCATGAGCAGGCTGTTCCATTGATTGGATCAACTGGAGGCTTCGTCATTGTAACTGACAAAGTGACAGTTATTTCTTTGTGGCTTCTGTGACTGATTTAAAGAAGGGGGCTCGGGGTTACCCTCGATGGAAATAAGTACTGCGGTTGATAACAGGCAACTATGGCTTTAAAAAAGTGGGTGCCCCAGTATGGCCATT
The DNA here is from genome assembly GCA_027564515.1 of Octopus rubescens. Taxonomy (NCBI): domain Eukaryota; kingdom Metazoa; phylum Mollusca; class Cephalopoda; order Octopoda; family Octopodidae; genus Octopus; species Octopus rubescens. The sequence goes on along the minus strand of JAOPUL010000001.1, from coordinate 95,085,814 downwards.
ACAATTACTGGAAAATGGTAGTTGGATAACCAAATTGATAGAAAGAACATCATACAAAATATGTCTTCTGATATTTGATTAGGTCCTTTTTATGTTCTGAGTTCAAATTCTGCCTTGGTCCACTTTGCCTTTTGTCCCTCCGAGATTGAGAAAATAAAGTATCAGACAAAGTACTGAGAGGGCAAGAGTTGATGTAATCAACTACACCTTTCATGATAGTGCCCCAGCATGGCCACAGTTTAATGACCAATACCAGTAATACCAGTTCCTGTGTTTCAGTATTTTAAAGTTAAATTGTTCCTGTGAAATCCATGTCGTTTGCTTTTGAATTTACATTTTAATTAATTTGCTTAATTATTTCTTTATTAGGAGGAAAATTTAAATAAATTGGTTAAATTGGATTTAAAAAACAGTGGTGATGATTATGTCTTGGATTTCCGGCATCCTTCCATTGTGGTAAGCACTGTCTCATTTTCCATTTTATGATGTTCCATTATTTAATTCTATCTATTTACCTTTGTCTGTGTCTTTGTTTCTCCTATGAAACAACCTTTCATTGATACAATATATCATATTTACTTGTGTATAAGTCACTCTCATCTATAGGCCACACCCCTAATTTAATGTTAAATTTTACTACAAAATTTTTCCCCTTCAAAGTCCTACCCCAGTTTTTACAGTTAAAATCAAGTATAAAAAGGTGCAACTTATACATAAGTAAATACGGTACGGTGTATGATACATGTTGCTGTCGAGCCAACAGGTGAGCCTATATGCAATCATGCGATCTGCTTGAAGTAGCAGTCAAATCTCCTTCAAATCATCTTTAAAAATATAGAAAACTATACATTGGCTATTGTGATCCTGGTTATACTATGCCTGATAAAAAGATGGGATGGTCGTGACTGGAATGCCCTTGAGCGTAAGTCTGCTTAAGCATAGCTAGTGTGGGGTTAAACACCAACAATAACAATAGTCATCAGCATCATTTAGTGTCTATTTTCCATGCTGGCATGGGTTAAACGGTTTAGCTGGAGACTGGCAAGCCAGAGAGCTGCATGAGACTCCAGTCCGTTTTGGCTTGGTTTCTATGGCTGGATGCACTTCCTAACACCAACCACTCCAGAGAGTGCACCGGATGCCTTTAACATGTCACCGGCACAGGTGTGGAGACCATATCAAAAATGACATTGGAGTTCAATGCAACCCAGCAACTTGCCGGTTCCTTGTTAAATCGTCCTACCCATACTAGCATGAAAAGTAGACATTAAATGATGCCTTTTGATTCTGTAGTGATACTGATTATGGTTATCAATATCATATCATGGTAAAGACCCCCTTCAGTCATGAATGGCCATGGGATTGCACCTAGAAAGTTTCCCCTCCAAGGCATAAGTCCGGGCAAGGTTGTTTGTGAAAGACCAGCAGTCACCCATGTATACAAGTATCCCCTCTCCATGCCACCGATGTTGTCCAAGGGAAAGGCAAAGGTCGGTACAGCTTGGCACCAGTGACGTTGCAACTCATTTCTACAGCTGGGTGAACTGGAGCAATGTGAAATAAAGTGTCTTGCTCAAGAACACAACACACAACCCAGTCCGGGAATCGAGCTCACAACCTCACGATTGTAAGCCCTATGCTCAAACCACTGAGCCATGCACCTTTATAGGTATAGCTGTGTGGTTAAGGTGTTTTGCATTTGCTACCACATGGGTTTTTAGTTCAGTCCCATTGCATGTAGCACCATGGATTATTATTATTATTATTATTATTATTATTATTATTATTATTATTATTATTATTTGTCTGTCTCTTCATTCTGTTTGTCTCTTCATTCTGAATTCAATTCCCACTAGAGTAGATTTTGACCTTTCGTCATTCAGGACTCTGTTTGCGTATGTGTGTGAGTGTGTGTGAGTGTGTGTGAGTGTGTGTGTGCATGTACATATGTGTATGCATGTGTGTGTGCACATATGTGTATGTATGTTTACATGTGTGGATGTATATGTGTATGTGCATGCACAGTTGTGTCTATGTGTATATATATGTATGTGAATGCATACATGTGTATGTGTGTATATGCGCCTGTGTGTGTATGTATATGTGTGTGTGTGTGTGTATGTGTGTGTGTGTGTGTGTAATAAAATAAACACAAATCATGGCCTTGTGCCAAAACCAGAAATTATATTATTGTTGTTGTTGTTGCTTTGTTTTATACGAGCAGCTCCACGTCTCACCAAAAGACCTCATGTAACACCAAGTCGAACGTTTCACTGTTGGCGTTATTTACGAGTAACAATGATATATTTCACAGCAAGAGACCAAATACTGAGAATTAAGATTCCATTAAAAGTTTGTCGTAAACATTTGTGATTTTGAAAGGGTTTAAATCAGTAGTCCTCAACCGGTATTCATTTGGCCCTCCTTGGGGCGTTCCATATATGATTTTGTGATTAACATTTATGAGCATTAAATTGATCATAGTTCATCAATACACAAAATATTAAAAAAAAAACTGTTTTCTTATACAATTCAGGGTTCAGTCCTACTGCGTGGCACCTTGGGCAAGTGTCTTCTACTATAGCCTCAGGCCAACCAAAGCCTTGAGAGTGGATTTGGTGAGCAGAAACTGAAGGAAGCCTGTCGTATATGTATATACATATATATATGTATGTATGTGCCTGTGACACGTTAAAAATACCCATGCTGGTGACACGTTAAAGACACTTGGTACACTCTCTGGAGTGGTTGGTGTTAGGGAGGGCATCCAACCATAGAAACCAAGCCAAAATTAAACTGGAGTCTGGTGCAGGCTCTCGGCTTGCCAGTTTCCAGTCCAACCACTTAACCTATGCCAGCATGGAAAACAGATACCAAATGATAATGATGATTATGCCAGCATGGAAAATGGACGTTAAAGGATGATGATGCGTGCCAGTTTCATAAAAGCGCTTGTGCCGGTGGCAGGTTAAAAGCACCCAGCACACACTATAAAGTGGTTGGTGTTAGTTTCTATGGCTGGATGCCCTTCCTATGTTCCAGTCTGATTTGGTTTGGTTTCTACGGCTGGATGTCCATTACAGTGTGTCCTGGGTGCTTTTAACGTGCCACTGGCACCGGACTCTTGATGCTAGTGCTTTTACGTGGCACTGACACAAGTGTTTTTTACATGGCACCACACAGGCGATTGGTACAGCAGGGACGAACGAGACCTATAGATCGGAAGCAGACAGGCATGAGGACCGGGAATAGACTAGGAGGGGGTGGACAGACATAAGGGCCGGATGATACATATAGACCGGGGGCAAGCAGACATATGGACCAGGAACTGTTAGACAGACTGTACATACATTGCCCGTGTGCAGGCGCCCGGGCCCTCTTTATAGAGCGGTGGTGGGGAAACCATACAGCAAGGCAGAGTGGGATCTCACATCTGAAGACACATACAGCTAGGTAGAGTGGTTCCCGCATGACACAGCAGAGACGAAAAGACAAGCATAGTCTCAAACACAGACCTATCCCAAACTTAAGGATTGTACTCTGCATCTCCTTGGCACTTTATATTGCCAGAAAGGCTTCGCTCTCATGACCCGGCTGCTTCATAGCAACATGACTCTCAACACGGCCGCCTCCTAGCAACAGGACCCTCGATGCGGCCTCTTCTTAGCAACAGGACTCTCGACACAGCCACTTCTTAGCAACAGGACTCTCAATGTGGCCACTTCCCAGCAACAGGACGCTCGATGTGGCTGCTTCATAGCAACAAGACTTTCTCGATGCTGTCACTTCATAGCAACAAGACTCTCAATGCTGCCGCTACTTAGCAACTGAACTCTTGATGCGGCCGCTTCTTAGCAACAGGACTTGATGTGGCCGCTTCCTAGCAACAGGACTCTCAATAAGACTTTCTTGATGCTGCCGCTTCATAGCAACAAGACTTTCTCGATACAGCCACTACTTAGCAACTGAACTCTCGATGTGGCCACTGCTTAGTAACAGGACTCTCGATGCAGCCGCTTCTTAGAAACGAGACTCTCACTGCGGACGTTTCTTAGCAATAGGACTCATATAAATATAAAGAGAGAGAGAGATAGATAGATTGGTAGATTGATAGATAGATTGATTGATCCATACATTCATCCCTCTTGAAGCGACCCAGAAGGTTTTGAAACATACAAAGAAATCTATTTTTCTATATGGAGCTCTATAGCTTAGCTTACATGTGCGCCATATAATTAATCTCATTATCAACTGGTAATGCTGTGTTGTGTATAACTTAACCAGTGTTATTTGCTTTGATAGATAAAAATGACAAAGTGGATAAAGGTGACCGTGATCTGGCAGACACTACTGAGACTAAAGGTAAGACCTACTTTTGCCTTTTTATTTTCCCTTCAGACACCCACCAACCTGAGACTGCCTCAGGTTGTTTTGATACAAAAATCACCTGTTTCAAAGTGTTCATATTTTAATTTAAACATTTAATTTTTACTTGTTCCAGTCTCCAGACTGCAGCCATGCTGGGGCACTGCCTTGAAATATTTTTAGTGGAATGAATTCACCCCAGTACTTACTTTTAAGCCTGATACTTATTCTATCGGTCTCTTATTACCAAACCACTAAATTAAGGGGACGTAAAGAGACACACACATATGGTGGTGCCCCAGCATGGCCACAGTCTAATGACTGAAACAAATAAAAGAATATATTATAGGCATGGGCGTGGCTGTGTAGTAAGAAGTTTGCTTCCCAACCACATGGTTCCGGGTTCAGTCCCATTGCTTGACACCTTGGGCAAGTGTCTTCTATAGCCTCTGGCTGACCAAAGCCTTTGGGAGTGGATTTGGTAGATGAAAACTGAAAGAAGCCCATCGTATATATATATATATATATATATATATATATATGAGAGAGAGAGAGAGAGAAACCTATATGATGAAAATATTCATGGTAGAGTTTTATTTAATCGTTGGAAAATAAAACAAAACTACGATCGTTTCCAAAGTACCAAAATAAATAACCCAAATACAATATAATAAATAATAGGTTATTTACCTGTTGCATTAATACACACAAATTAGTATATTAACACAAACAATATACTTCTTCATCAGGTTATTTTGATTCGTATTCGAAAATGAATTCAGAACAGCGTTTGAAAGGCAGCGACAGAATTTAAGTTTTGTTTTGTTTTCCAATGATTAAATAAATCTCTATCATAAATATTTTCATCATATAGGTTTCTCTCTCTCTCTCTCTCTCTCATTTTTATATCCATTTTCCTGTGCTCGCATTAGTTAGAAGAATGTATTATTGAGGCATTGTTTTGCTGCCAGATGCAATTTGTTCACAAAAGTGACCAATTTTCAGCGAGTGGCTTTCATATACCCCAAATATCAATACACACAAACACACACACACACACACACACATATATATATCTATATTTATGGTGTCACATGAAGAGCATCCATGCCGGCACCACATAAAGGGCACCCGTGCCAGCACCACATAAAGACCACCTGTGCCAACACCACATAAGATAGCACCTATGCTGGCACCATGTAAAAAGCACCCAGTGCACTCTGTAAAGTGGCTGGCATTAGGAAGGGCATCCAGCCATAAAAACTATGCCAGAACAGACAAATTGGAGCCTGGTGCAGCCCTCCAGTTTGCCAGCTCCTGTCAAACCATCCAACCCATGCTAGCATGGAAAACAGACATTGAATGATGATGATGTTGAGGATATATATAGACTACAGGATTCTTTTAGTTTCCATGTACCAAATCCATTCAAGGCTTTGTACAGCCTATTGCTATAGTAGAGAACACTTGTCCAAGGTACCATGCAGTGGGACTGACTTGAAAGAGCCTGTAAATGGTCATGGATACTAGCTTTTCTCTTGACAGATAAAAACAAAAGCATAACAAAATGTTCTCAGTTAAAATTATGAAAGTTTTTAACTTAGAATTAGAGGTTTTCTATTATAAAACCAGGAGTGAGTTGGTATCAAAAGTGCTGATAGAGAAAACATTCTATGACTGTGTTAAGTGTTATTTTCATTGTTATTCCTTTTGGAATTACCTGTACTATTATTTTCAATAGGATTGTGAAGAAATATTTTATTTAGAGGATGGGAGGCATAGGTGCTGTAAAGTAAGTAGGACGAGGTTATTTATTATTTTACTGGTTATAGTCATCATCATCCTTTAACGTTCGTTTTTCCATGCAAGCATGGGTTGTCATATAGTTATTATTTTGCTGGTTATAGCCATGCTGAGATGACCATCTTCAAAGTGGTTTTGTTGATTTCATTGACCCAAAGTACTTTGTCTTGTACATACTTTATTTGCAAGTGGGGAAGGAACCAAAATGAAATCAATTAAGAATTTTCGTTTCCCACATCAACTCTATATATCCTCCCTTGCTATTGTGACAGAGGTCACACAAATCAGCATTAAATAAAATGTATTCCTGAAAAGTGATATTTAATACATTCAGGTACATTCAGATGTGAAAGACCTTTCACTGTAGAAATAGTCTTGGGAGAAAATTCTCCTCCCAGACAACATGTGTGAATGACATCACTAGATTGTGGTATGTACATGTTTTGGGGCTGTTTCACTTTATCAACTATGAATACCAAATCTGCTCTTCACAGCCCAAAAGAATGACTCGTTCTTATATTAGAATAGCAAACAGTTCATTCATCAATGTATGTAAAGCTTGGTCATACTAGAATTAACTGAAGCAGTGTTGAATAAAATACATTCAGGTTAAATCATATTTAAAATGTTTGAGTACACTTGGACATGGGAAGACCTTACACTGTGGAAATAGTCTCAGGGAAAAACATTTCCTCCTAGATGAAATGTGTGAAAATATAAAGAGCTGTGAAAGACGTCATTGGATCATAGGATGCATGTGTTTTTGGAAATGTCATGTTTGCTGTTCTGAATGACGTCATCTGAGCATGGGATGCATGCGTTTCTGTGTTACATGTCATCAGCCATGAATACCAAATTCATCCTTCACAGCCTTATCAGAATGATAATTCTGGTATATAAGAACAGCAAGCAGTAAATTTTCTGGTAAGCATTATGCTTGGTTAATCTGTTTTCACATGTCTTTCACATGTCTTTCACATGCATTTCACACGTCTTTCACCAATTTCTGCTATGGCTATTTATGCAATAAAAGGTCTTCTCAGATTTGAATATACACAAACACACCAGATATCATTTTACATGCATATATTATATTCAATACTGCTTCATATGACTATTTAATTAATTCCAGCTTGACCAAGCTTTATATATGCCAGCAAATTTACTGTTTACTGTTCTTACATATTAGAACTATTATTCTGATAGGGTTGTGAAGGACAAGTTCAGTATTCGTGGCTGATGAGGCATAACAACTTAGAAACACATGTCCTACAATTCAATAACGTCATTCATTGCCCAATGTGTTTTCACGTGTTGTCTGTGCAGAGAGATTAAGATTTTCCTACATTTGAAAGTACATGAATGTATTAGATATCCTTGCATATAAACTATTTTATATTTCTCATTAATATAGAGGTGGAATAAAAAAAAAATTTCACTGGTGTATTTTTTTGTTTTGATACTAGTGGTGAGGTTGGTATTTGTTTGTTTGAGAATCACTGACTTTCATGATTTAACTGCAATAGCATCATGTATACAATGAATTTTTCAACCTATAAAGCTGATAGAATGTAAATCTATCAGTCAAGTTCTATACAGCCACTTCAGTTGCTTAACCTTTTTGATGCCAACTCACCTGAGAAAGTCCCTAATTCTATAATACAATGTTTTAAAGTGATCTATATTAAAACATTCCATCAAATTTTCACGTTAATTAACTGTGAAATTAAAATTCATGGTTATTCCAGTAATGATGTTAAATCTACCAAGAAATAGAATTAGTATTTTTTGTAAGTCACATCACCTCAATAAAATTGACATATCTCAACAAAAAATAGATTCGAACATGACATTCCTCAATAAAAGATAGATTGATATAGAAAACTGCTTTCTGCAGTTAAGAGTAATGAAATTTTGAGTGGCTATATCTGATTTTTGCAGTAAAAGGATTAATAATCATAACTATTTCATGAAATTATTTATTATTTCCAAAATTAAATGAAGCAAAGGTAATATATTTCAACAGAAATATAACAAAAGGGTTAAAAAAAACAGGCTCATTTAATGGTCACCTTCTCATTGGTATGTAGAGGTTCCATAGAGAGACACAGTTCATTGTATATCACTGTGTCACTGATGAATGTTTTATTAGCTTGGTGTACAGGATTCACAAATTTCTATTGACTTGGAGAATATATCAAGAAACCACTCTTGTATATTCTCTTTAAGTCATTTCTTGAAGATTGTCTTTTGTGATGTTGCAATAATTGAAAGATTTACAAGATACTATTATTTCATTACACACTATACACTAAAAGATAGTTTATATGTACATAAATATGCAAGAAGAATTATCAGTTTCAAAGTAAATCTTCTAGAAAACCGAATTCTTTTGTTTTCTCTCTAGTTATTCTTAAAGAATAACATCTTTTATCTTTTACTTATTTCAGTCAGACTGTGGCCATGCTGGGGCACCACTCTGAAAGGTTTAGTCAAATAAAATGATCCCAGAATTTTTTTTTCAAGCCTAGTACTAATACTATTGTACCCTTTTGCTGAACTGCTAAGTTACAGGCTCGTAAACAAATCAACACCAGTTATCAAATAATAGTGGGGGACTAACACAAAGACACATATATATATATACATATATATATATATATATATATAACCGGTGTTGGTGTGTTTACGTCCCCGTAATCTGTCGGTTCGGTAAAAGAGACCGGCAGAATAAGTTTCAGGCTTAAAAAGAAGTACTATGATCGATTCGTTCGAATAAAATTCTTCAAGGTGGTGCCCCAGGCTGGCCGCAGTCCAATGACTGAAACTACTTAAAGATATATGCTAAAGTGAAACAAGGCACTCCTACAGAAATGTGGTGAAAGAAATTCGATAAAAATAGAGTACCAGAACATAGTCATTTTTTTTCAGTATAATTAATACACGCCACACAAACATACATACACACCCAATTAATGAAGGAAAGAATGAGTAAGTCATACATGAAGATATAATGTTAAGTAGATAGGTATATATTTAGAGGGGACTGATAACTAGCTGATTAGTTAGTGAATAAGGAAATTCATAAGAGGCATAAACATCCATTTAAATTAAAGGTTAAAATCTATAGAAAATTGAAAACGTTCCGGGGTTATAGGATTGCATTATTAAATATAATGAGAAATCGGACATTAGATTTAATGAATGTTGATGTTGATAGCCACGTGATGTTTACAAAGTTACCATCACGACATCACAGCTAGAGTTCAAAGAATGTGTAATATCATTATAAGATTTTCAGGATGATGACTAAATCAATCGCTGATTTCCAGATATATCCATTGATATCATGGATTAATAATTTAATTACGAGATTAACGTGTTTAAGTTCACATCTTGAAGTTGATTTAGCATATTAAACTGTTTGAATAGTAGGTTAAATTGTGACCTGCTAACATGAACACGATGATTCTCTGATTAACTTAATTACCTTCAGATCAACTTTAAACCACAACCATTCATCTGTTAACTCTTTTGGTTATTTACATAGTCTATTAAAATATATTTCCAACCTCTGAAATCCCCAGTTATTATTATTAAAATGCCTGAATATCATACAGATCAGTTTTGCTAACGAGAAAAATAAAAATCTGCTATCTCATTTGGTTCGAAGACGAACCATAAACACTATGAAAAACAAAAAAAATAACCAAAAAACTATTTATCCATTTGGGTCCAAATTCTCTACTGGGTCATACATTTCTACAAATAAAACACCAACTTTCCGAACATCGATGATCCGGAACTTCCTATAACCCGCACTAGTTTACGAGTAGGAACTTCAAATTCTCGCGACCACCAAACTAGTTCATTGGTACCTTTCACAGACAGTATACATAACTTGCACATTACAGTATACATAAATGTGTATCATTTATACTAATATACAAGTACCTATATTTTTTTTATTATATTAGTAAATTTGTAGTGTTTTGGGACGGACATTACGCCAACAATAGTAACACACGCGTTGGTTCAATATAATTTCTTTATTCTTAGTCAATTGGTTAAATATCTAACGTTACTAACTAATCGATTGTTTGCTTGTTTAATGTACTGGTTATACAATCAATCAGTTGTTTGTTAGTCAAAGTTCTATCGTCACAATTCGCGACCTTTACAGTGACTTGCCCTCTCTCTTCAAGGTCTGCTATGAATCTCACATCAATAATCTTGCAAACCACATACAAAACACGAAATAAATAAATTTAATATTTGTTTAAATTAAAGTGTCTTGACCAAAAATCTGGAAAGGTTTTGGAAACGAAGGTTCCGAGAAATCGATGTTGTACCTGTATAAATAAGAAAATATTCAAATATAACACTGGTAACTATAATGACAGATTACTGGTTATCGAGACAAGAATTTTCCAGTTTATAAAATGTGACCGATACTCTGTTATACTCGCAGTAACAACACTAAAAGCTTGAGTACTCCAATCTCAAGTAAATACGACAGAGGTGAGAGTTTTAAACCATGGTTTAAATAAATGATGATTATTTAAATTAATTCCTTTATTAGTGCTAAATTCATATCTTGCCGAAAGAAATGTTTCCTGCGATAGATTAACATCTCACCCTGCCCACTAAACTGGAGCCATACATTCTTAAAATTGAGACATACTTTATAAGCTTTTTGTATGAGTTATTATACTGTGCTTGTTTCAGTTATACCGCTCTTGCAAACAACAACAACAACAACAACACACACACACACACACACACACACACACACACACTCACACACACAAACACACCGTATGTGTGTAGTATAAACCTCCTTTAGTCGCCTCTTACCGTACGCAGAGGAATCCTGTAGGCGAACTAGAGATGTAAACACATTCTTTCTAAGCTACTTTATATATAATAGCTGACTTGTTGTTGTCGTCGTCGTCGTCATCGTCGTTGTCGTCGTCATCGTCATCGTCGTTGTCGTTGTTGATGTTGTTGTTGTTGTTGTACTTGAATAATTAGCCATATTCGGTTTTTCGTGCTCGAAACCTACTGCATGGAATATTGAGCAAGTGTCCACACTTCTAGTCTCAGCTTCACCAAAGTCGTTTAAGCGAAATTCAATCAATATTGTTCAAACACAAGTCAGCTTTAATTAAATATATTTATGGAAAAATGTGTTCCAGCTATAAACACTTCGTATTTTTCTTCAGATATCGTATGTCTGATCAATTGTTGTGTTTGATATAATTTTTTAGGTTGACCAGCTGCTATTTCTTGTTGATACCTGAAATTTGGAAGACGAAAATTGTGTGGAAACCCCCATGAAGGACGAGCTTTGTTTCGGAAAAGTAGAATTAATTCGTTGAATGTTTTAATAATCTCCATTTGGTTTTTCGGTGTTGCGGTTTAATCATACAGACCAAGTCTCCTATTTGGAGATAGCTACGTATTTCTCTCACCAACAACGTCTATTCTTAGAAGTGGTCATAGCATTGATCTTACTCCTAGCTAATCCATTTGGGATCCATTTTGTATTTTTCTTAGTGTGTATCCTGTACTATTTGCATAACTATGGTTTCTACTTAAAAACATGTTGAAACTAATGTGGACCAATATTCTCCTCTCTTCTTGTCAACAAATTGATTTACGATTGAACGAATGATTCTTTAAGTGTTTGTTCAGTCTGTTAAAAATAGCATCGTACTTTCCCCTAAATCATAACAGAATGTCTACAAAAAGAGGAATACGTAAGACAATGTAGTCCTTGATATACCATAAAAGATGGGATGGTCGTATTTAGAATGCACTTGGTCATTGAATTGATCGATCAGGGTTGACCTGTTTTTATTCAACAACAGATAGTTCTATATATATTTTTGATACGTTACCTTCGCCATTATGTCAAAAATATACAAGTATACTCTCTTAAAATATAATATATAATCCCAACGAAAATTTTCTTGAAACAAATGCGAATAATCTGAATATGATATTTGTCTATATTTCATTATTCATTACCAGACGATACATAAACACACACACACACACACACACACACACACACACACACACACACACACACACACACACATATGTATATGTATATGTGTGTATATATATATGTATATGTATATCTATATGTGTATATATATACATATATATATATATATATATAATTACATTAGTAATAGGATAAAAATCAACAACAACAACAACAGTCAAGAGGACACACATGTAGATATATTCGATTCACGCTCGAAAAAAAAGAAGTAAGAAAAAAGAGCATATTTTACGTTTCGGGCATTGCCCTTCGTCGGAAAGAGGAGAGAGAGAAGGAGAAATCCGGTGGAAAGAAGGAGAG
>JAOPUL010000001.1:94895069-94909437 GCA_027564515.1 Octopus rubescens | reverse complement strand
TGTGTGTGTGTGTGTGTGTGTGTGTGTGTGTGTGTGTGTGTGTGTGTGTGTGTGTGTGTGTGTGTGTGCACGCGCAGAAGAAGACAAGTATCTGGGTCTGAAGGGAATCCAACAAGGTTCAGAACTAGGTTAAGTTAATTTCTGTCTTTGTCTGTGGAAGAAATGCCAACAGGCAGGCATTTCTTTACACAGTCTGAATTTCTTTCTCAGGTCAGTTGGTCATGTGATATGTAATCTGTATGCTTTGCTCTGTCATCACATGTATAAATGTATCCATCTATCACCTACCTTCTCTTACTAGGAGTGTATATCTCATAAACATTCTCACTCCCTTTATTTATATTCCCCCTCTCCAGTTATTTCTCATTCACCCCCACCAACCTTCCTCTCATTTTGTCTATCAAACAGTCTTCTACCTATGTCCATGCTTCATTATAAATGGTGTATGTGTATATAAACACAGATTTTTACTATTATTCTTTTTCTAGTTTTAATTGATTATGGTCATGCTGGGGCACTGCCTTCAAAGGTCACTAATACTGAGCATAAAGGGTCTTAACCCAATAGAAAATACTTTGATTTCTCCCTCCTCTCATGTTAACATAGAATATGGTCATTATTTGATGAAGGAAATAAATAATATATCCTTAATGTAATGATATGATATCGACATCAAAGATTTGATTCACCAGGTTTGTGTGATGTCAGCTAATAAAGTACAGATCAATGATTCTCAACAACTTGGGGGTACATTTACCTCCCAAGAGTGAATTTAATACCTGGAAATGAAATAATTCCATAGACTTGGTTTTGGGATGAAAGTCACAGATTCATACAGTTTATCAAACAAGTTTTAAACATGTTTATTCCCTGTCTCATCACATCTCTATAGGATGCCAGTTTCTTTAATAGCAACACAGACAACAAGGAATCACATGCAAGCCAATGGCACCAAAAACTTTGTCTTCAACAGTTCTTCCAATTTGTAAACTGGTTGACTCAATAAATCTATCGAATTCCCACTGATAATGGAAATGGTTTTTGCATTTGATCTTGTGAAAAGATGAAAAAAAATTTATTTAAAGTTGTTTTACTCTATATTTTGTGATTTTGTTTATTTTTTATTGTTATATATATTTATATTTCTTTGATAAATATATTCTACTTTATTTTTATTTTTTATTTACATTTGTGATGCATATTTTTTTCTTTTCCCTTTATGAAAATTTATTTTTGTGCAAAACCTTAATACTATTCTTTTATCCTGCATCTCTCTGCCAGCTATGCATTAAATAGTGAAGTACATGAAGTTAAGGAGGTGGGGGTGCCTCACATAGGAAAGGTTGAGAATCACAAACCTAGAGATGAGGGTTTCAATTTAAGATAGCAACTATTCCAATACTCTCTCAATATATTTTTAGCTTATAAATTATTTTAATTATTTGAGCTTATCATTAGAGAATAAATTTTAGTGTAGAGAGTCAGGTTGTTAGGCAGAAGGTAGGATAAAAAGAGACAGACTATTGTTATACAGTAAATGAAATTCTATTGGAATTAACACAGTATGCCGTAATGGAATGACAATGTGTTATACCGTTTGTCTAAAGTAGCAGTGAATATGTCACTTAGATTTATGTAAAAAGCTTTATTTAAAGTCAACAAAAAACTCCAAATAAACAACTAAATGAATATTATATGAAACATCTAAATAAATATAAAAAGTAATAAAACTGCTAATTTTTTAAATTTAAGTTAAATTTCAAAATTTGGTTAATTTCTGGTTATTTCATATTTTGACAGCAAGGAATGTGTTCTGCAATATTTTACTAAAAGCTAGGTATGTATAATGCACACAGACACATATTCACGTTTAAAAATGTGTATATTCATCCATTTGTTCAATTGTTTTATGCTCATTTTTATTCATACTTGCATGAGTTAGATGAATATATAACTGTGGTATTATTTTACAGCTGAATGCCTTCCAAATAAGGGATCTCTCATTTCACAAGTCTTCAATGGTGTGAAGCAAGCAGACGTTTTGTTGATAAAAGTGACAACAACACTGCTCATAGCTTCTGACTTTCATAAAATGCAAACATATACATACACACGACTGGCTTCTTTCTGCTACTATTTACCAAATTCACTCACAGCTTTGGTTGGCTTAGGGCTATAGCAGAAGGCACTTGCTCAATGTGACTACGTATATGTGTACATGGGTTGTCTCAAAAGTGATGCAAAAGTGAGCACAACTTTCTTATTAACTGACAGAGGTCATTCATTGCACATGTTGGTAGAGTAATTCTTCCTCAATAGTAACTCTTCCTTTTCATTGCAGATGAATAATGGATTCAAAGCAGAAGGGACATACCATCACTGAGTTCTTGAGGGAGTTAAACAATGAGACATTCACAGAGGGCTACATGTTGTTTAAGGAGATGATGCTAATGACTAAGAGAAATGTGGATGGATGGATGAAAAGTTTAAAGAAGAGGAACCAGTTCTGAAGACAAACCACACAGAGGGAAATCATCAACTGTGATCCCTGATATGAATTAGCAACAAGTGAATAAACTGATTTGTACAAACAGATAAGTCACAATCGGTGAGCTTGCTGCACATCTTGATTCTGGTCACAAGACTTTACAGAAGATGGTGGAAGACTTTGGGTATTGGAAAGTGTGTACAATGTGGGTACCTTGACAGTTGATAGCAATTTGAAGGGGAGAAGAGCAGAAGTGTGTTCTGATCTGTTGGAAGCAAATGAAACCAATAAAGACATATTTTTGCCTGATCAGGTGACTAAGGTTGACATGTGACCATATCTTTATGATGCAGAAACAAAGGCTCAGTTAATGGAATGGCATCACACATCTTGTCTAAGACTTAAGAAGTTGAAGAGCCAACACTCATCACAGAAAATCATGGTAACCGTTTTGAGGGATGACAAGGGCATCAGTTTCCTTGGTTTTCTGGCATATAGCTGTACTGTGAACAGCAAATTGTACACTGAGACAATAAAAAAGAAACTTAAAGGGACAGAACAAGAATCAAAAACAATCCTGATTCACCTTGAGAATGTGCAACCACATCTACCTGTATAATCTAATGTGGTACCCTACAACTTCTGCTTGTTTGGTCCAATGAAAGACAATTTTTAGGGACAACAATTTGATGACATGGATGAGGTAAAAGTGAGTGTGAAGTAAAGGGTACAAATGTATATCACTGAATATTTTCAAAAAGGATTCAAAAGTTGGGTTCAACTATGGCGTAAATGCATCCCTTGTGATGGAGACTAAGTGGAATGGTAATACCTTCATAAAGATGAAAGGCTACTCTACAAACATGTGCAACTTATTAGTTAATAAAAGTGTTGCTCCTTTTTCATTACTTTTGGTATAACCTGAATGTGTGTGCATGTGTGTGTGTGTGTATATATAAACTGTTGGTGGGTATTTTGGTTGGTTCCCTCTCAAGGTGATATACCACTGTTCAACGTCTGTTAAATATAGTTGATACCCATCTACCTATCTACCCAGCTCTTACAGTGAGGGTGGAAGATGTCATTATGTTAAGGTTTATAGTTAACATAGTTGATAGAATCTACCCCTGTCTCCTGCTCTCTTTTTCTCAAAGATTAAATCCTGGAAGATACTTTTTATGTTTGTTGTCAGTGATGATCCTCCATTGGCCTCTATCAAAGAAGGGATTAGAGTTAGAAGATTAATGCGATTAGTAGTGATTGAGGTTTAAAAAAAATTACCAGATTCCTTGAATTCTCCATCAATATTTGAACCTAATAGACATAACAATAACAATAATAATAACAACAACAACAACAATAATAATACTAATGATAAATACAAGACATTTAAGACAATTTCAGCAGCAACAAATGAATTTTAAGAAACTTGTTTTATCACCATCATTTAAATTAAAAACTGTATAGCAGTGCGTTAAGGCATGGGTTTGCTGCACAGTTGCCCAGAGGCCTCACAGATCCAGGGACCCAATTCTGATCTATGTATGCCATGACTTGCTGTTAATAAATAGACTGTATAGGACCCAGTGAACTGATTTGCCCGGGAGTGGGTGGTGGTGGCGGCTATAAAGCTAAGATGGCCCTGCTGTGGAGTTTTACATGAAATAATTAAACCTGCATCTAATTACACAATTGTATTTCTTAGGTGACATGAGTTAAACAAGACAAAGTAAATATTCCTTAATATGAAACCTGTTACTTTCATTGTTTAACCCTGACCCAGTGACCCTGTGATCATAGACATTCCAGCAGTGACCATCCCATATGGTTTTGGTCAGATATAATCTAAGTAAAACTTCATTATCCATTGCCTCCTTTCTTCTTAAGATGATAGGGCATGATCCAAGGGAGATTTTTGCTGCTATTACTAGCAGGATGAGTGACTGCAGAGATAGTCTATTGTTGGTTTGTATATCTAAAACTGGTAATGTTATTGTGAACAAAGAATTGTCTCCAACCAAAAGAGAGTTGCTTCAGCAAGAGTAAAGTGAAAAATAAAAACATGTTGACAAAACAATATTAACATAAAATATTGTGTAATACAACAAAAGAACAAAGATTTAATTATTTAATTACGGTGCCCCAGCATGGCCGCAGTCTGGTGACTGAAACAAGTAAAAGAATAATCATAACAGATATGGAAATATTGTAATATTGAAACTCATTGTGAAAGAAACTATATTTGTAATTAAAAACTGTTCCATTTAAAGCTTCATTAACAAGTGTGAACTGATAGCAATTTCTCATTTTGTTGGTTGCCACCCTTACAAAGAATTTACCTGCGTGAATTCTTCAGAAAACACCTGGTTTCAACCGAATAAACATAAGTGATATATTGATTGTAAATACAGATCTAATGTAAAAACTATCATGAGATGTTGGGGCTCAACTTTAACATGTGTTAAAACAAGTTGTGCCAATTTCACTGCCATAATAATTCCACCAAACTAATTATGCTGGCATTTATTCAAAGTGGAAATTTTGGGCCAATTTTGCCAAATGTGAAGAGCACGTATAATGGGCAAATGAAACACTATTTACAAAAATAAAGAATGAAAAATAATTAAATAGTTAACTAGAATCTGTCGGTTAAAAAGCAATGAATAACAAAAATTACCTTTTGTATATATTGATATATTATCAATACCATGATCTTCTTCTTTCATAAAGTTAAAAAAATCTCCCACAGTATGTGATATTGGTTTTAAAACAAATTCACACGTCTCTTGACGGGAAGGTAAAGGCACTGAAAATACAGGTAAGCCGTCTCTATACTGCAAACTTGCATCTGGAAAATAGAAAAATATTTGTTAAATAGTAATATATTGGAGTTTATTTCTTTTTAGACAAAAACTAAAACTATTTACTTAATTTCCCCTTCAGATCTCACTTTGCTTTGTAAAAAAAAAAAATATATTTCTGATATGATTGATTCACTGATGAAGTATTTCAATATTTTTGTTGTCATTAGCAATTAATTTCCTGACGAAAATTAATTAAATATCAAGTTGATGAAAACCTGCTGAAAATGTTTTGAAAGTTTTTCAAATATTTTATTAAATAATGAATCTGTTTGACAGACTCTCCCATCAAAGATGATGTATGAGTGTTCAGCTGTTGCTGAATGACCTGCACAAATAATTTGTTTATAGTGATCAAATGTATGTGTTGTACATTAGCTCACTCCCTCCATCAAATCGATGTTGCTTGAACAGGTGCACAGTGTACCACGCATCAGGTGTCAAAGTGATCGCAGTGCAACGTGATATGAAGTGTTTTGCTCAAGAAAACAACATACCACCTGGTCTAGGAATTGAAACCACGATTGTGGGTGCAACACACTAACCACCAGGCCATGTGTCCTCACAATGAATATGTACAATGGATACAATAATCATATATTTTGGAAATGCAGACATTTTTGTTAACTCTTTCCTTACTATATTTTTGTTGAAATGCACAACCTTTGTTTCTTTCTGAAAATAATGAAGAATTTAGTAAAATAACTTTAGTAAAGTAACTAACTGGTATATGGAACAAATCCATATGGGATTTTGATGGAAGGTTTTGATTTAGATTTCTTTGAAACAGGAAGTTTCTATCATAGAACTAGGAGAGTCTCAGGTGCATTAGTATCATAAGGGTTAACTACCATTTGTTTGGATAGCTTTAAAACAAACTCTATCTAGAATATATTTGAAGAGGATAATTCTGTGAAATTTAAACTATAAAATCTTTTGCTTTCTGTAGAATGGAGTTATCAGGTGTGTCTACTATAGAAGAAAAAAAACAACATTCATTAAAACTTTGTAGCAATAATTTTTGACAAGAAGCCTAACCTTGTCACTGAACAAACAAGTACCAGACCACATATCAAAGAATGAACATAATACTATGTCTAAACAAAATATGTTCCAATAACAAATTTGAAATATGTTCCAACTTACCAGTTACCATTTACTATTGATATTTCTAACTGAACAAGAGCTATTTTCTATTTCTTAGAAAGCAACCAGTCAATAATCTCCATTTTACAGAGAGACAAAAAAAATGCATAAAAAAATAAACGTTTTTGTAATCTTAACTTGTCATTCTTTGATATTTTAGTCAATTCCTTTTGTTACTAAAGGACAAAGTTCAGGTCTTTAGCAGAGTCAATAATATTGGAATTATAGACAACATGGTACTGGAACTCTTATCAATATGCATCAATCTAGAGATAAAATTGTTCTAATTGAAATTAATTGCTCTAAAATTTAATCCTGGACTACAAGTCAGCAGTTTGACATAAACGGTTGACATATTTAAAACATTTCTAACCAATTTTAAAATTGTTATGATTAATCTGATGTCATACAAACTGGAATATTATGCAATATATAAAAACAAAGAAATCAGCCATTTTGAGAATAATTTAACTGATTTTAGTTCAATATTTTGTGTAGGAATATAGCGGCAGATGATAGATTGTGCCTCAAAGTATATCTGCAACCAAACAACAGGGAAATATACAGTAACAACAACAACAAATAGAAAAACATTGAAATGTTTATAGCCTTATTACATAAAACTCATCCTTTTAAATGCAGAAAACAGATACAGACACATAGATTTCGTCAGATAATAGCACCAAAGATATTTACCTTCATTTATGGAATACTTTATCATAAATTGTGGTTCTACAAATTTTTAACAGGTCTCTAATACAGGATGTCCATAAATTACCATTACAATTTGAAAAATTCAGAAAAAGAAGGAAAAAATAAGGATAACTCAGCAGAGTTTATTTATTGGAGAACATAGGCAAAGAAATAAAGTTTTATTAGAAACATCAGAACCCTTCCACATGAGCACCATTGGTTGCACATAATCTGCTGAGTCATCTATATATTTTTCTTCTGAATTTTTCAAATTTTAAAAGGTAATTTATGGACACCCTGTATATCATTAGCCATACTGAGGAAACCAGATGAGTTTCTTGACACAGAATTCTAGGACCAGACACCTTTCCTAATGTCAACCATTGCTTTTAAATAAAATACTTTATTCCACTACTCTTTCACATGTCAAACTGCTGAACACAAATTAAGATATGCCGAGACAAATGCACGTGGGTACAAACACACCACCACTTTAATGCCTACTTTTCCAGGCTGACATGGGTCAGACAAGACTTCATTGGGGAAGATTTTCTAAAGCTAGATGGTCATTTTGTTGCCAACTCTCAACTGTTTCCAAGCAAATTATTATTTTCTCTCATCTCTCAAACAACAACTTGGACATACTTTCACAGAGGATTGCAAACAAACATTGTTTGTCATTTGTATAAACCTGGATAAGTCATTTAGAACCTGTGCTCACCTGTCAAGACAGGGGGACTATGTACACACACTATGTTTATCAAACCTCTTTCAGTTTCCATCTACCAAAATTTCACTCACAAGGTATTGTTCAAACATCAACTATAATTTTTGGTACCACACATGGTAGAGGTGGGGGGTGTTGTTGTGGGTCAGTAACTCGGTCACTGTTCAGTGGAGTTTTAACATATTAGTAGCAGCAGTCTTTACATGGGAGTAACCAGATTTGATAGCATTAGGTTAAAATTCAAGCTGGATGACCAACATTCAAGGATTCAGTACTCTACCTTTGTGTGTGTGGGGGTGGGCAGCCAGGCCTAGGGTGGTAGATCTGGATTGTTACCTGCCAATGGCTTGAAATTCATTAATAGGCTATATCTCTGTTGACAACAATAAGATCATTCTTTCTGTTGGTCAGGTGGTTTTGTTTAAACTTGGCCAACATGTTGTACAACAAACAATGCTAGAATCATGGAATTGTGAAGGAAACTTCTTCACCTGCAACTGTTTGTCAAAGAAGTGAGTGAAGCAACCATATACACACACTTTAATAATTGTATCGTTATCTCACTGTTTCTAACAGAGAAGCTATATTTCTTTCTTTAATTTCTGAGCTATGATAAATTAAAATAATAATAAAAGCAATGATCAGACAACTTTTATCTTTTGTCTTTGTTATTTTAAGTATTAATTAACAATGAGCAATAAGAATTGAGACAATGAAATTAGTGAATGTTTAGAGGAAATAAAACCACCAAAGATGAAGTTAATAGTTTAATCGATGTAGACGGCACCACTTAATGGTTCACTTCAGAAACTAAATGAGAAAAAGACAAAAGAATGTCTAGTTATCTGTGGTATATTTTGTAAATAAAGCCAAACTGAATCAAGAGCATCAATTTAATAATAATAATAATAATAAAAAAGATGGGCTATGGCAAATATTCTGCTCAATACCACAGATTTGCTTATCAGTTGCTTGACCGTAACCAGTTGAGCAAGTCTCTTAATGGCTGATGGTATATGCATCTCTGATCACGAGCAGGAGTAGTGAGGGAGCACCATAGCCATGTGTGGAGAGGAATTCTTTGGGGTTTGAATACTTCACCTCTGGAAACATGGGTGTTTCATTCATCATTCTTAAACAACTCTTATTCAGAGACCTTTTGAGCAAAACGTAAAGACGGATGAAATGCCGCTAAACATTTTGTCTAGTGTGCTTACAATTCTGCTAGCTTGCAGCCATAATAATAACAATGGTTTCAAATTATGGCACAAGGCCAGAAATTTGGGGGGAGGGGGTAAGTCAATTACATCGACCCCAGTGTTCAACTGGTACTTATTTTATGAAAGGCAAAGATGAAAGGCAAAGTCGACAACGGCAGAATTTAAACTCAGAACGTAGAGACGGACCAAATGCCGCTAAGCATTTTGCCCAGCATGCTAATGATTCTGCCAGCTCGCTGCCTTAATAATAATAATAATCCTTTCTATATTAGACAATCCTTTCTATTCTTAATAATAATAATAATAATAAAGTATGATCAGTAAACAAGTGTCACCTTAATCTGCTGGCTGTGGACAGCTGACAATTTCCATCATACCCAGCAAAATAAAGTGGAGATATTTCACGATATAATAATATTAATAACACGACCCACAAGTTGTGAAAAAAAATGAGAATTACAAGATCTTTCAAGACTTCATAAAGACTATTCAAGCAAGAAGACCAGATATGATCATAGAGGACAAAATAAATTGTGTAAAATAATAGTTTTTTCCTCAACGGGGTTCTCCACACCACAACTAAACCTATTGTAATCGGAGAGCGCAAGGTGGCGTATGTGACATGGAGCCAGCTTGGACTGTGCCCTGTGGGCACCTATCCTACTCTCCTCTCTGTGGATGTCCAGTCCCCTCAAAACAAATGGGAACCCTCCAATGTGGCATGATATCGGACGAGTTAGTGTGCCAACTTGCCCAGCAACGCCTGGCATGTTTCCGCTCAGCCTCTGAGCCCCACAGCAGAGCCTGGCTCAATGCATCACTTGTGACTGCCTGTGCATCAGTGTTTTCCTTAGGCTTGGCCTTCAGATTGCTGAGCCTCACAAATGCCAATGCAGATCCACTGTGGATTCTTTTGGCTTCCACCCATTCATATGCCATTATAGTGCTGGCTGCTGTCCACGCCATGCTGCTCTTAATGAGGTCATAAAACATGGCCTAGATGCTGTAGGCTTCCATTTCTAGGTCGAGCCAGCAGGACTAGATTGAGGGGATGTAAATGGCCTGACAGTATGACAATTTTTCCGTTCCGTGGTGGTAGGCCCCTAGTCTGGGATGCCACATGAGACACCTTCTCCAACGGCAACTTGGGGGTGTTCAGCTACCAGCCCAGGCTTCGCTGTTCATCAGGCTGAGATACCTTTTCCAGCGGCAACTTGGGGGTGTTCAGCTACCAGCCCAGGTGCCGCTGCTCATCAGGCTGAGAAAATCAAACTGTCAAAGTATTGGTCACTCTCTGACAGGTTTATGGTTGAACCTGTGGCAGTGGAGACCCCCCCCCCAGCCTTCTCGGCAACTTGAACCATATCCCTGTTCACTGCTATTAAGGTGGAGATGGCTATCTTCAAGTGCAGGCCCTATGAGTCAGAGTGGCTGTTCCAGTGCATCTCCCTTGCCATCCTCTGGGGTAACACCTTTTCAATTTTGTCTACTGGGACCATGAAGCAGTCTGATAAGCCTCTTTACATATTTCTCTGCTGTGAGGAAGAGAAATTAAACAATATTCACACATTATATATGTGATTTTGCAATACCCTATGGTACCAAAGAAATGGAAAGAAAAATTGAGAAATATCAGGATCTAGCCAGAGAGCTGAGAAGACTGTGGAAGACCAAGACAACAATAATTCCTGTAATAATAGGTGTATTTGGCACAACACTAAAAATGCTACCTAAAGACTGAAAGAAATTGGAATTGAAACTCGTATTGTCAGCCTGCAGAAAAGTACCACCCTATATTCTGCAAGAATCCCAAGAAAAATTCTTGAGATTCGAGGAAACTTGTTGTCATCAAAACTAAAGATAAAATAACTGCTAACTAAATTAGCATGCACTAGTGTAATAATAATAATAAAAATAATTTGAAAAGAATGTTATCATAGAGTTAGAAGCATCCTAAAGAGTGAACTTAATGCAAGAAACAGGATTGATGCAGTGAATACCTAAGCTATATGTTGTGACCTACAGCTTTAACATCATAAAATGGTCCATCAGTGAGATTATCAAAATTGATAGAAAAGTATGCAAGCTCCTCATAATGCAATGCATGCACCACCCAAAGGAAGATGTAGATAGACTATACATCCCAGGAAAGGATGGAGGACATGGACTGATGCAGCTGTGACTGTCTCTAAAGACAGTAACTATAGGGATAGATGCCTATCTAAAGAACACCAATGACTGGATGCTTAAACTTATCTGCAGATATGAATGTTTCCAAAAAATGAACTCAGTATCAGAAGAAGAAAAGAAATATGTAAAAGAATTAAAGATCACTGAAACTGAGGTTCAACTCGATGAAACAGAAGAATCTGCTGTGATAGCAGAATAGATAAAACACATCAAATCAAATGGATTGTGTGCTGTGAAATACATAGAAAAGTAAGGCACTGCATGGCAAATACCCTGAAAGGGTCAGTGATCCGAATGTAGTCACTTGTAATAAACAAAGCCACACTGAATGAACATTTAGACCCAACACATCAAAAGAAAAAAAAATACATCAAAGAAACTATCAGAGAATGGTGTTATTAGAAAAGTATACAAGACTTTATATATCTTGGCAGCACAATATCAAAAGATGGATGTAATGACAATGAGCTTCAAGAAAGGATGGCAAAGAATGAAAGCATGGCATTTGGATGACTGTGTCTATAGTGTTGAAATTATTAGGTTTCCATCAGAATCAATTGTAAGATCTACAGAACAGTAATGCAATTCACTCCTTTATATGGTGCTAAACCCTGGACACTGTACAAGAATCAGGTATTCTATGAGATACTTATACTCAATCTTGAAAATCTCCAGGAGGGCCAAGGTTTCCAGCGGCAAGATATTAGGGAAATCAGAGTTGATAAATATGGAAAGTTTGTTCATCAGGAAAAATCTACGTTGGATGAGGCATGTTGACTACCATCCGAAAGACTGCTCAAGCAGATCTTGTACTCACCACTACCTGAAGGGCAGAATGAATGTGATGAACCTTAATGCCATTATAAGGACACAAGGAAAAACAAAGTACAAAACCCTTATGCTGTGGCTATCCATAGTCTGCTAAAGAGTGGTTTGCAAAATGGTAGGTCAATAACTATCAACCAAATTGTGATGCTAAAGATCAACAACCATAAAATATTAGAAATACAAGGTGTATTCCACAAGTTTTGAAACTTTTTCAGGAGAGACAAATTCATAGAAGTACAAAACTCTTATCTCCTTCAAAATAGTATCCTCTGACTTCAATGCACTTGTTGTAGTGCTCCAATCGCTCCATGAAGGCCCCATGGAAGTTCTCCAAAGTGAAGGTGTCCAGGATCCTTATCACAGCATCCTTCAAAACAACTGCCCGTAAGTTCTCCTTCAGCTCAGAGAACAACCAAAAGTCACAGGGAGCAAGATCTGGACTGCAGAGAGAGTGAGGGACAGTTTTGATGCCTGTTTCTGTCAAGTAGGTGCTTATCACTGAGCATCCTGCAAACATTTTGCACCTGTTCAGATCTTCATAAATAATTCTGTATACAGTTGCCTCACCAACTTCAAACTATGCTTATTGTCATTAATGATACATGATAGTTTTCATCCAGAAAATTGTGAATTTTTTTTCAACCAACTCTGATGTTCTGACGCTCTCCCTCTCACACCTCTGCTCTACCAGCCACAAACCTTTTGTTCCAGCAAAAAAGTTAATCCATAAGCAGTCTGGAGCATTTCATAAGTTTCTGTAGTGTTTTTGACCAGTTTAACACAAAAGTTTATTGCATAGTAAGCTTCCATGAATCAAAGAAACTCAAAGGGAAGGTTGTCTGAACACGGTTATATGAGGATCCAGAATAATGGTGATGTTGGAAGAGTAAATTTAATAATGAGAAAGCTGGCTGGAGAGCTGTACCACTATAAGCGACCCATCCCGGTAAAGACTGAGTCCCCTAAACCGAATATGTAGAAAGATTATAGAGGTACACTGAAGACAACGACAATCAGAACTAATGGAATAACAGATAAACTGATTTTAAAGATTAAATTGTTCAGAATATATCTTAACTAATTCGATAAGTTGTAGCAAATCAAGCAGAACATGGAAATTCCAAGTTTTAATTTATAAATAAATGAAAAAGGTTATCAATGAATACAAGAATGTGATGACAGCATTATATTTTCTTCAGATAAAATCTACATTAAAGATATTACGATAAAAACACTTATTCAGTCAATAAATCAATAAAAAATAATCACCCACTCATCAATGATAAATAAATGTGTATTTGGAACATTTAAATTTATCCAAAACAAAGAGAATTTTGTTTTCTTTTATCTATCTCTGTTATTGCCAGTCACTCACCTCACATTGCCACCTCCAATAGCTCTGTCTCCACCACCATCATACTCTTGCTCCTTTCACCCACATATTCTGGTCTTTCTGATGTCATCTTTTTCCTATTCCTCTTTCATGTTCCACTAAACAAAGGCACATACTCTATGTTATTGAGTACTTTTGCCCTTCTCACCCACCATTTTTCTGCTGTCATTACTTTCTCTTCTATTCCCCAATCTGCTCCTCGTAGGTTACTGACTAATCTCTACATTGCTCAAGGACAATGCACTGCCCAGGAATTGAACTGACAACCTTATGACCATGAGTCAAACACCATTATCAGAAGGCCACCACTTTGAGGTTTAGGTGTCAGAGGTATCCATCAATGGGTATTTAGTCTATTGACATCCGGGACTTAATAATGGAAGCTGTGGCATTGATAATATTCTCAAAGTCACCAACAGAATATGTGAAATAATTACAATCACAAAAATAAAGATGGGTGACTTTGATTTTATTATATTTCATGTCAAAGGTGGCAAGCTGGCAGAATCATTAACATGTCAGAAAAAATGCTTAGCGATATTTTTTTCGACTTTACATTCTGAGTTCAAATGCTGCTGGGGTCGACTTTGCCTTTCATCCTTTTGGGGTTGATAAAATAAGTACCAGTTGAGCACAGCGGTCAATGTAATCGACTTACCCCATTTCCCAAAATTGCTGGCCTTGTGTCAAAATTTGAAACCATTATTATACTTCATCTTATTATACTTCAACTAGGCGTGGCGTGGCTGTGTGGTAAGAAGCTTGCTTCTCAACCACATGGTTCTGGGTTCAATCCCACTGCGTGGCATCTTGGGCAAGTGT
>JAOPUL010000001.1:94501026-94518846 GCA_027564515.1 Octopus rubescens | reverse complement strand
CAGCTTGCCAGTTTCCAGTCAAACCGTCTAACCCATGCCAGCATGGAAAACAGACGTTAAATGATGATGATGATGAGTGTCACCAGTCGGCATGGTCTTTTTCATCTCTTTGATGATCTGTTTTCACCACTTTGACCCAAGTCTCCCTCAGTTACTCTCTTCTACATATTCTGATGTCTTTGAGCACTTCTTTAAACAGCTATCTTTCTCCATATACATCACATGCTCACACACGTACAGCCTTCTCTCTTGCACATATCTATTTCCTGTTATGTTCAGCTTTTCTCTTAGTTCACTTGTGCTCCACTGTGCATGCATACATGTATTATACATCTAGTGGAGCAGGCTCAATTCATCTCTTTTTAGTTTTAACAAACCCTCTGCATTGAAGCCCCATGTTTCACTACCAATGCAACATTACACTTCATACACAAGCATCATACAATCTGCTCTTCACTCTGCCTTTTGTTGTCAGCACATGTAATAGCTCCCTGAACTTTTTGCAACTAGGTCTTACTCTATGCTACTATGCTTTCTGAACATCCACCCCAACTGCTTCTAGAAAGTTATCTTGGCATTGGAGAGAGTCTATTTCACATATTCTCTTAATACTTATTGTCTCATGCATCTACCACATACAAAGTTACTTCCTCTGTTAGCCTGCTTGTAATCCTACTTCACCTCTTATGCATCCATAGTTTACACTGAATAAACTGTATGGAATCTCTACCAACTCCTTTTCTACACCAAGCATGACCATTTCCCTGATGATAGCAAGGTCATCTGTTATTTCTTATTCAATAATTCTTTAGTTTTTGCTAAGTTTATTTTCAGTCCTCTTGACTCTAGATTTTGTTTCTATTACTGGAATTTCTTTCCTAATTCTACTACATATTCATCTATAACACCTTGTTCATCAGCATACAGGAGCTCTCATGGGTAGCCTGTTTTAAGCTTCTCTATTATGACTTGGAGAACTATAATGAATAGAACATGGTTGAGAACTGACCCGTGTTGTATTCCTATATTCATGCTGGATTTATTGCTGTACTCACACCTTGCTAACAGCAAGCATCTTTACACTGCAGCTCTCACAAGCCATTTGTCTACCCCAAGCTTCCTCAGTGGCCACCAAATCAAAGTGTGAAACTCTGTCAAAGGCCTTCTCTTTGTTAACAAATGCAAGATATAGGGGCTTATTCCTGGTTATATACTTCTGCAGCTGTCTCACTTGAAATATATCATCAGTCGTTCTTCTTAGCCTAAAACCAAACTGCAGTACATCTGTGTTGATTCTCTTCCTAATCAATTGTGCTATAATTCTTTCAGTAATTTTCATAACCTGATCCAACAGTTTTATCAGAATTTTTTGTTCTAACTAAAAGTAGTATTTTGAATATTTTTCATTTTAAAATTTCAGCTGTTCATTTCTTGGAGTTAATTGTTATCCTTAAGCATTGAATCAAAGTGTTATATTTTACTGTCTTAGATAGTAGTACAAGATCTATCTGCCATAGATTATCCAAGAAGTAATTATTTATATTTGAAGATATAGCTTATCTGGAATAGTTCATCATAGGGATTTCTTTCTGTGTTTGCACTAAAAATGAATTGGGATGTTACTATTATATAGCTGTTGTTTGTTCTATTGCATTAAATATGTCTAATTTTTTCCCCACAACCATATATTAATTACTATCAAATACTTCTTTTTTTTCTTTTCACAGCATCACTGCAGAAACTGTGGCAATATTTTCTGTAATGAATGTTCTGCAAGACAGTCATCAATTGTATCGTCTAAAAAGCCAGTCCGTGTCTGTGATACTTGCTACAAGGAACTTCAGGAAAGCAATTGATCAAATCCATCTGATTAGCAATCTTACATTGCAACTTTAGAATGATACGTGTCTTATCTTTAAATTTCACAGAAATATATTTTCAGTCGTTGAAGAGATGAATGAATCCAATAAAGACTCTTTACCTTGCATGATTTACCATAATACTGAATTATAGATGGCTGCTAATGTTACTTAGTTACAGTAAAGATAATCACACAATCTCTTTCAAGTAAATTCTGTTACAAAAATTGTTCATTTTAAAAATATAGATTCAATCCTGTCGATTATTGTTCATTCAGATTTTAATATTAAGAAGTTTGACATTTTTTTTTCAATGTTACTTTCACATTTTCCTAGATGTTTCCAAGTACTCATGTGAGTCTTATTTTCCTTGTTCAGTGATATATCTATTTCAAAGAAAATTTTTATTTAGTGTGTGTGTATATACGGTTTAATTAATGCATGCTGCTTAACCTTGACTAATGAACCTAACAAGCTAATCTGAAAGCTATTCTGAAAGAATACTTGAGTGAGTGGGTGAAGCACCAAACTATTTTGGTTGAGGGAAAGATATCGATTAGCCTGACATCAAAAGATAACTTGTATATTTAACATACAGGAGTAAAAGCAATGTAACTTATGCAGGATTTGACTTCAGAAAATAGATGTATGAAACTACAATACCATAAAGCATCTAGACAAATATTGTATCTTCTGTGCCAATATCATTGTCCTCTTTCTAGAATAACAATGTTAAATACTTGTTATCAGTGTTTCAACTTTGTAGTTTAAGTGCTAAGTTTTTGTGCCAAAGATCCTGAGTTCAAACTATAACATTGTTTTGACCTTTAACCCTTTCGTGGATATATTTCTACTGAATAGACTGCCTGTATGTTTCAGTTAATATTTTGTAAAATCAAGTTTTTGGAAGGGCTTAATAAAATATCTAAATTTTATAGGTATCCTAGTGTTGACTAACCTTACAATATTATTCATATTGTGATGAGATTATGAGCGAGATTTCAATTTAAATAGAAATACTTTAGTAAGAGCAGTCTCAAGTGGGTTTGTATTAAAAGGTTTAAACTCTTCAAGTCTGTTTAGAGATTATGCAACTGTAAAATTTAGGACTTCCACATTTACATTTGTGTCAGTGATGTTAGGCGACATAATTCTATCTATCTCTGTTTACCTAACTGTAAATTGAAATACCACTGCTAATTCACATTTGTGCGTTTAATGTTAAATAAGACACAGGACTTTACTATTTACTGTTTATAGAGGAATCGTTGATGTTAGTAAAGACACCTGACCATAATTTCCCTTCTTTGACTTCTCATGCAATTGTCCAGACTTACAGTACCACCAGCCAACAAGAGATGGCGCTTTTTTTTTTCTTAAATAGCAAAATTTTATTTTCTATTTGTTCACATTAACTTTTGAAAATAAAAATATAAATTTGTTTTATTTTTTTTAACGCAACCACTTTATCAGAATTCTGGAAAGATATTGATGAAATTGATCTCCAAAAATCTGTATAAAAGAATAAAACTGTCTTTCAATAAAAGCGAAACTGTCATAAATTTATAAACATTTTACTATGTATAAAAGATATAAATACTATTGAGATAAAAAATGACCAAAATGCTTCAATTTTCATAACTGGTGTCTTATCTTCATTTTGTGAAATGTATTTTGTGTCAGCAATTTATGTAAATATTTTAAATTACAGATTAGTACTAATTTCAAACAATGTCTCCTTTTTTTCAGGAACAGCTTGATATATTGGTGAACAGTCAACAGCATTGGAGAGCATAAAGATTAAGGTTGTAGTTGAGAAAAAGTTAGCTGACATAGGGGACTGGAAGCCATGGAAAAGAGTTACCTGTATCATGATGATTTGTGCAGGGTATCAAAATGCCAACATCATGACTGCTGTTCAATGTTCTGTGAATACTAAAGGCTGTAAGATGTGATATGGACATCATGAAAACCAAGTTCCCCCAAACTGTGATGGTCTTTGGATGTGTCTCCAGTGAGGGTGACATCATTCCACCCCACATCTTTAAACAGGGCCTTAGGCTCAATTCAGACAGCTATGTGAAGCTGGTGGAGACTGTGGTCAAACCCTGTCTGGAGATGAAAAACCATACATGTGGCAGCACTACTGAAAAACCATACATGTGGCAGCACTACTGAAAAACCATACATGTGGCAGCAGGATACAACCCTTTGCCATACCGCCACGAAGTGGTTGGAGAATTTCTACAACTTCTCCATCCCCAATTTCTGGCCTCATAATTTCTCCAATTGTAATCTCATGGTTTACTGTATGTGGGGCGTGGTTGAGAAAGACACCAGCCGCTCTGCCTGCAACACCAAGACTAAGCTGGTAGTTAAGATCTTCCCAGGGACACAGTGAGGAACACATGCGCAAGGTTCCAGAGCCATCATGAGGCTGTGGTGGAAGCTGAGAGCAGCTACTTTGAGTAAACTATCATCTCCCAGCCATAATCTGCTTGATATTTTGGAATTTTTTAAAATACTTTTATTTTTGGACAGGATATTGTTTTCTTTTCCTTTTATGCAAACTATCAAATTTAGCCCAAACACCCTGTATGTATGTACATATATCATTTTAATGTCAACTTTTCTGTGCTTGCAAAAGTGTGTGTGTGTGTTCATATTCTCACAATGAGCCCAGGAGGTGGGTAACAATGCAAATTGTTTACATCTCCCACAGCTTAATGGTTCAACTTGGAACTATAATAGTACTTGAAATTTAAAAAGGGGGGGGGGCAACAGGAAGGGGTATCCAGTCATAGGATATTGCCACAGTGTCTTGTCCAATATATGCCAGTACCAAAAAGTGGCCCTTCAAATGATGATTGTGGTTATGGTTTAAGAAAATATTTTAAGGATGATATGGCCAAGTGTCTCATTTTGGAAAGCTTATTTAATGTCACTTGGGGATTCTTAAGACATGTTAACTCTGCAAGGCCAGGCATAAAATATGGTGCTGTCTAGAGATATATAGTCTTAGAACGTCTTTATGACTAATTATTGTTCTTATACCTAACTGAAATTAGACATAACTATTTGTAGATAGAGACAAGAAAAGTTCAACATTTAAACCTGTCATCAGTAATAGAGAATAATATACATTTTCTAAAAGCAACTGTGTAGTGAGTAGTTATGACAAGACTTGATGGCAGTTTATATACATTTATTGCTACAATTGTATAGGGCTTCATGAAAAACAGACAGTGTCAAATTATAAGAACAGGAGTTGAAATCATAAAGATTAAACCTATTGGCACGTATGGCGTTGATTTTTCATCATCTCCGAGTAGGTAATTAGCTGTGAAAGTAGCTATTATGAGGAATCGCGCTGGTTTGAGTATGAAGCTGTAAAAAACAGCTTGAGAGCAGAGTTATGACTGAGTCGAACTCTCTCTGATTAAATGTGCCAAAAATGGTTTGTTATAAAGCCGTTGCTGCAGGAATTTTCTAGAATTATCACGTGAACACTTAAACCGTATTGGTTGAAAATAAGGTCTGCACACATGATATACGTGTGAATCACATGTGATCGAACATGAAAATGAAATCAACCACCATAACTGTAAAGTTGGTTCAAGTAGATGCGTTGTCAATTTCTTTTCACACTAATTTCATGTGACAGGTAATAAGTCACTTCAGCATGACAATTATAAAATGCTACCAATAAAATATTGGCAGGCCAGTACTGAAACAGAAGGATATTAAATAAACAAAGGACCACCTTCCTCCATCTTGAAAAAAAAAAAGAATACTTTAAGATTTATTTCTCTTGAAAGTTCTACACACGAAAATGGGAAGAATAGGTTTTTAGAACAACGGGGAATCATATTTATTTTAAATTATATTTAAATTACATATATAATTCAACAGTTAAAACTGCTACTGCTATATATGGTCTCCTAAAAGGGAAACAAAAATAAATTATAGTACAAACTATGTAAACAGATAATTAAAAAAAAAAAACATAGAAAAGAAAGAAAGAAATGTAGAGAAGAGGGGGGTACAGGGGGTGGGAGCAGCACGTTCTCAGGATGGGGGTATTCAGCCACACCCCACGGTGGTGTTGCCACAGAGAATGGCCAACGACACTTGCTGCAGTAGCCACTCCATCTCGCGAGACTCATTTCTCAAGCTGGCTGCAGCAATCCCTATTTTGTGGAGGAAGGCTATGGTACAAGGACCAAGAACAGCAGACGGCTACTGGCATGAACTGATAGCGCCTGGCCAAGCTCCTGTACTTGAGGACCTTCCTCTCCTCGGCATTGTGGGCTGTGACACCGGGGTTTGTGGCAGAAGCCACAAGGTTGGTGTCGGAGATTGTGTCACAGCACGTCGCATTCCAGATTAGGGATCTGCCTCCCTCAAATGGGAAGAGGATTATCCCATTGTGGTGCTTACCGTCCCCACGGTCGAGACCTGCAGGCTCAAGTTGGGGTGGGAAGCTGGCCGCATCAAGACCCCTTCTTACAATGTCATTCAAGGCGGCGTGTCGGGGGAATCAGCCTGCGCTAAGGCTGCAGGACAAAGGATACAGGCCGAATATGTCCACTATCACTCCACAACGACATTTGTGCAGCTCACACACGTGGAGACCGAGACGTTGGGCCGCCCCAGTGCGGATGCACTCATCATCTAGAAGGGTACCAGTAGATGAGGAGGGCACTGCATTGAACCATGCACCACTATTGGGCTGTGAGGCAAGGTGGTGCTGGACGAGTGATGCCTCCAACCACTCAAGAGTGGACTTACATAGAATGTCATCCCAGTTACGTTGGACGTTCGTGATCTGGGGGACTGCTAGCCCATCAGCGGTCCAAGCAGTAATGGCTGGCTCAGGTAACTGATCAACATCCATCTCGGCTAACCCATGGAGTATGTCGCCAAGGAGATTGTGGCTGGAGGAGACTGAGGAAAGGTAGGCCAGCAGGGCCAGGTCCACCACTGATCATAGACCAGTTTGGCCTGCAACCAGCCAGTTCTACCAAAACTGACATTGCAGATCAGTTCAGCACAGCACTGGATGTCACGGTCAAAGTCACTGAGGTGGTCTATGTACAGGTGACATGGTGCACTGCGCAGCGAAAAAAGGAGCCTGAGCAGGGCAAAGCAATTCCTCAAGAGGAAGAGTGTCGAGTGCGCATCAATGAGGCGCAGTCTCTCCATCATCCTGGACAGGTTCTCGAGCTTAACCTCCAGGCACTCCAGTATGGCTTTCGGGAGGATTGGGGAGTCGAGGATGTGGACAACATCCCTGGGACTCAGCCGAGTGCCGCCAAGATGGATTGGATGCTGAGTACAACGCCTCGGAATTCAACCTCGCCGTAGCTGACATTAATCACCTCCAACTTGGACAGGTTGATCTCGAGCCTGAGAAGCTTTAGGGACAAGATAACCTGCAGGTCTCTGACGATGGTCTCAACCGGACCACCCAGTGTTGTGTCATCCAGGTACCAGACATTAAAGGGTTAGCGGACCGATTGAGCAACGTCAACTGTAAATGCAAAAAGGAGCGAACCAAGAGGGTCGCCATGCTGGACACCTGTGGAGGAGGGGACCCTGTTGTGGGCATCCATAAGTGAGGTGGGTGTACCGTAGGCGAGGTATGCAAGGGGGTGCATCTGAGGCAAGTCTCCAGGATGTGGTCTCGTCTAACGCGTTTTTGATATCCAACTTCAGTAGGAGAAGAAGACGAGCACTGAAGTGTCTGGTGGCATGAACCACAACCTCGCATCCACTCTTGACTCCCACTCCCTGCTGGACAGGGCTGAGTGCCTTGCTCAAGTCGTGGCAGGTGCAAAACCGAGATTTTCTTTAACAGAAGATCTACATCCCAATAGAACAACAGGAAGGTACTCACTCCAGCGGTGAGAATCTGGATAAGATCGCAGTGCAGCTTTGAGTTGGTGATGAAATCGGTCTACCATCCCATTAGATGCCGGGTGGTTGCTGGTGGTGTGGATGTGCTTAACACCCAACAACCATGACAGTTCTACAAACAGCTGCAACTCAAACTGTCTGCCATGGTCAGTTGTGATTCGTAAGGGAACACCGAAATGAGAAATCTAAGTGGCTATGAGAGTTTGGGCGACAGACTCTGCTGCAATATCACGTAATGGAACAGCTTCCAGCCAGCGCATACAACGGTCTATACTGGTGAGGATGTAAGGGAATCCATTGCTGACCAGCCAGGGACCAACCAGGTCAATATGTATGTGTTGAAAACAAATGTCTGGTTCATTGAAATGACCAAGCAGTGCTTGAATGTATCTGTGTATCTTTGAATGTCGACATTGTTGACAATTCCAAGACCATGTAATATGCCGATGCATATCCGGCCAGAAGAATCGGGCCGAAATTAGCTTTACCAATGAGGAGATGCCAGGATGAGAGAGCAAGTGCAAAGCATTGAAAACATGTTTCTGGTGATTCTCAGGAACTAATGGACGAGGACTTCAGTAGAAATATCACACAATATCGTCTTCTCAACTGTTGGGAGTGGTATGTATTTGAATTTACAAGTAGAAAATTTGTCAGATGTATCCAACGATGTCAAAGGAGGCTGGTCAGCAGCCAAAACGGACAAATCTATCTCTGAAGTGGAAGATAGTGAACAAATAGGAAATGGATAAAGCATCTGCGACTGAGTTATTTTTTCCGGCCACATTAACAATTTCACAAGTAAACTTCGATATGAAATCCAACTGTCAACTTTCTTGAAGCGAATGGTTGTTGGTCTTTGATAGCAAAACGAACATGAGTGGCTTGTGGTCAGTGAATATGGTGAATTCACAACCCTCTAAAAAATGAGAAAAATATTTAACAGCTAGGTACATAGCTAGAAGTTCTCTGCTAAAAGTACTGTAACAAGTTTCAGCAGGTTTAAGCTGGCGAGAAAAAAATGCCAAAGGCCGCGTCTCGTTCTGATAGGTTTATTGAAGAACAGCACCCACAGCAACAACAGATGCGCCTACTGACAGAGACAGTTTAGCATTCTGTATTGGGATAAGCCAACAAAGAAATCTGCTCTAGGCTATTTTTCATTTCTTTGAAAATCCGTAGCTGTGATGGTGGAAGGGAAATAACTCTGTTTTCCTTTTTTTTCTGTTTTGTAACAGTTTCATTAGAGGAGTCAACTTCTCGGCACAATGTGGGATGAATCGCCGGTCAAAATTTATCATTCCTAAAAATTGGCGTAGCTGGCGAAGAGAAATAGTAGCTAAACTTTGTATTGCTTGAGTTTTCTCGGGCAGATGAATTCCGTCGCTATCTATGAGATATCCCAAAAATTCCAAATAGTAGGAACCAAAAACACTTTATGGAGTTTATATTCACTTGGTACGCAGACAAACGTTGAAATAGCAGGGTTAAATGTTGGATGTGTTCTTCTGGAGTAGAACTTATGATAAGCAGGTCGTCAATATAAGCAAACACAAAATGCAAACCACAAATAACTTCGTCGATAAACCTTTGGAATGTACTTGCAGCATTCCTGAGTCCAAAAGGCATGGACAGGAATTCGGATGAACCGAAAGGAGTGGCGATAGCTGTCTTTGGAATATCGTCTGGATTCATAGGTATTTGATAAGTTCTAACGAAGTCTATCTTAGAAAAAAACAGTGCAGCCATGCAATGATGAAG
The DNA here is from genome assembly GCA_027564515.1 of Octopus rubescens. Lineage (NCBI taxonomy): Eukaryota > Metazoa > Mollusca > Cephalopoda > Octopoda > Octopodidae > Octopus > Octopus rubescens. The sequence goes on along the minus strand of JAOPUL010000001.1, from coordinate 94,509,307 downwards.
AGAAATCGTGCAGGTGAGGTATTGGATACCTGTCCGGAACTGTTATGTAATTAAGACGTCGGAAGTCTCCCACAGGTCTAAAATCCGTAGATCCCTTAGGATCAAGATGGTGCGGTGACGACCAAAGGCTGGTGGAGAAGTGTATAAGTCCTAGCTGGAGCATGTGGTCAAATTCCTCCTTTGCCGCTTTACGTTTATCCGGCGCTAAACGATGGGGACGTGAACAGATAGGAGGTCCAGTGATGGTTATGAAGTGCGTTGTTGAATGAGCTGCCTTGCTTGGTTGAAAAGTGAGATTCGTAAGTTCAGGAAACTTATTTAGAAGAGCTTGATACGAATCTCCTGCGGTCGTAATAAAAAAACAACTGGTTTATATTTGGAGTAAGCGAGTCTTGTCCAGTAACGGATAAAGCGGTGGAACTATCCCACAAACGTCGCTTTCGGACATCTACCATTAAGGGAAAAGTATGCAAGAAATCCGCACCCAAAATCGGAAATGGGACGTCAGCAATAGCAAAAATCCACTTGAAATCCCTTCTAAGCGTCAAGTCTAAAGATAGAGATATCTGGCCATATGTTTTAATAGGTGAATGATTCACCGCTTGTAGTGTGACTTCTGAAAGAAAAGGCTTGTTTGTAAGGAACTTCACCGGCCAAATGCCGCATGATGCGCCAGTGTCTATCTACCATGAAGAGGTTTCAAGAATTAAAATCCTCCACAATGATCACACGATTTTGAGCCTGGGAAAAGGAAGGTGCTGCCGTGCTTAAAACTTCCTTTACAAGTTTTCCTGATGCGAGTAAGAACAAGGAAGTACGCATTTCCGTGCGTTCTTATCGAACCGAGCATGATACCAACAAAGTGGCAAAACAGAAGGAAACGGCATGCGTCTTGGAGACGGTGAACGACTGGGGTATCGGCAACGTGAAGAATGTTGCAAAGAGCACAACTTGTGTATTTTGTATTGTGATTATAATTATATTTGTCTATGGATTTGGTTTTAGTTTTTTCTGTAAACTGCTGAAAATGACACTGCTTTGGGCTTACATTCTCACACTGAGATAAATTACAAAAGGTTTTGTTTTTTTGTACTTAAATCCCAGCAATGGCCCACCCTTGGGCTAAACAAAACCTGTGTGTTACTTCGCATCATCTTTCCATTAAATGTGTTTATGGGGAGAAAAATATTGTAAAACACCAATACATGTCAGAGTGACAAATAAACTAGGAAGGTACCAGGTGGTCGTGAGATATGCTAGAAACAACAGCTAAATCTCCTTTAAATCACACACCTTTTCGTCTGAAAATTGATTTTGAAATTATAAACATCTACCATTCTACATCTACCATAAATCTACCATCTACATCTACCACATGTGCCATTGCACATTCGGACCGTCCGTATTTTTAATACTATGATTTAAAAAATAAAATTTCGAAAAATAGTGGATTTTAATGCTATGAGGGAATTTAAAAACTAAAAAAAATTCCAGTCTGTAGAAAGCAAATTTGCAAATATTTTAGGAAAATTTCAAAAGATAGAAAAGTTATGAGGGGTTATATGGTGTGCTTTGATCAGGATTCCGCCGACAAAACAAAAGAAAATTCTAAAACTAGACGTGTTGTCAGTGCGACAAGTTTCGTCCCTTTATGTCTAACAGCTACAACTAATACTGAAAGTCGGTCGAATCGAGAAAAATCTCCTAAGCAAAATATCTAATCGTGGCACATCGTCGGAAAAAAGATTATTCCGCAGCCACCGAAGAAATTAGTACTGGGGAAGGTAAACGAACGTTGATGGCAAAGAATAAAGGTGTTAAACTCTTCGAAACTCCAAATCAAACAACTCGATCAATTCTTTCTTTGTCAGTTCTTCATTAAAAAGACACAATCATTATTCACTGTTTACATCTGAGAACGGTAAGTTTGCAGGTTTGTTTTAAAGCCGTAATAATGGCGTAAAATAATAGAATTATGATTTCCCCCACCCCTCATTTGCGGATACAACATTGGGAAAATATATTTTCACATTCTGACTTCTACATGCAGGATAATATTTCTGAATTCATATATTAATTTTATTTTTGAAAACTCAAGCTTCACTGTTAAATGCGATATCAAGTAAATTTCAGATTTAGCGAAAAATCGGTAATACACCTGCATGCACATTACATTATTCTTCAACCACATTGTCTGAAATGATTAAATAGATTTAAATAATATAAATCAACATACTTATTATAACCCACTCTCTAAATTAAGATGTCTAATTGCATAGAAATCTAATGCAAAGATAGTTTCTATCAATGAACGTATTGTTTTTCGCGCTCTTTTCTTTAATATTTCTATTCAGGTATTCTTAAAACAGACCAGGTGCCACCCAAAACAGCGTTTCTCGCACCACAATACGGCTATTTAACATTTCATATGTCGGTTACAGAGAAATTTTAGTTTTACAAAAAGAAGACATAAAAAAATAACTGAAAACAACACGCACTAGTAAATATTCTTATCTTATTTCAGTCTGTTTAATCTCCAATTTCAGATTATGTTGTGGAGAATATAATATCGTATCGATGCCTGGCTAACAGTTTAAAAAGTTTCGTCTTTTCCAATCGCAGTGCATCATAAACCTTTATATATATCTTATATTCTCTGCATATGGATGCATTTTCTTATATAGCATGTTAGTATTAGTCCGCATACGATATAGTTTTAGAGTAATGTGTTTGTATTCATGAAGCAAAGGCATAAATATACCATGGAACACATGCCAACATTACTTCATTCTGACGATGACATTATGAAAGTCGAGAAAAAATTGCTAGGGTATACAGAAATATAAAAAAATCCGGCAATCACTCGTTTTGGGTCTCAAGTTGTCAATATTATTGTTAATGTTAATAGCTGTTCGTTCGTTAGTTTCCGTGAAAATTTTTATTTATTTACTTGTGGTTTCATGACGTGTCAATGTGACATTTACTTTGAAGTTGGGCATTCTTACAGTTATAGCAGCAGACTTGACACTTTTTGAACAGCTGGGATTAGCTGATTGTTCGTTAATGTCCTCAAAAATTTGTTGTATTTATTTACTTTTGTTTTCATGACGTGTAGAAAGCGATGTTTGTTTTGAACTCAGAGGAGAAACTGAAAGCTGTATGTAGTTATGTATGTACGTGTATATGAAAGATAATGGATGTACGTTTGTGTTCATGTGTGACTGACTACAAATACATACAGCTGCACACGACGCGCGCGCACACACGCACAGGAATACATTCACGTACACCACTAGCTTCCATATACACGTACATACATCTTTCACTTTCTTATAGGAGTTCAAAGCAAACGTCGCCGTCTACACGTCATGAAAACCAAAGTAAATAAATAAAAATTTCTTACGGACATTACCGAAGAATGCCTGAAGTTGGAAAGTGAAAGTAAAAGAGACGGGCGCGCGTGTATGTACATGTCTCTGAAAGATAATGGGTGTACGTGTGTGTGTGTGTGTGTATTTATGTATGTACGTGTATATGAAAAATAATGATTATACATGTGTGTGTATTTATGTATGTACGTGTATATGTAAATAATGGTTGTACATGTGTGTGTATGTATGTGTGTACGTGTATATGAAAGATAATGGGTGCGTGTGGTGTGTGTATTTATGTATGTACATGCATATGAAAGCTAATGGGTGTACATGTGTGAGTGTTCAGCTTTATGTATTTGTATTCACTCACACAAAGACACGTACACCCATTATCTTTCATATACACGCACACATGCACAACCATTAATTTTCATATACACGTACGCACATAAATACACATACACTCATTATCTTTCATAGACATGTACTTGCGTGCGCTCTCGTCTCTTTACTCTTTCACTTTCCAATTTCAAAGCAAATGTTTTTGACACGTCATCAAACCAAAAGTAAATAAATAAACAATTTTCCATGGAAACTAATGAACATAATGACAACTTTGACACCAAAGACGAATGATTGCCAGGACAGTCGTATATTCAATACATATACATTACATGCACATATATCATCATCATCATTTAACCTCTGGCTTCATGCTGACAAGGGTTGAACAGTTTAACAGGATCCAACTAGCCTGAGGGCTGCATTGAGCTCTAGTGTCTGTTTTGAGTATGGTTTCTATGACTGGATGCCCTTCCTAATACCAACCTCTTTACAGAGTGTAATGGGTGCTTTTTTTATGATACCTGCACTAGTGAGATCGCCAAGTAACTCACAAGACAAAGAAAAAACTTAACTGAGTGGGGTTATAATAGAGAGGGAAGTGTTGACAAATTTTATCAAGGATGCCACCTCATGAACTCAAAATTATAAGAAACCTTCATAATTATAATTCATTTTCAAAACTTGAATCCAATAACTGAACTTTCAAATATCACCTATCTAGTTGTCCTAGCATTGTATTAGCTATTTTTTCATGCGCATATACTCTTACTGAGCAAAACCAACTCTGAATTGCTCATCCAAAGACTTCACGCAACACCACCTTACCATTCTTATTCATATGGAATCAATTTGCAGTTATCCCAGTATTTGTAATTTAAAAGTTGAGTTACTTCTCATGGCAAATTATATTTTTTGATTATTATTTACGAACAACCTTCTCTTTGTGATGCAGATTTCGAAAATAAAATTTTTCTCAAGAACGCACTATTTCAGAGCTTTTCAGGGCTATACATAACCACATATACTCATACATAACCACATACACTCATACATAACCACATATACTCTCATTTATATAGTATATGTATGTATGTATGTATGTATGTACACACACACAATAGTTATTGTGCTATATACAGTAATACACTTGACTGTCAGTGGACAGTCTTTATCATTCACAATATTAATTTGTTGTGTGCTTTAGTTTGAGAATATTCTGGAACACACTCCAGTGGTTGAAGTGTTTAGAAACTAATAACTTATAAAAAGTAATTTTACCATATTCAGTCACAAAATTCTACCAATTCGACTGTCATTCACTGAAGAAGGTTTATGCAAGTGGGGTTTTTTTTTTTTGTCATTAATATTTTTTCATTCAATCGTCTTTTCTATAATGTTTCTTTTTTTGATCTGTCAAGATTTGTAGCATCTCTGAAAACACCTTCCATGATCATAGATCTGCTAAGCCAGAGCTGACTTTGGGCTAATAACATTTCTGAAAGAGAAGAATTTTAACTTCTACTATTCTGTCACTTAACATATAATGTTTACACAATCTGAATAAGGTTGTAATAATGAATTTTAATAACAAATTAAATAATATTTGACAACCCATGCCAGCATGGAAAATGGACGTTAAAGGATGATGATGTTCAGATAAGTTTTTACCTAAGGTTTATCAGTATAGAAATACAGTAAAGTTCAATGTTGCATCTCTACTTTTTAAATATACATTTTCTCTCTTTTATTTCAGATTATCAGAAGACATTTGTAGTGAAGAACCATTTTAATTCAGATACTTCAACAATATTTATCATCTTTTAAAGACTCTGAGGAAACTTTTATAAAGAATAGATATAGCTTTATTCATATAAATCTATAGTAGAATTATTGTGAAATATTTTCTGAAAAGGTGATTAACAGCAAAATTTTAGTATTTCATTGTCTGAAATATGCACAAACTGATTTCGCATTCTAATTAATCTTGAACAAATTTCCAAGAGTTTGCAACTTCTTCAGATATCAACAAACAGAACAGTTGATAGAAAGGTAGACGAAATATTTATTAGGAATAAAATACAGAAGAAAAAGAAAAAAATATCTGTTAACTGTGATGAGAGAAGAAACATTATGGAAAATGAATTATGTGATATCAATGTTAACTGTGAAAGGATTGATTTTCCTGCAGAGGTAGTGAAAGAGATTGGAAAACCATTATACCACTGTGATATTTGTGGTAAAACATTCTCTGCAAATGGTGACTTAACTAAACACAAACGTATTCATACAGGAGAGAAACCATATCACTGTGATATTTGTGGTGAATCTTTCTCTGAAAGTGGTGTCTTAACTAGACATAAACGCATTCATACAGGAGAGAGGCCTTATCACTGCGATATCTGTGGTAAATCATTCTCTCAAAAAAGCCACTTAACTAATCACAAATATATTCACACAGGGGGGAAGCCATGTCACTGTGATATCTGTGGTAAATCACTGTCTCGAAATAGCTTAACTACTCACAAATATATTCATACAGGAGAGAGGCCCTATCACTGTGATATCTGTGGTAAATCATTCTATCAAAGAAGTCACTTAACAACACACAAATACACACATACAGGAGAAAAGCCATATCACTGTGATATCTGTGGAAAATCATTCTCTGAAAGATATAGATTAACTAGACACAAATATATTCACACAGGAGAACAGAGATTTCACTGCGATATCTGTGGTAAATCCTTCACTGTAACTAGTCACTTAACTACTCACATACGCATTCATACAGGTGAGAAGCCATATCACTGTGATATCTGTGGTAAATCATTCCCACAAATAAGTGAATTAACTATACATAAACGCAATCACACAAGAGAGAAACCATATCACTGTGATATTTGTGGTAAATTATTCTCTCATAGAAGTACCTTGATCAACCACAAACGCATTCATACAGGAGACAAGCCATATCACTGTGATATTTGTGGTATTTCTTTCTCTCAGATTGGTAACTTAACTAGGCACAAGTATATTCATACAGGAGAGAAACCATATTACTGTGATATCTGTGGTAAATCATTCAGTCAAAAAAGTTGTTTGTCTACACATAAACGTATTCATACTGATTGAAGGCATGTAATTGATATATATGGTAAGTCATTTTCTCAGAGAAAGAAATCACCTAACTACACATATATGTATTCAAACAGAAGAAAAACTATATCACTGTCGAAAATCATCCTATGAAAAAATATATTTTATATAACCATAAATGTAAATATATAATAATAATAATGTTTGTCCATCATTGATGATGATGACCAGGATATGTAGAAAAAGAAGATGGCTTCCACAGACTGGCTAAACCATTGTGAGGGTAACCGATGGCTTTCAAGCCTCAATGAGCTAGGGCTTGTCTACCTATGCATGTGAAGACTAGATTGGTTCAACAGGCAGAAAGGCAGACCAGCAAGCATTGTGGAGCACAAAGGACACTAAATATATAAGGCAGACCAACAAGCATTGTGGAGCACAACGAGACACAAAGGACACTAAATATATAAAGAAGACCATATAACAGTGTAATAATAACTTCCTATAACTATATTTTTAATTAAAGCATTTTTTAAAAATAATCTATATTCCACCTAAAACATTTCCAGAAAGGGAAAGAGATAATATTGATTAATTTGACATTGTGATTAAGTAGCTGAGAAATGTATTTTCATATATCACGGTTGATAACACTGTACAATTATTATATTATGAATAAATATACAAATATTAAAATGTATTTCATCATACCATAATAGGATATATGAATGAAATCTTATATATATATTTATATATAAAACCATAAATTCAGGAGGTATGAGGTTAAGGCACACAGCTTAGTGGTTAGGGTATAAGGTCATGAGTTCGATTCCTGGCAGCCTGTTGTGTCCTTGAGCAAGATACTTTATTTCACGTTGATCCAGTCCATTCAGCTGGCAAAAATGAGTTGTACTTGTATTTGAAAAGGCCAGCCTTTTCACATTCTGTATCATGCTAAAATTCCCTGAGAACTATGTTACGAGTATGCGTGTCTATGGAATGCTCACTCACACGTTAATTTCACAAGCAGGCTGTTCCATTGATCGGATCAACCAGAACCCTTGTTGTCTTAACTGACTGGGTGCCAGTTATATATTTATTTAACCATGTGATTTCCATAGACTTAGTTATTTCCCAACCTTCTTCATGTAGTATTGATTTCAGTATGGAAGAAATTATGTGTACATGTTTGCATCAATAAGTATGCTCAGCATTATACAATACAGTTGTATATTTACAAATAAATGCAAATAAAGAAAGCTAGCCCATCAGATCATTGGGAATCATGGTTACCCCCAACAATTTAACTCTAAATATACACAATATATGGAAGGCCAACACTAAACAAAATTAGATTGATTTGTATATATATACTAGCAGGCGTTGCATGGGTGATTTGTTGAACATTGCAATAATTCCGACAAAAAAGTTTGAATGCAGTCAATAAATTTGAAGAAAATCGTTTG
>JAOPUL010000001.1:94468450-94482189 GCA_027564515.1 Octopus rubescens | reverse complement strand
ACTTAGCGGTTCGGCAAAAGAGATCGATATAATAAGTACCAGGCTTGAAAAAATAAGTACTGGGGTCGATTCATTCAGCTATGGCCGCAGTCTGATGACTGAAACAAGTAAAAGATAAAAGATATTTGTTTTTATGCTCAGCCTATACAGTTCAATGTATTCTTTATTCAAGATGATTTGAGGGAGATTTGGTAAGTATTTCTTGCAGTTTGAGTGGCCACATAGAGGCTCTCTTGTTGACTTAATTTATATGCTGGCTGTTGTTGTTTAGCCTTGGGTCAAACTTGATCAGGTTGCCCAATGTCCAAAGGCATTCCAGCCATGACCACCATATTTCATTTTCAATCCTAGTGTACTTTGACTACATCGCCAATGTATCTTTTTTTTAATACAATGAAAGAGATTTGACTGATATTTCTGATGGGTCAAATGAGCATGTAAAGGCTCCCTTTTGGGCTCATATACTGATTAGATAAAATGGTTAATACTTTCATATTTTAGCATTAAAAATAAAATGTTTTAGCCTTTGAGACCAACTGGATTTAAAGGAAGGTAAGAAAGAAAATTAAAAGATATTGCCAAGAATATGGTACAGGTGAATTCAAAGACCCAGTTGCTATTGATACAACAATGCTAATAATAATAATAATAGATTTCTTATTTACAACTACTAGGGTTTCCTCCATTTTTACTATTGATCAGCTTATTTGTAGCCTGTGCTGTATAGTAGAGATAAGCTTCCGGAAAGCCAACAAAGTCTGTGACCCAGTTTTCATACTCAGATGTAGCCATTCCTTTTCATTTATATCACTTACATCATAAACGTCAATGTCAATTACCCTTCCCTTATAAATTTAAGGCCTCATGCTAGCCAAAGAAATCAAGTTATGAATTGAGTGTTGCCCAATACCAAAACCTGTGTTCATATAAGAACTATTTTCTAAAGAGAAAGGATATAGTATATATTAGAAGTCAGAATATTATCAGTAATTATTTTATCAATCCCAGAGAGATAAAAGTCAGACCCAGATGGATTTGAACTCAGAATTGAGAGCCCCAGAACTTAATACCACAGTTTATTTTGTTCAGCACTCACTATCAATCTAATCTCAATTATTTATGATTGAATTAACACAGGTTTATAGGTGAAGGAAAATGAGATATAAAATTAGGTATTTTGAAATATTTGAAACTAAATATTTTAATATCAATGCCTTTTCCAAAGATATTAGTAGATTATATGGAGTTTATATTTTTTTTATATAATAGACTCACCCAATATACTTTCAGTTCACTAGTTGCTAGATATAGTATACAACAGGGAAATAAATTATAGATTTATTGAATACTAATTGTCATAGTTGCATTATTATTTAACTAACATACTGATGAAAATTACTACTTCTCTGAAAGATATTGAATTCTATAGCTTAGTATAAAATACATATAGAAATTAAATAATGCTTTTAGTGAAATGTAAAGAGACATACTTGTTTGAATTATATCAGTTTTTTAAATATCACCTGAGTCACAGCTCATAAACATATTTTTATGTTACAAACATATTTACAAAAATATTGTTATGGCAAAGTGAAATATATTTTGATTTATCCACTTAAAACACTAATACAGTTTTTACAATGAATTTGTGTATGTAATGTCCTAGTTATAATTTTTCTTTTTTCTTGACATGACTGCCACAGTCATCACTTGTAATTGAGGATGACTTGGTATCACCCTGATACCATACTTTTGCTAATGGTTTCAGGTACCGCCTATGTAGATGCAAGCAAACACAGTTACCTTCTTGATTTGCTCACCACTGACCCAGTGAAGTAACCAGGATGTGGCAGCTCAAAGGGGAGAGAGAGAGAGAGAGAGAGAGAGAGAGAGAGCTGCAACAATAGCTGGATTGGTACTTTATTTATTGACCTTAAAAGATGAAAGGTAAAGTTGACCTTGACAGGATTTGAACTCAGAGCACAGAGAGCCAGACAAATATCCCATTGCATTGTATCCAATGCTTCAATGGCTCTAGAAATGTTTTTCTGTTTTTGTTTGTGGCCTCATAGTTATACTTACTTACTTAAACCATCTGCTCCCTGTGGAGTATTGGCCATCAATGACTTTTCTCCACTGTTCTAAAACTGGGATGTCTTTTCAGCTTCTTTCCAATTGGACCCCTGCTTTTTGACCTTGCAGCTTTCTTTCAGATTGTGCTATACTATATCATATGTTTCCTTAAGGAAAAACCTTTTTCTTCCAGATCTTGTTCATTTTGAACTGTCATTGGTGCTTTTGTAATTTTGCTTTTTTCTAGGTAGGAGTGTTGGCCCTATGCAAACCCATTTTTACCTTAGGTAAGAGGTAGTCCATATTAGCCTGGCCTCTATCCTTTGCCTTGTCCAGCATAGAAAGACCTAAAAGAAGCTTGCACTCTGCTGGTATAGCTCTCATGGTCACTGAGGCACAAAAGCCACCACATCGCAACAAGGAGTGGAACTTGTGGTCACCCCATTGTTTTGGTAGACCCCAATTCTTTTGACTTTGGGCCAAATATATAATCTAAATCTATTCATACATCTACAATAAGTTTTAACAACTGTTTTGGTTGCTGTGGACCTGTGGGGCAACCTGTAGAATGAATAATTCAGTCCAAGGAGATATTGGAGTAGAATGGAAGTTGGTGATGATGGGCAGCAGCAAAAACTGCAATATTTTGGCTCTGCTATTAGGACTTAGAACCTCAGTGGCCTACATCTTTCAGGGTTGGGTGGGTAGAAAACAGGCTTGTAAGTGATAAAGACAAAGATGGAGCAATAACATTAAGAACTGGAAGAGGAGGACTGTGGTGGAATGCACAGCTACCATATGAGACCAGGGCCGGATTTATAGGGGGGGGGCAAAGGGGGTAATTGCCCCGGGCCACCCTCGATATCGGGGGGCCCCTGCTATGAAGGGTATGGAGTACTCAATACAGGGAGGTCCCACCTTCCAGCAATTTTGCATGAAGAGGTTATCTTTCAATATCTAAATATGTCTTGATGTTTTAAAAAATGTAATGGATTCTCTTTTATGATAAATAACCATAGATTTCTCCACATTACCAACACCAATAAGTTTCCAAGATATCAATTCTTTTGTATGAGGGGCCCCCGAATTTGAAGTGCTCTAGGCCCCCATAGTTTAAATCTGGTCCTGCATGAGACCACAGTGTGTAGGGAGGAATGGGTATGTCTGAGGCCCCCAACCTTCAGTCATGAGGGTTAGGCATACTCATTCATTCACCAAACTCCTGTATTTATTTAGAAGGTACTTATAAATTATCTTTTTATGGTGGTGGTGGTGGTGGGGGGGGGGATAATCTAGAAAATAAACAAAAAATTCTTTTGAATCATTAGATCTTGTTAATTAATTACTCTACCTAACTACTATTAACTGTTTCTCTTTACTTACTACTAGCTGTAGTTTGGCTAGCTAATTACTATTTAACTTGCTAGTCATATTAACTATTTCTGGCGAATGAAAGACATGTCTGAAAGTTGGTCAACCATTCTTAGTTGAAAATTTAATGATAGAAAAGAAAAAGTATGTTAGAAGAAATTAGATATTTCTTCACCAGTGCTCATGTTATTTCTTCAACAGCTAAGTAGGATTTGCTTTCAATAGAATTGTAAATATTTGCCTAATTTTTGTAAGTCTATGTGTAATAAATTAATAAATAATTTTTTTGTTTTGTTTTAACTAGGTAAAAGATGAATTTTATTGGGAAATGGATACTGAATCCATTATTATATTCTTTTACTGATTTTTGTTATTGGGCTATGGCCATACCAGAGGACCACCTCTAGGAAATAGTTTATTACATTGTAGCAGTGATTTGAAACTGAATCGATGGATATGTGGCCAGACATCATGAGCAAACCACCATAGTTTTATGTGATTGGTCTATTAACTGACCAATCAGCATGAGGTGATGGTGTGGCAGGGTTTTCTTGAACATTCTAAAATTTGGCTTCCAACCCCTATAAAAACCGTTTGGTGTGCAGTTTAGAGGGAAGACGACCAACACAGATGGCCTAGGACAGATGACCAAGGATCTCCATCACCACAAAGATAGTGCAGTTGATTTCAGATATGTTGGGCCAACAGCATGTTGCTGTACCAATAGCTTTCTGTAATCTCAGAGCAGTATCTCTCTCCCAGTATATAATTATAGCTGTTTTTAACTACAAATGGCCAATGCAGATTGTCTTTATGTGTGACAATAAATTCTTCAGTTAAACGTTCATGGATCTTGTTTAAGTTATTTTTCTCAAACAGTCAAGAAACATATTTTCATTCACCAATACAACCATGGCACAGCAAATAACCAGCACCCATCATGACAACATTGTCTCCAATACTTATTTCCCAAACAAGGACAAAAGACAAAATGAACCTGGATATGATTGAAACTTTTTTTTTTAATCATTTTAACATCCACTTTTCCATGCTTGCATGGGTCAGATGGAGTTTAATGAGGCAAATATTCTATGGCTGGATGCCCTTCCTGTTGCCAACCCTCACTTATTTTCAAGTAAGGTAATATTTCTCCCATCAACTTCAATACTTTACTAGGACTTTATTTTATTGATCCCAGCAGGATGAAAGATAAAGTTGGCCTTTGTATGATTTGAATTCAGACTATAGAGAACCAGAACAAAATTTTTAACCTTTTAGCATTTAAGCCAGCCATATCTAACCAAAATATTCTACCCATTTTATGTTCAAATCGGCCAGATCTGGCCTCTCACACCTAGCCTGCAATGTCATTCTAAAAATAAACAACAATATCATTAAAACCTCAAAGACACAAGATAATGCTTGATTACTTCAAAACAATGTGAATAAATAAGTATAACATTTGACAAAGTAATCTGAATGCTTAAAGGTTAAGGAATATTTTCCAACACCAAAACAATTCTGCTAATTCACAACCTTACTTATGATTCTTATCTATTAATGACAAGAATGTTATAGCTAAGTTGATCTTTTACATTCATAATCTCTGATGGGTTGAACTATATATTCCTCTTTTGGGGCTTGCTGTTTTGGGAATGGCACTCGTTATAAAACATTTCTTTGTTAAAGCTACTTTATAGGAGTGCTGCATTGTAATGGGAGAGAAGAACAGTTGAAAACGTCCCTAATGCAGGATAGATTAGATATTCTTTTATTTATCCTGTCAATAAAATTTGTTATAATGTCTGGTGAGTAGGGGGATTGGAGCTTGTGCACGTGTGTGTGGGCATGTGTGTGTGTGTGTATGTGTGTGTATGTGTATGTGTATGCATGTGTGTATGTATGCATGTGTGCATGTATAAATGTGTGAGCAAGTATGTATGTATATCTGTATGTACTTACGTATGTATGTATGTATGTATGTTTGTGTATCTGTATGTTATTCAGTTTTATTTCAAGATTTCTTGCTAATAGAGAAAGAGCCGGTTTCTAACCTAGATCCAAGGCTTCTTCATTGGAATTTCGCCAACATCAACAGGGTATTTGTGCATATATGTGTATGCATGCAGTATTTGGAGTTAGTGCATGTGCAGATTTGTATGTTTTGTTTTATGTATGTGTTCTCATGCATATAGTTGCATGTCTAGACATGCACATATATACTTAAATACAAAACTTCTAGAAATTTTTACAAATTTTTACAGTTCCTTGGATGGCTTGGATCTGTAATCTTTGAATCAGCTTTCTCCTCTCTGGTTTTGAGAAGCCTAATTTCTCAAGATTGGTGCTTAAGTAGTTTGTTATATATCCCAGTGCTCCAATAATTACAGGTATAAACCTGAACTTGTAATCTGGGTAGGGTAACTGTAAATTTCCCAATAGTTCGGTGAAGGTATTTTTTTTTTTTTTGATGATCTTTAGCTTTATGTTAACATCTGCTGGGCAGCTGATTTCCACTACTGTACAGATTTTCTTCTCTGTCCCAAATCACTATATTTGGTCTATTATGTTTACATTTATTGAGATTTTAACTGGGACATTCCACCAGTATTCTTTCATATTATGAGTGACTATGGCCTCTACCATACTGTGGGTTCTTATCTTTTTGGCCTCAGGATTATCCTTCTGATGGATCTCATTATACAGTGTCTTAGCTACATCATGTCTCATCGGTAGATAATACAGCGATGACATTTTTGGACAACTGCTTATGTTAACTTCACAAAGTCTGCATCGGTTATCACATTTTGGTGTTTTTCCTGCATCTCTGTCGCTTTGTGCATCAGGTATTTGTATGTATGTATGTATGTATGTATGTCTTTTATTTATTAGTATTCTTTCTGGAAGGAATGAGTCAGTTTCTAACAAAGAAACAAAAAGTTCCAGCATTGGAATTGGATAACAACAATGATAATTGTTATATATCAATCTTTAAGAAAGTCTTGCATATTTTTACTGTTTCAATTACCAATTGTATCTGTAAAGTTCATGTTAATTAGTTTCTTTCTTTGCTTGAAAATTTTAGCTTGTCTCCTGATTGTTTCTTGGATATATACTAACATAGTCAAGTGCACCAATGATTATTGGTATGAATTTAAATTTATATTCTGCGTAGAGGTGTTGTCCTTTGATATTCTTCAGTTGTCCATTGTAATTAAAGCCAGCAGTTTTTCAGTATTGTAAATGTTTTGGCATAGATCTTTAGATCGTCTACGAAGAGATTATGGGTAACATTAGAGTGCCTTGCCTGTTCAGATACTAAGACATAGCCAGTGGATTTTTATAGAAGAAATGACTGTAGATTTTGGGTTAAAAAAACACAGAAGCACAGATAAACTGACACTTGGGAATAATCCTGTTAAATATTGATAACATCTGAGATATTGTTCTACTTTCAATTACATGTGTGAGAATTATGGACTAGGTCTTCATGAGCATTTCAATGGCAGCAGATCCTTATACCAACTGCAATGATTTCAGTAGCTATGAGTGGGGAATGGTGTCAAATGCATTTTTGTAATCAAGTCATACTGGCACAAAGTTCTGCAGTATTTTCTTACTTCAGACAGTACAGCTTTATGTACCAAAAGTTGTTCGGTGCATCCCCACAATCCTTTCTTTCCACATATCTGCTCATCGGTGACCCATTAGACTCACAATCGTCTTGGAGGTGTTAGTTCAGGGAGCTTGTGTACAATTTGTACATAATGTTAAGGTAGGCTATGGGTCTATAGTTCTCTGCCAAAGCACTGTTTTTGTTCTTGGGCATAAGATTTGCTCATACAATGGCTAGCCAGTTCAGTATGTCTATCTGATCTTCCATAGTATATCTGATCTTCCAACATTTGTATAAGTGACTTTCTATAAAAAGTCTACGTTTTGTACCAGTAGGGAAATATGAGATCTCTTCTTGGTGTCTTCCTATTATGTAGCTTCCCCACAGTATTGGTGAAAGTTTCAATATTGATCGTACAAGTTACACTCTTGATGTGGGTGCAATATTCTCAAGTTATTGTATTTAGTTATGTTGCATTTCGATTAAAATCCTTACTTTTATTCCAAATTGTGGGGCAAAAGGATTTTAGATCTTTCTGGGAAAAAATATCATGAGATAGGAAACTTTTTTTTACAATGATATTTTTCTTGTCATCTATCTGTATACATCTTGTGGGTTAAAAGCAAAGCAAACTTGTGGTTTATTCAAGCTTGTAATACTTATTTTCAGTATTGAAGTTTTTCACTTGGAATTTTGAGGTCCTCTCCTTATATTCTGAGTGGAATGAAGCTAGTGAGAGTTATAGTAACCACATTTATTTTGAAGCCAAAAGTCATGGGAATGCTGTTATGTTCATGTTTCTATGAATGTCGACACAAAGCTAAATATGCACATATAACACAAAGCTCAATATGCACAAAGTACTTCTTAGTTGCATAAAAGGTACTCAAATTCAACTACTTCTTGACTGGTAAAAGAAACCTGTTGACAGCATTTAGAAAATTTAAACTCCAGTGTTAATAAATAAAAAGACACAATACTTTCACATGAATATGAACAATCAAACCTGGATGAAAAGGGAAAAAAAACTTGTTTTCAATAACACACATACACACACACATGTTAGAGAGAGTGTTATATGCATGGACATTGAAGTACTTGATAGGTACTTCTGGGGAAATGTGAAGAATTTGTTCTGTTATATATGGATGAGCATTGATAATTATATAATTAAAATGTATATTGTGGTTTCAAACAGTTATTTTATCATCATCATGCTCTTCCCCATCATCGTCATTGAACTAATAAAATAATGCATATATGATAATTTACAGTGGTTAATTGTTATGTCTTGAATTACATATATCATTCTTCTTAAACATATTTAGCTGTAGTTAATATATTACTACATTTCTTCCTTATCATTTGAATGAAATAAAGCCTTTTTCAATTGGTATTCTTTATCTCAATTTATTTGAATCAATATTTTCATCATGGAGAAACTACTTTGCCCTCTATGATGTGAAATTGTCCAAATTCTCTTGCTGCATCTAAAAAATGGAAACACTGGCAATATAGCTTTAGTGCAACAAATGCACCAGATAAATATCACACACTTGGATATCATGATTCTGCTACAATCTATGAGTATACCAAAGGTTGTCAAATACTTGAATCTACTGTCAACAATTTTCATTGAACTATATGTTAAACATCTAAAAGACAACAGCCAGATGAATCTCTTGAATTTTTATAATCACTTCAAACACTCAGCAAAGATTATAAATTTTCGGCCAGTCACAGTAGAAAAATATCGAGAGAAATTGATACAGGATTCTTTCATCAATAATATCTCATCATCCCTCATTTGTTAGAGTCTTAGAAAATGTTACACACACTCAAGGTGTAGGACCTGTAATAACCGTAGTAAGAAAGATACTTTTTCCAAGATATGCATGTTTGTAAGGTATGAAGTCAACAAAAATCATGATTGAAGACCAATCTCAAGTACTGTATTTGTACCTATACTTTGCACTTGGGTCTTAAGATCATTATAATGACTTCATCGCTGTAGGTTATCTTTTGTTGAAGAGGTGTTGATTATAAACAATCATACCCTTTTCACACTCATTGACTCTTCTAGTTCTCACAGTTTTATAAGCTCAGATGCAATGAACAAAGTTTCCATTACTGTACAACTAGCTATGCATGACATATGTGTGTCACAAATTGATTTAAATGCTAAAATTATTAGTATTTGCAATGTTTATATCACACTGACAGGAAAGCATTATCCTTCTATAATCTTAGTGTGCTTAAAAAAACTGTAACAATGTTATTTTTGGTCAAGATTTTCAGAAGTAGCATTACCATGTCATTATTGAATTTGGCAGTTCCTCATCGAATCTTTCTATAACAAATCCTAAATGTCATTGTGCAGTTGCAGCAGCATCCATTGAAACCCCTAAATGTTTTCTAATTTCTAGTTAAATTGCAACCCCATTCCAATGAAATCAAGATGATTCAATGCATTTGACAGAGAATGTACTAGAAGAAACATTTATAAGGTTTATAAGGTACTAACTGAGGATATCATTGAACCCAGCATGTTGTCTTCATGTGCACATGTAATAATACTTGTGCAACAAAAAGCATGACCTTAACCCTCATATGAAATAATTCGGTATTAATTAGTGTCAAATTGTAAATTTGTTCACTGACATGGAGACACAACCACTTACACAATTTTCAGCAAGCCTGTGAGACAACTCCAAACATATTTGGATCTTATTCTGACCTCAACAACAAAGCAAGGCGTTCACCATACCTGACAAAGTGGTGGTAAAAGAATCACTAAATAAATGTACAAGAATGTACAGTGGGTTGCATAGAAAGAAAATGCTTAGAGAAAAAAATAATTCAGAGACACCGGCTACATGAAAAGCAATAGTTGAGTTAGTGTTAACATTTAAAGAAGAAAGCATTAAAAAACTATCTAGAAATAATTATATAAAGAGATAAAAACAATATTAGTCAATGACAATTCTTTCAACAGCTAAGTCTTCTGTTCTTGCTGGAAAAATTAAAACAATATTAGTCATTGACTAAAGTAGTGATGAAAGAATCATCAAATGTACATTATTGTACATCTATTCTCTCACACCAACCAAAGTATAATTTGATACATTTACTAAATGAGTCCATCATTCATACTTTACGAAATACATTGAAGACTATGCTTCATTGATAAGGCCTGAATTGGAATGAAATATGTATACTATTGCTGTGATTACCAGAAAAATAAAAATTATGTTTATCATTAACAAATAATGCTTTTCCTTATTGCATACTTATTTCTAGTTAATTTTTTAATGTTCCCTGCATTAAATATGTTAACACTAACTTGACGTATTTTCAATTTAACTAAATATTTCCTTTTTGATGTGCTGAAATAAACTGTTGGATCAAACTTTAAAATTTCATTTAATGACCTCTTTTCTTACGCTCTGATAAATTCGCGGCAAAAATCAATTCAGATACAATTGTCACACCACTTAGTTGTCAAGCAGCTATGTTTGTATGTATTCATTTATGCATACCTATTTATGTGGGCATATATATATATATATATATATATATATGATATGATATATATGATACAAAGAATTAAGTTCTCCAATACAGGTAAGCTGTAAAACAGCAATGAAAGTGAGTGAAACTCTAGGAAGATGGAAAAAATGCCAACCAACCCCCACTCGCTTTCTACAGCTTACCTGTATTGGAGAACTTAATTGTTTGTATCATATATATATATCATACATTTCTAGAAGGATATCATATTGTAGAATAAATTACATCAGTTGTGGACTTACTTGTTCATGTAGCTTCAGGTAACTATGACGAGGAAATGCTTTGTCACAATGTGGACAACCATAAGGATTTGTTTCAGAAATTCCAATGCTGAAAGGGAGCTGGTCTGGAGAGATATTTTCAACTCCTGGAGAAGCTGGAGATTCACTCATGCCACTTGGACTCTGACCACCATGATCTAATGAACAAGAAGATGATGGTGTAGCAGAGCCACTGGGCTCACTCAGGTCCATATCACAAACTAAATCATCGGAGTGTTCTGCAAAAGAACAAGCTAAGTCACTTAAACGTCTAAAATACAAAATTTATAATTTTAATAAGGTTTGAGAAAATAAATAGAATAGAAAACTCCTAATACACAGATTCCCAAGTTAAAGCTGCAAAAATGCTCCCAGAAACTTTTTTAAAAATATGAAAACAATAATATATTTTGTATAAAATCCAACTAAAAAATATTTTGGGGTTTTATAAAGTATAAACTTAGGACCTTAGAAATTTTAATCACACCAACTATTGAGCTAAGTCAACACAAAATTAGACCTTATAAATGTTAATTAAACCAAAGAGAAAAATCAAAAGAAACAAGAAAATGATCTTCATGAAATAGTTGCAAAATTTGAAGTGCATGATAAATATATGAAAATTAAAACAAAGATTTCAAGTTTGCATCTTTAACTATAGGAAATAGTATGAAATTTTGAATGTTGATGCACTGATAAATTTAAAACATTTGTCCAAAATTCTTTTTTTAAATCCTGCCAAAGAGAAGGAAGTAAAGACGATTGATTAGAAATGTTTTTAACAGTCACAATCTCTATTGATTGCTATGGATTGAATAGTTCTTTGTTTTCAGGTTAGCAGATTTCCACTTTATAAAATATATATTTAGAAAAATATGAATGCTGCCTGAATTACAACCGAGTTAGCCAAATTTACAAAGGTCATAAATCAAACAAGCTCTAATTGAATGACAGCTAATTTTAATTTTATATGAAATAATACATTTTCTAATTATATTTCCAAATATGGTATTATAAGTCCCATAAAATAGAAACATTCTTATAAGTAGTTACCACCACAGACATTATATATTATGATATAAGCAAGCAATGTGTTGATTGAGTAGTGGGGGCTGTCACAATAATGATGTTTGATGCAAATCTCGTTTACATGCTGATTTCATAAAGCTATATCTTTTTAAATTAAGGTCATTAAAAGAATATTTTTTAAAATAAAATTTTATTTTGAATGGAAATAGTGAATCTCAATGAAATGATAAGTTTTTCCTAACATGGTGATTTTATTAAGAATATTTTTAATACTTTTTCTGTAGGATGAAGTTTGATTAAGCTAAGTATTATTAACATTTTTCAATGAATATTCACAATGTAAAATGGCAAAACACAGGAGTTATATATATATGTTATGTGGATGATAATATTTTTAAAACAAGTGTTTAATAGTTAATTTCATATATTTATATGTGTGCGAGTGGGAAACTGATAAACTATGATAAAAATTTGCGGTTTTTTTTTATTAAAATATCAGTGACTTCAGAGTTCACTACAGTTCGCCTGCATCTCTGACTGCCACTCACTCCCACTCTGTTTGTTGTTTTACCCTTATTCTCTTAGCCTGGCCGATGAGACACACATTGCATTTTATTATATGTAAGATTCTGCTTGTTCTTGCATGTTTTCTGTGTGTTATGCTTATGTTAAGGGAAATTGTAGTGGGGACCTTGGTACAGGGGTTCTAGGGTTTTGAGGAGTGTGGAACCACCTCTTAGCCACTGTTGTTCCCAGGTCTACTCTGACCTGGAGTAGTAACACCTGTTAGGGTCCCAGCTATGGGTTAACTAGTATGTGTGCTTTCAGGAAGATGGAGCTCGTCAGCCTGGGAAGCAGTCCATCTAGAAGGAAACTCTGATATAAAACTATTGCTGTCATGTGGACTGGTACAAACAAGGCTGATCTTGATTATATCTGAGACATCCGGCAGCCTGCTGCAACCACCCTAACCAGATCCAGCATGTCATTAATCCCAATGATGGCGGGTGGCCAAGTGCATGGGCCTTGTGATCACAACACATTGTCCACCCTAAACAAAATCACATGAAGACCATCTATGACTTGAAAAATGAGCCTGTCCACCCCCTTCCCCAAGTCCAGTAGTAATAGTAAACTGAAAGTGGATGCTGTATCGATGTGACTTGAAGAAAATTGAACATTTCCATTTCCAACAGCACAAACTTTGTGCAATCATGAGGATTCAATGGAAGGACTATAATACAAATGAAGAGGTTTTGCTCTGGGCTGGACTGCACAGCATTGAATCTATCATGCATGACACTGCCACCACTGGTAAGGACACACATGTATGCCTCAAATGCATCTCCCCCATCAACTCCTCTTTGTGGAGTTGACCTCAGGCATCAGACCACGTAGGGCTCCCAAATTCCGTTTCCAAGACCAACTCAAGGCCACTCTCCTCTGTTGCTCCATTGACCCAAATACCTGAAAGACAATTGCCAAGGACTTCCCAAAGTGGCGGCATGTCATCGTAGAGGGAACGGACCAGATGGAAAGACTTCAAGAGGCAGAGATCAGACATCAATGATGCAAAGAGCGACTCACACTTCCTCGTCCCCTACCAACCCTCCCCTGTGATAAATGTCCCTGGCTCTTCTATACCACCCTTGACCTGAACAGCCACCTCAGGCACTGGCACCCTTCGCAACAATCAGGATTGGCCGGGCTCCAACCCGGGTCGCAGCAACAAAGTCCACTCGTCACACTTCTCGGTCCAACATCACTGCCTCGAGGTCCTGGATACATTCCAGGCCAGTGTCTGCAATCAAGTTGTCAAT
>JAOPUL010000001.1:94431570-94443815 GCA_027564515.1 Octopus rubescens | reverse complement strand
TGGTTGGGAAGCAAGCTTCTTACCACACAGCCACGCCGCGCCTATATATATATATATATATATATATATATGTATATGTATATATATATATATATGTTTTTAACATTGAATTTTATATTATTCCCTTAAATAAGACTTTGTATGGGTTAAGTCGGATCACAGAAAAGTTAAGCAACTTTCAGTTTGTCCAACACCTACATAACCGTAACAATGAAACTGGTCATTAAACTAAAGATTTTCTAGAATAATTTTCTTATAGAACAACAGCTAAAATGATTCAAATGAATGAAAACGCCTTTTTTTCCGATCATGTAGGGTATAAAGAAGTATTTTTAATGTAGGTCTATATATTTCCCGTACAAACCACAGTATAAACACAATGTCTACAACTGGTCTTTCGACTTAATTGGTTGGAGTTGAGTAACCTTGGACTTGAGCCATTTTTATCCAACACATTTTGGGTGAGTAGTTATAACAGGATATTTAAAACATTCGCATCCCATTTTCTATGTAAATGAAAATATTCCTTGGCTGCCTGGCTCACATCAATGCTAGAAAAGCTACCTATATTTGCTTTAGTTTATAAAATTATCTAATATGCATAGTATCTTTGTCATTTTTAATCTTACTACCTCAATATTGAAGTCCTCATCATTATCAGCGTCAAACCTTGACCCATTGTGAAGTGTTTTCAATTAGTCTCTTTAT
Source organism: Octopus rubescens (assembly GCA_027564515.1). Classification (NCBI taxonomy): domain Eukaryota; kingdom Metazoa; phylum Mollusca; class Cephalopoda; order Octopoda; family Octopodidae; genus Octopus; species Octopus rubescens. Next base: position 94,443,107 of record JAOPUL010000001.1, on the reverse strand, counting down.
ATCATTAACCCATGCCAGCATGGAAAACGGACGTTAAAGGATGATGATGATGATAACCAACTCAGTTCCAGATGTTCAAGGCTTGTTTCCTGTACCCTTAAAATTATCCAATATATTTACCTATTTTGTCGTTTTTATTTACCCTCTTTTCTCTCTCTTCTACCTCATTACGTATAGTTTTTCGTTTTAAGTACTACTTCATTGGTCAAACTCCCTTCTAAACTAGGAATACCTACCAAATATATACTTCCAAACCATGCATTTACGTCATTCATGCCCCCACACATCTGAAATGATCTCTACAGGATGATTGTGTGTTGCATAGAAACAATATTGAAAAAAGAAAAGGGATGTCTAGTTTGCTTAGTTTTTTTCGCTTACAACTAAGTGTACTTTCATCTTCTGATTATTTCATGTTGTCACTTGTAATTCTATTAATTTAAATTACTATGTTAGATTGTATACAGTTGGAGTGATAAGTCAGTGACTGCATTACATTTAGTAATTGTCAGCCACGACTGGTTGATTGAACAAGTTTTACAAAGCAGCTTGATTAATTAAATATTGACACTATTTCTAGTGAACTGCAACTTAGAAAACTACATCCCCTGAGAGTTATTTGAAATAAAATTGTTTGTGCGTTGATTTAGTAAACTTCAGCATTTAATCCACAAGAATCATTGGTTTATAGCATGTAGTCATTGATGGAAAAAGTAACTATAGAGTGTCCAGGGTACTCTGTTATATACTATAGACATTCAAAACTTTTATTTTTGTCATGCCATTGTAATTAAGTTGATACTTAATATTTGGTTTGTCATGGCCCACTTTTCCATGCTGGCATGGGTTGGATGGGTCATTAGAATTCAGGTTAATTATTTGGAGCTACTGACTTCTTCAGGAACTACATCTTGCTTGCAGGTTTCTATGACTAGATACCCTTCCTATTGACAACCATTTTACAGAGTATACTTTTATCATAACAAGAACGAAGCCCCCTCCCCTTTGTACTCTACATTGTCTGCATTTGTTCATCAGCACAAGAGCGGTTGTCTCTATTCATTTTTCTTTTCCACAGAACTGGGTGGGAGGATGCTAGAAGAGTATTGGAAGCACACCAGAATAAAAGGGGTGAAAGTGAGGTAGAAGAGTAATATAGGAAACAGTGGTAGCTACATACTGGTTGAGAAGAATATTAAATAGAAATAGCTTGAGCAGCATAATGTAAGAGATAATGATAGAAGAGGGAGTGATAGGTGTCAACAATGAGTGGTACTAGTGGGAGTAATGAGAAAGATTGGGTGGTGAGTAGCAATAAAAATGAGTAATGGTGAATGTGCACAGGTTCCGTGCAATGCCATCCCACTTTATACAAGCAGCAGGTTAGAAAAGAGATAGCTGTAGTAAAGAGGTTTCATGATGGATGAGAAAATAACTAAAAGATGGAGATTTAATATGAACATAATGGACATACATCCCAATCTCCATCATCATGTTTTGCATCTTCCTGTGTTTGTTTCCCATATTGCATTTTGCTCCTTTGTCATCCGTTTTGAAAGTTTCAGCCTCTTGTGATCTCCATTTCATCCTATGTCTTCCTTGGTCTATTTCTTCCACTAGTTCCATCCAGTTTGAGTGCTCCTTCATATACTTATTATAGCATAGTTTTCTTTCTTGCTCACTAAATCTGATCCCTCTTACATCCAGTTTTGGTCTCTTCTCACTTTTGCACTGGCATTCATGCACACTAATATTAACTATCTAATATGCCATATTATTCAATGGAACATGCTCAATCCATTTGTTATGAGCAGAAGCAATAGTTCCCTGAATATTTCTCATGTCAGTCTTACTCTAGCAACTACACTTTTGGAACACACTTCCTCTGCTAATTAGGTCACTTAAAGTAACAAATGTTTAACTACAAATGTCTAGGTATGACTTTTATCTGTATCCAGTAGTGGAGTCCAGGATTTTACCTATTAGCCACTATTGTTCCCAGGTCTACACTGACCTGTAGTGGTAGCACCTGTCAGGGCCCCAGCCATGGATTAATTAGCTTGTCACTGAATTGCCTCTGGAAGAAGGTAACTCCCTGCAGATCCTGCATCCTAATGACTCTTAGGCTTGTGGAACGTATTGCACCAGACCAATACAAGTTGGAAGGATGAGAGTCAGACTGGCTCTGCTCAAACCATGCCCACAATGATAATGAACCCCTGCTGCCTTGTAGAGTAATTTATTGAGCATTTAAAAAAAGGCTAAGGGAGATATGTATGGAAAATCCAGAGGGAAGGGAACCCTAAGGCAGATATGTATGGTTATACTTAACCAATATTTGACATCCCCTGCATCTCCATGGATGCTGCGAATGTATTGACTTGTCTTTCTTTTATGGCATATCCATGAGTGGAGAGGAAGTAAGTATACTTGGGTCTAGGCACTTGCTTCTGGAAACAGCCCAGACACAGCAGAAGTGGTTAAGTTACTGTCTCTGCAATACTGTCAACCAACAACGGAAAAGGCTTTTGAAGCAATTTATTTCATGTCTATTCTTACTGCAATCTACCCTTGTACATCTACCATATAGGGAATCTAACCCCTATCAGCCTGCCTGTGATTGCATTACACTTATACATTCCTAGTTTACACCAGCTACATCATATAGAATACTTACCTATTCCTTTACTGCATATCAAATATGGCTACTCCCTTCATGGCAGTGGAGTCTTGTCTTTATTGTTAACTAAAATCTTAATTTTTTTCTAGGTTTACTTTGTCTTTTTAATTTATTTGTTGTTTCCAAGTTTGGAATATTCTTAACTTCAACATATACAAGTTCTTATGGGCAGCCATCCTTGAAATTCTCTGTTATGATCTGGAAGACTAATTAGCAGGGACAGAGCACTAACCATGATATACACCAGCTTACACTCTAAATCCCTCACCAAACTTCTTGCTAACTTTCACTCTACTGATGGAACTACATAGTTTGTTTCCGTGGCCTTCATGAGCCATTCATCTGTCTCCAGTTTTCTTAGCGATCACCAAACTTTAGTAGAGTGTAGAAGAACCCTGTCAAAGCCTTCAGATCAATAAATGCTAGGTAGAGTAGCTTATTCTTAGCTAAATACTAGCTTAAATAAAAACTACAACTTGCCCAGCCTTAAAAATCTACCTAATCAATTGTGCAATAACTTTTTCAGTAACTTTCGTAACCAGGCCTATTTATTTTGCTCCTGTTGCAGTTAATGCTGATATCACAATGACTCTCATTGGATATGACAACTTCCTGTACAGCCTAGCTGACTGTTCTAATGACTAGCACTTAAGTGACTTTGTCAAATATTTTCAGCATCTCTCTGATGGTCTTGCTGCTTTCCCTGCTTTCATATCTTTAATCAAACCTTTGACTGTAGAGCTGTCAACTTAACTGACTTGTCACTCTGTTGGATCTACTTGGGGTGGGTCCATTTCCTTTAACAGTCTTTCATATTACCTTCTTTCTTTTTGGTATTGGAGAGAGCAAGGGCACTGCTATCATTCCGTACACACTATTCAACAATGGCATCTTGATTCTCGTATACTGCTTTGCAACTCCAGACCACCTCACATTTCTAATCCTCATATTGCAGTACATGTTCAAATCTCTTACTTGCCACTTCTCTTCTTGCTATAGGTAAGAGTGGTTTAAAACATTCCTGAAAATATTTATAAATGTGCAATAAGATTATTTTGTTCCATTTACATTCATACTATTTTAAAATGTTGCCTGCAGTGCTCAAAAGATTTAATATACCACTGTTCAGCATCACCTGTCTCTGAATTCAAATTCTACTTGCATTGATTTTCTTTTTGATTTTTTTTTTATTAATCTTACCTCACCCAAGGGAGCATAGCATAGAGCCTAATGCAATTTGAATTAGATTTGGCTAACTGTACCTTCCTCCTCTTTGAGAGAAATACTTTAATCCAATAACGAAATCAATATATTTAATGTTAGAGCTATCCATGTCATACATAAACAAGTGAAACAAACTGATTGTGAACTAACACTGATACTATTGATGCACATACACACAAAGAGTAGTCATTTCAAGCCAGATTGTGTGCATGCACATGTCCCACAACCTATTGTGTTATAGGAGAATACATTATGGAATCTTCATGTGTAAATGCTATATGCTGATTTATCATATATAAAATCTTCAAGAGAATGAAACATGCAGTAAGAATTTATTAGTTGATGATTAATTTATTCCAGCAAGTACCTCTAACCATGTTTCTCTTTCTCAAGTGTCATCAGTAGAAATGTAGCTTTGCTGTAATTAAAGTGGTAGTGAATGTGTTATGCTATTTGTGGTATGATTTGAACCTATCACAATCCCCCCAAATCACTCGTAATATTCTAGATATTTCAATAGAAAGTTCTATCTACACCAGCAAGAGATACATGTCTGGGTGCTATACACAGACAAAAGCAATGGGTACTGATTTTCTACTCTGTAAGCCAAGTTGACTTGGTCTACAGACCAGCAGAGGTAAAACTTAAACATAAAAGCTGGTACATTATTTAGTCAAAATGGTTGCATTTTATAGTAGCAAGATGTTGTGATGCTATCGTACATAACAGAATCTAAGGCTATATTATTGGGACACACAGATGAAATTGACCACTTTCTAAAATACAATCTCTTCATTATACACACATATGGAATGGTTAAGACAATTTATGAATTATTAAATTAGCATTTACACTGGCCATGGTTGGTCCAAATATTCTACCAAATATTATGTTCAAACTGTCTAGACCTCGTCTCTTACACCTACCTTACAATGTCATTCTAAAATTAAACAATCACTTCATCGAAATCTCAAAGCTATGAGATAATGTATGATTAATTCAAAAATTTATGGCCACATGTTTTCTATGGTGAAGCAGCTACAGGAGAAATTCTCTCTCTCACTCACTCACTCACTCACTCACTCACTCACACACACAACATAGTTTCTGGAGAGGGAACAGTTTAGTTGCCGGAAGAAATGTAAAGAGTGGATTCCTTTTTTCCAATAAGGGGATTCATTTCTAGCTCTGTATCCGTAATATAGTCAGTAATTTTAAGGGCTGTTGAAGTAGCAGATGGCACAAACATCGCCATCATCTTTTAATATTCATCCTCTCTTCTTGCATAGGTTGGACAGTCTGACCGCATCTGACTGATCTGAGGACTGCATCATGCTCCAATATCTGCTTTGGCATGTTTCTATGGCTGGATGCCTTTCCTAATGCCAACCACTTTACAGAATGTACTGGGTGCCTTTTTTGTCTTAAGGTACTAGTGCTATTAAGATTGCTGTGTAGCTCACAAGAAAAAAAGATTCCGTTCAACCGATTGGGGAGACAGTTTTATACCAGGAAGGGGCTGGAACAGTTTTCTTCCTATATAGGAGCTACTTGCATTATAGATCAGTGGGGTTGGAGTAATCTGTGGTGCTGGAAAGCAAAATAGTAGCAATGAAGTGGACCCTCAGAGTACAAGAAAGGGAACAGGAAGTGTGGGCAAGTAAAAGTTGCAGACATTTATGAAGAGACTGAGGGATGGTTAGTGATGGGGTAAGAGTGAGGAAGAAAATATAATGAAAGAACAAGGATTGAAAGGTGGATATGAGTTGGAAGGAGTAGGTGATTAGAGATTGGATAGAGTGAGGGGTGGATGTAGTGAATAGTGGACAAGGGTGGAGGGATGATTGAAGATACACAAGTTGTAAGGGAGATTAGGAAATGACCGACAGTACAGGAAGTGGGGACATCCATTGTAAAGTTTGCTCTGCAGTCATGTAGAAACAGTTTCAATCCCACTGTGTGGCACCTTGAACAAGTTTTCTATTGTATCCTCGGGTCAACTCAAGCCATATGAGTGAAATTGGGTAGATTAAACTCTGAAAATCTGTTGGACTGTATCTGTTTTTGAATAGTATCCTTAATCTATTGCTCAATTTAACACCACCACTTAACTCTGGGTGTTTTTATCAGAATCTATCTGTTGTTGGTTTATTCCTTCTGCTAAACCCTCCAGTCATGGCACTTCTCTTCCTCCTCTGAGGAAAAACAACAACTAAAAGAACTATAGCTTGATTAGTAAGTCAGTAGTTGTGTTTTGTAAAAGTTCATCAGGTTAATGGCTGGATTCAGTTCAAAATGCAATATAATGGTGCACCATCTAAAATATTGAATCACAATTTTGGAATAAATTATCAGATTTTGGGGCCTGAAATATAATTGTTTTAAATATGAATTCTCAATGAATATAAGGCATATAATGACAATATTAATGTCAAGAAGTAAGACTCAGCTAACTATGGAATATACTAAAAAATTAGCTGGTCATTAGGAAGAGCTGAATCAACACGTCAAAAGAATTCAAATTATTAATGTTGAGTAGAAACAGTAGGTATGCAACAATGCCAGAAGGTTCTTATGCTATATTCGACTGAAGGCCTTTTGAAGTTTACACCGACAAAAGACTTGTGTTGGCCTGTAAAAGAGTTCTTCAATGAATCTATCTCTAAGAAACCTAAGAACTATGATAATCTAGGAAGTGATTAAGATTGGTTAACAGTCAAGAGTGCCTGGTTTTGGCAATAGGTTGCACACTGGGATGGATAAATGAAAAAATTTAGTAAGGAAGAGGCTAGCTTGTGAACAGTGTTTTGTAGTAATGGCAGAAGGATTAGTGGTCTCGTTTAATACCTGGTATAGAATTGGAATTCTAAATAATTAACTAGCTTGAATCATCAGATATTGTCTATGGCTATTATGTTCTGGTACAAATAGTGGTAAATTTAGATACATTGTAATGATGGGTTTAAATAGTTCTATATTTCTAATCGGATATCTCAGAAGCTAAATTTGCACACAAAGAAGTGACTGAGTTTTTGGCAGTCACTGTGTCAGCCGGGTGTAAGTTATGAAAGTTTCAGCTTCTGGATGTGGAATGTAGCTGGAAAATGTTGAGATTGTGAGACCAATGGTTTAATAAAGGAATATTTAGGTACAGAATGAAGGATGGTTGAACATCTATTGGTGACTGGTTGAGTTTGGAGAGTAAATATAAACAAAGGATTTTTAAAATGTTAGGAAGTTCAATTTTCAGTTGTAGTAACTGGAAATTTGTGTTGCTCATGTTCAAGTCAAAGCAAATTTCATTAGGTACAAGACTTCAAAATTAATAAAGCTTAATATCTGTCCAGCTGATTAACATTGCTTTTTGTTTCATATACTATAAATGTATTGCATACTATCTTTAAACTATTTGAAAGATAACTATTCCAAGATCATTATTTCTAAAATTGCTTTTAAGCTCACATTTAGGCTCATGTTGCTAAGGTTCTTTTTCAGAAGAATATCTTTATTAATGGAACAATTCAAGAAACCCTTTAGTACTAAGACATAAATGGTCATCCTTTAATTTAACAAACCTATTTCAATTATCTTTTAGAAATTTCATTATTTAATGTGTACCATTAAGTAATGATTGCAAAAAATAAAAAACAAAAAAATTCAAATAGCACATTATTATGATGCCAAGTTTGAAGCAATCTTGCAACATTTTTGTGGAAATTTCATTGGGCTGCAATTTCTCAATAACTGCTCGTCTTTACTGATTCAGTATGGCTGAAATACTTACCTTTTTCTTGTACTTGAACACATCTTTAGAATTGCATGACAGTAGTAGCTGTGTACTACGTTTCAGCATTGTAATGATGATTTTTACAAAATATCACAATAGTACTAAGCTGGTGTTTAATTTTCTGTTTGGAATATGTTTACTGTCTACATGTCTGTTAACTGTCTTGTTCCAACACTTGATATTCAAATAACTTTTATAATTATCAATTTTCTTTTCTATATCAGATAAAACCAGGTGAAAGTTATTCAGAATTAAAGTAAGTTTACAATATGTTACTTCTTACAATTGTTGTTAGGGTTGTAGTAATTTTCACATTCATATTTAAAAACTTTTTTTTTTTTTTCCAGCTTTCATGAAGAAAATAATTTACCAAATGGGGTTCGGCTTGATCCAACAATGTTAGATTTTGGTGAACAGTGAGTATTGAGAAATTTGGTATTATTTTTCAATCATTTCAACTAAATTAAAAAAGAGTCCAGTGGTAGCAGATTGGATGTGATAGTTTCCAATAACATCTCATGACATGGAAATAATGAGGAAAAGAAATTGCTTTTATTTAAGTGAGAGGAGTATAATGACCAATGTAATTGTTTAGGAGACCGAGACATAGTAATAAAATAAATGTGTAGTAGTAAGAAAATCTGGAGTTGATTCATCATATGCTGTAGTTTGTCATAATTGTAACTACTGGAGTTTATTTAGCCCATAAGCATTCAGATTATTCTGTCAAATTTAATGCTTATTTATTCACATTGTGATATAATAGTTTTGATATTTTGATGTGATTGTATATTTTTAGAATGACATTGTAGAGTAGGTATAAGAGGCCAAATCTTGACAGTTTGATCATAAAACAGGTAGAATATTTGGGCTGGATATGGCTGGTTTAAATGTCAATGGGTTAGGCATCTTTCAGGGCCAAAAATGTCAGTTTCTGCTATCTAATGAATTTATAAGCTTAATACTCAAATATCTGGATAGTACATCTTTTGTAATTTGTCAACATTAGTTCTTTTTATTTCTTTGTCAACCTTCAGTGATTTATCCAATAATGTAATTTGTTTCTTTTCTTTAAAATTCTACTCCAGCTTTATTTAAAATATTAACTCTCATCTCTATTCATTCACATATCTCCCTATATTATGCACAACCTTTTATTAAAATTGCATATCTAGAATCTACTTCCATTCAACTTTTCTTCCACATTACCAACTTTATGCTCTAAACAAAACAATTTTAATAACCATTAAACCTTTCAGTTCAAACTAGGTATCGTAAAGCATATTGCCCTACTCTCTCTCCCTTGTGTTACAAATTGTACCATTTTTTGCTACATAAATAACTAAAATCAAATCTTTTGTCTATTTTGTAGCCCTGTGGGTATGCCTCATCTACAACAGGTCTCTGTACATAATGCTGACACAAAAACCAGTTTACACCTGTTGTCCATATCAGGCAGTACAGCACATTTTCACTGTTCATTTTTTCAAGATAAAGTAAGATGCTTATATATATATTTTTTTTTCTTGTTTTTCCTATCAGATCTCTTCATTTTTGTTTGTTGTTGTTGAAAAGCATGGCTATGGTGTCAAGGTCCTCTGTTTAGACAAAGCTACATTGTGCTGTATAATGAGACAAAATGCAAATATACTTTTTCAAGCTATCCAACTAAGAAAATACCATTCCTGCTAAATATAGGAACTTAACATTTAGCTGTTAAAGTAAATACAGCAATAATTCATTTGTAAATATCCAAATTTGCTAAATAATTTGTTGGCATGTTCACATAAATATGTGTATGTATATATAAACATCTATAATTTCTGTGCTAGCATTTTAAAGTTAGGTCTTGTAAAGCTATCTTTATAGTCATCTATCCTTTCTGGGTTATCATCACTAACACATAATTATTACTTTGTTGTTTTTCTCAACTAAAATTATCATTGAGTGAATTAATAAAAATCAATTACGCCTTCATTCCTTTGTAGAATCTATGTGACTTGTAATAAATTCTTACTCTTTCCTTTGCAGATGGTTCCTCCTGGAGGAAACACAACATTTGATGTTGTATTTCTAGCACGTCAGGTTGGCCCAGTTGAAAATACATTATATATTCACACAACCCAAGGGTCTTTTAAATATCAGGTTAGTTGTTTCCTTTTCTATTTTCACTATCACCAGATTTTGTGTTTCATCTTTATATAAAGTCTCAAATTTCTAACACAACCTCACTATTTCACTATAATCCCTCTTTGGCTTAGCTCTAAGTTAGATTTTCTCTACAATTTTATTATCCTCAGTGTGCATTATTCATACATATACTGTACTTGCACTAGTTACGTTCTCTGCATACACTAGTCAGTGTGATTAATACCAATTTGTTTTCTAAACAGTAAAATTACATATGAAGTTGACATTGCAAATGCAGCTGAAAATTTTGAAGCTGTTGATCATACCTGGGGTAGTGATGGAAAGACCAGGGAAGAAAAAGTATTTTTATCATATTGATTTGTCCTTACTTTTATATGCAGAATATTTTGTGCTACATACAATGAAATGCAAGAGAATAACTGAAAATTATAGATATATAGAAGGTATATAAGCACTTACTATGCTTGAAAATATATATACCTATTTGTATACAGTGAAGATATCCAAATATAGTTACTGGAGTTTAACAATGTACTACAGATACATAAGAAAAAGTCTTTGTCAATTTATCATGCACTATAATTGAAACTTAGCTTACCTGGGAAGTTTCGCTTTTTGATATCTTTCATTAATTCACAAAAATTGCATACATTCATTGAAGTATTATTCTAAAAAAAAAAAGCTGTGGTTTCAATTTTCAGGTTCTTCATCTTAGAGCTGGGGGTTTCTTTGAAAATACTTTGTTTGAAATGAAAATGTGTTTCTATGTGATATATTATAGTATATTTCTCTCAGAAATACCTTCAATTTCAGATTGCATGTAGGTTTCTTAGTGGTTTTTCAGGGTCAAGCAATTTGTAGCTGAATAAAGAGTGCAAAAAGTTGACGCCGGTATTTTTCGTTCCTCCATCTCTCTACGATAACATACATGTATATATATGTATACGTATATATGTATATGTATGCATATGTGCGTGTATATATGTACGTGTATATATGTACGTGTATACATGTACGTGTGTATATCTACGTGTGTATAGGTAATGGGGGTGTGTACATGTGTATATATATCATCATCATCATCCTTTTATATGTATGTATGTATATATGTATGTATATGTATGTATGTATGTATGTGTACGTATATATATGTATGTATGTATATGGATGTATGTATATATATGGATGTATGTATATGTGTATGTATGTATATATGTGTATGTATGTATATATGTGTGTGTATGTATATATATGTGTGTATGTATATATATGTGTGTATGTATATATATATATGTGTATATATATGTGTGTATGTATATATATATATGTGTATGTATATATATATATGTGTGTATGTATGTATATATATATGTGTATGTATATATATATATATGTGTGTATGTATGTATATATATGTGTATGTATATATATGTGTATGTGTATATATATATATATGTGTGTATGTATATATATGTGTGTATGTATATATATGTGTGTATGTATATATATATATGTGTGTATGTATATATATATATATGTGTATGTATGTGTATGTATATATATATGTGTATGTATATATATATGTGTATGTATATATATGTGTATGTATATATATATATAATATAGGCGCGGCGTGGCTGTGTGGTAAGAAGCTTGCTTCCCAACCACATGGTTCTGGGTTCAATCCCACTGCGT
>JAOPUL010000001.1:94416521-94427073 GCA_027564515.1 Octopus rubescens | reverse complement strand
ACTGGGGTCGATGTAATCGACTAACACCCTCCCCCAAAATGGCTGGCCTTGTGCCTAAATCAGAAACCATTATTTATACACTTTATAAAGTTTTCCATTTCCATTCTAGCTATCCTCTAATTCCAATGTGATGTAAAAAAAAAAAAAAAATACAAATTTATGAGTGTCAAATATGATTTTGCTTTATAGTGTAATCAATAGAGTTCATTATGACTCTTAATTATTCTCTTCATAATTATTTCATCTTATTGAATGAGTGGAAAATGTTTTTATGTCTCCATAAATTTCTGTAGAATTTTAGCTTTTCAGCCACTGTAGTTATGACCAAAAGATATTTTCATAAGCAAAATCTTAGCACATTATCTTCATAATTTTAATATCCATTTTTCCATAATGGCATGGATTCAATGTCTTGAGCAGGGTCAGTTCTGTTTGTAAGAGCTGTTTTTGTGTATAATCTACAGAGATCTGGCTGTGAGTATATCGGTACATGTTTCTATGAAGTCCAAGTGTGTAACTTTGTGTGTTTATATTTGGTTCTTTCAAGTAATCATTCTCATGTCCACTCTTCTATATTTGCATGAGTTGGTTGGATCTTCTCCAGCACAGCAGCTTGCCACTCGTCATGTTCTTGTATTACCTTCTTCATGATGTTTTATCTTTTGAAATCAACCTTCACCACTTTTTACCAGGTCTTCCTTGGTCTGTCTCTTCCAAGGATTCCTTCTGCTTAGATCACTTACCATGTCTTTACCCAGCTGCCCTCCTCTATATACACCACATTCCCATACCAGTACTGTCTCTAACTCCTCAGTTACCTAGTTTTTCTCTCAGCTCATTTGTACTCTGTTGTTCACACACATTACACATCCAGCAAAACATGCTAACATTTTGTCATAAACTCTGTGTCCTCCACATTCAATACCTACATTTCACTATCATGCAACTTCACATATTGCACACATGCATCATACAATCTTCCTTTCACTTGAAGAGAAAATCTTTTCAACCTTGTTATTCTGGCCTCTATGCTCTTGGAGCAATCCTCTCCGCTGCTAATTAGATCACCGAGGTAACAAAAGCTATCAATTATGAGTAGGGGGGCCTTCTGAGCATTAAAGGAATTTTTGTCATATACTCTTATTGCTAGCTATTCCTGTGCAGCTGCTGCATATGTAGTCTACCTTTTCTGTCAGCTTGTCTTTGCTAGCACTATAATTGCTTTTACAGCTATAATTTACACTGGGTATTCTATATAGAATTCCTGCCTACTCCCTCTCTACGTATCAAGTATGGCTATTTCACTGACGGCACTAGAGTTCTGTCTTCTTCCTTGCTAACTAGAACTTTTGTCTTTCTTGATTTATTTTGAGTCTTTTATTCAAACTTTTGCTTCCGCATTTGAAAATTCTTTTTTTTTATTTTTTTTATTCTTTGCCAGAATCAGCTTTGAAAACTAAGTCATAAACATACAGGAGTTCCCAAAGGCAGGGAACTCCTGTTATACCCCCAGAGCACTATTATAGCTCAATTCTACATGCTAAATTCTTCACTGAATATATTTTTGTAGATCGCTTATATGACTCACCAGTTATCGGCACCTAGTTTTCTTGGGGACTACCAGACTACAGCACATAGAACCCTATCAAAGCCTTCTCCAGGTCAACAAATGTTAGATTTAGGGACTTATTCTTTTCTAAGAACTTTTTATTGTTTCACTAAGAAGAGGACATTGGTGGTACATCATGCTGGCACAAACCCAAACTGCATCTTGTCAAAACTAATTCTTTTTTATAATTAGTAGTACTATAACACCAAGTCACCTTCCACTGCCACAGATCTGTTCTGTTGATAATTTTTTATCTCCTGCTCCTTCTTGTCAGATGCTTTAACTAAAACATCTCTGAGCTTATATTTGGCCAAAGGATCTTTCAGCTTCTGTGTCTCTCTTTGTCAGATCGTCTTGTGTATCTTAGTCCATCTAGCTCTTATCCTTAGTTTGCTGATTACCAGTGTACCTTGTATGGTGCATTCTTAAGTTGCCTGTCCAGTTTCCTGATGAGTATGAAGTCAATTTGGCTTATGTGGTCACCTGATTAGTCGGTGATCAGGTGACTGGCAGGTTTTTTGCAAATATTTAATATAACATACACAGAGCATCTAAACTGGTTAAAAGCTCTTTACTAGTCATTCTTACTGATCGTGTAATAATTTCATGCACTTTGTTCATTTCTGCTTATTGATTTTTAAGTTGATATCCATCTGCATTTCAGCTAATAAATGCTTTCTCCTTGTCATTTTAGGAAATTCCACCGTATGAAACAAAACCTGTAATGCGGGCCAACTTTATAGGAAGAGTAGAAACCAACCATACAGCTTTTATACGTATCAAAACAAATCATGAGCATATTCAAGGTGTATTAATACTTCCTGTCGAAGTGGAGGTTACCTCAGGTAGGCAGTTTTCTTTCAATTTTTTTTTTCTTGGGGGTAGAGGAAAGGCACTCCTGATTTTAGTAAAAAAAACCCATTCCAGACTAGTGCATTTTAGATTGTCTGTTAGAAAATTATAAGCTGGAGGACAGTGCCCAATAGTAGTAATTCTAGGGATAAATGTTTGGTACAGGGCAAGACAGAAGGGATGATGAGAGAAAAAGAAATGGATTGAGTTGTCTGGGTGTGGTACTCAACATTTAAGTTAGAAGAGGAAGTATTGTAGAAGAGATAAAGTGAAGATATATATATGCGGAGTATTGGGGTGGGTGGGGGGCTAATGAGAGGCTTGTAAGGTGGCACACACCAAGGGTGGTTAGATGAAGCAGTGTATCAGTTGAATAGAGCAGAAGTCATTAAAAAAGTTGTTAAAAAAGATACAGGGAACTAGGACTAATTATAGTGTGTTAGTTAGTGAATCTTTACTAATCAGTCATATGATCTTTTGAATATTTGTAGCATCTACACCATCACAGATGTTTTGAAGTGTAGTCTGTGGGTTGTGCTTGAAATTTTTAAAATGTTAGCATTTGATTTTCTGGCCCTAGTTTATGCAATATTATTGAATGGTCACATTGAATAAGATTGAGGTTTAACATATATATCAAGTTTAAGGGTTTTAACAGTGTACTGTTCATGAAAAGGGTGGATAGTGTTGCAATATAATTTTATTGGTATGTTTAGTGAATGAATCTTGGTGCTGTTGAAAGAGACCTGATTGTTACATGTTCATTAGAGTCAGTGTTTGTGGTTTCAAAGAAGTCATACAAGTCTTGTAGGAGCTTTCGGCTACAGGTAGATGACATCGTTAGGGAGTGAAGTGCTGTATTGTAAAAAGTGAGACATAAATAAACTCTGAAGTTAGTAGAATGTGCTCTGGAAAGATTTTTTTAATGCTCCGCTACAATGGGCCACTCTAAAAGTAAACCTCTGACTCTAAATGAAATAGGTGGGTAACTTTACTTGGAGGTTCTCCTACTAGGTAGAGTTAAACGTTTCACTGTTGACATGAGCAGTTATTACTTTTACTGAAGTTCTTGGAGAAGAGGGAGAGAGAGCGAGAGACGCACATGCACACAGACAAACCATTGATGCTTGACATAGTAGCTTTTCAGAAACTATTGGTGATCACCGGGAATGGAAAGTGACTCAACGTGATACAGAAAATGATTGTTTAATTGCTGTTTTATCACTTTTGATATGTTTGAAGTGAGGGTAGTAAGGTCATAGAAGCTGCTTTTCAGTGGTTGCGGCACACAATGCATATTGTCATTAATTGTGACAGTTGCACATAAAGATTGAAGTGTTTGAAAATAGGCACTAGAGAGAGATGTTCAGTTCTAGGTTTACCCTAATTATTGTTGGTGAAAATAAGAGCTCTAAGTTTGTCCTGATTGAGTATATCTATAAGCAAAGGCATTCCAGCTGTGACCATACCTAACTTGGGATTGAATAATGTTGAATAATCTAGTCAAGGACTACATTCTTCAATGTCTTTTTTGTATGGCTGTGGAATTGGATTTTAGCTGTTATTTCTAACAGATCAAGTGACCATGTAGAGGCTCACCCAACTCATGAAGTTTACAAGTTTTCACACTTGGCTACTGTGGTTGTGGCTTTATCTTCAAGGGTGCTACTTATAGAACAATCATGGTTGAGGAGTAGTGGGTTTGGAGGATGCTGAAAATTTAGGAGGGAGCCTAGCTTCAATTTGAGTCAAGAACTTGAAGACTGCTTGCTTAGAGGCATCCTTTTTTCTTGTGTGTTCATTTTGCAGTGTTTGCAATGATAAATGAACTTCTTGCATTTGATGATGTTGCATGATTTCTTTCATGTGTTGTACATGTGTTGTAAATTAAATGCTTGTGAGTTTGGAGTCATCTGGAAAAAACATGCTATTCTCTTGCTAGCCTAACTTTAAAATAGTTTTAAGAATCACAAAGATCTGTAGGGAAGTGTCTAGCCCTAGTTTTTATATCAAGAAGGTAAAAGCTATCTCCACCTAATAAGATGTTTAGCTGTTGCAGCTAACTTTTTCAGAAAAGTGTCTTAAATATATATTGTATTTAGAAATAAAATGAAACATGGCTCTGATAATGTTGGTAGACTTTTTTTCCTTGTTCACCAATCTCTTTCTTATATTGAGTGATGACATGGGATAAATTTGATAAAAGATAAAAACTCTAACATCAACAAAAAAAGTACCAACTATTTTGCCTACAGTTTATTTGTATGTAAACTGTTGTCTTTTTTTAAGTATGGAATTAATATTTCTTTTCAATAAAACCCAGTATTTGACATCTGTTCTTTTGTAACTGTAATATTTTATATTATTTATAACTGCAGCTCCTGGTATATATTCTCCAGTAGAGATGATTGATTTTGGTATTCTACGAACTTTAGATGAACCTCAAACAGTACAGCTGAATCTGGTAAACACAGGCTCAAGGCCTGTTCATGTTACAGTGAGTGAATTTTTCCCCCTCTTTTACATTGTTTTCCATCTGTGTTGATTAAAGACTTCCACCTGCATCAGACCATCTAGACAGAGTTAGTTATCTAAAGTAAACTTTTCAGAAATATCTTTTACTTAAGATGAGATCTTACATTCCAGTCATAAGATCTCTTCCTTCCCTTCCAACATGAACACAACTATAACAGCTTAAACATAGTTACTTGTTCGTTACCAGTAACAATCTATTACTAATTTCCTTTTTATTCTATTGCTCTTAGTCACTTATCTTTTTCACTACTTTTTCTTTTCCCATATAGTATTTCATATTTGTTTGTTTTTTTCATGCTGTCATCAAATAAGCAAAAGTGTATATTGTAAAATTATTTTATAACCAGGTACCCTTTCTGCTGCTGTTTGAAAAACAGGTAATGGTACTATCTGTTTTTCAAACAAAGAAGTTTATCATTCCACACAAGGAAATGACAGTGAGAAGTGCTGACATTTGTGTGTTAATAACAGAATGTAAACATTCTCAGACACCCTCTCACATACACATTATATATATATATCAGTTGCTAAGTAGCGGCCGCATCGAGAAGGTCTGGTTGCCATGAAGAGGCAAAGTGGCCGCATTGAGAGTCCTGTTGCTACGAAGCGGCCGCATTAAGAGTCCCGTCGCTGCGAAGCGGCCCCAGCGAGAGTCCTGTCGCTTAGTGGCGACAGCATCGCATCGAGGGTCCAGTTGCTATGAAGCGGTGGGTTGTGAGAGCAAAGCCTTTCTGGCAATACAATGCGCCAAAGGATGAGATATATATACATACATGGCAGGCTTTGCATAGTTTCCATCTACCATATTTATTTATAAGGCTGAGGGCAATAGTAGAGGACACTTGTCCAAGGTGCTACAGAATGTGACAGCTTGGGACCGTGTTGTTGCGATGGAAACTTCTTAACCACAGAGCCATGACTACACATTTTGTGTGTGTGTGTATATATACACACACACACTCTCACTCATAGGTGAATAATTATTGACCTCAGCATTCATTACTGTCTCATAGGTTCATGAAACTTATATCTAGATTCAGATGTTTGTTGTAAGTGGCAAACATCTGAACAATTTGCTGTTTCATATGCCTAAAATCTCCAAGTGGTGAATACTTAAGTCAGCAATTGTTTACCTACAACTATTAAGTACTCTTTTTGGTGTGCCGGTGACATGTCAAAAGCATCCATGCCGGTGACATGTTAAAGGTACCCGGTACACTCTCTGGAGTGTTTGGTGTTAGGAAGGGTATCAAGTCGTAAAAACCAAGCCAAAACTGACTGGTGTCTGGCGCAGTTCCTCGGTTTGCCAGTCTCCAGTCAAATCGTCTAACCCATGCCAGCATGGAAAACAGATGCTAAATGATGATGATGATTCCAAGTGTTTCTTTATCTAGTCCCACCCATGCTAGCATGAAAAATGGATGTGAAACAAATAAACAAATGTGTGTGGGTGTATAAATTTTCTAAAATCTTTAAGCTATTATTCGATTTCTATCAAAATGCTTTAGTTAGGATCACATAAAAAGCTTGAGAAATTTCTGAAGATTTTCTTTTGTCGTGCCTTTCAGGGTGTTTCCTTATCACCTCCAAATGATGCTATATCTGTAGAATTCCGACCTATGAAACTACAACCAGATGTATTACGTCGTGTAGCTGTAGCCCAGATTACATTTAGAGGTATTATTTTTCATATATCTTTCCATGATTGTTCTACTAACACCGTTGTGCATATTGTTAGATCAGATATTTGCTTTTCAATTTTGATCTCTTTATTCTAACTATTTGACTTAGAATGCCAAAATAGATAGCCTCAAACTGGTAGTGATAAAGTAAATTACCTAGCAGCATCAAGTGAGTAATTCAGCATCTAAGCCACATGACTACTGTAGTTCTACTACTACCCTTTAACCAAATCCTGGGAGTTAACAGCCACATAAGATATTTGAACTTTTAAAAAAATTTTTGGAAACTGAGCACCAATTTCAAAATTTGGATTCTGATAAGGGAAATCAGTAATGTAAGATTTCCAGTGACACCAACATTGAAAGCTTTCACTAATATCTTTGCATGACAACTTATTGCATTGTGGGTATATTTCCATGTTTAATTTAGTAATACTAATTTTAGTTTTACAGTTGCCACAAAAACTTTAGTGTATCATGCTTAGTTAATAATTTCCAAGGCCTCTATCAGTGAGAGTTGGCCATATAATTGCACATACACGCTTGGGCTAGGATTTTTAAAATTAAGACTGTCATCTGCTTTTACATGCAAGTCTTCCCTATCGATGCCACTGATGTTGTCCAAATGGAAGGTCACCACTTTAGGGCTGGTACACCTTGGCACCAGTGTCATCACAGGTGTTGCTGTCAGAAAACAAAATCCCAGAACAAATATCACAAGGCATCATGTCTGTCACTCTAACAGTTCTACCAATCTACTGCTCTGGATTTATACTTGTTTTATTGATTTCAGCAGGATTTGAACTCTGAGAGCTAGAACAGTTATTCTATTCAATGCTCTAATGACTGCCAATTTGCAGCCTCTTAATAATTTCATTCGATACCAATTAAACTTATCTACTCCTTAACCTCTTATGCATATATATATATATATATATATATATATATATAAGGGAGAAACAATAAATTTTGGCTATATGTATGAATCTAAGAGATAGGTGGAGTGGAAGTAATTTACTAAAAATCAATATATGAAATACATTTCCAATGTAAGCGAAAGAGACGATTGTGTTAACTGTAGATGGCATATGCTGGTACTGATGATATTGAGAAACTGAAGCAGAAATAGGGCAAAACAGATTTGAAGTAGGACTTCACTGATGGGATGATGTGATATCAAGACTTATGTACATAAAAATATTAGTTGAAGATACATT
This sequence comes from Octopus rubescens, assembly GCA_027564515.1. Taxonomy (NCBI): domain Eukaryota; kingdom Metazoa; phylum Mollusca; class Cephalopoda; order Octopoda; family Octopodidae; genus Octopus; species Octopus rubescens. The sequence continues at coordinate 94,419,178 of JAOPUL010000001.1, read as the reverse complement.
CCTGTGAAACTAGACATTTAGGTAACTAATAATAGATTAGTATATTTTACTCTTTCAAAACAATTTTTCAGAAAAAAAATTTTTTGTTTTATATTTCCCTTTTTTTTTCCAGCCACTAAAGCTTTAAATCCTAGACAGTGGTCTGGAAAAATTGTTGTAAAATCCAAACATAATATGAATAAATTGTCTATCCCTTACCAAGTAAATGTACTTCATGGGTATGTAGCCTCTCAGATACTTCTTTTTAAGTTGCAATTGATATTTAATTAAATTAACTTTTGTGATTAATTTTCTACAAACTTTTTCTGCTCTCTACTTCAGGTCATTAGTCTACAATGCAAACAGCACTCACTTTTACAGTGGCTCATTTATGAGAAACCATACCAGATCGTTGGGCTTTACTAATACTTTTAACTTCTCTATAGTCATATATAATGTTAGCCTTCCACATGGTATACCTAAATATTTTTCAGTGAGTATTTGAAATGTACTTTGTTTTGAGAATATTTTTTTTTTATATTGTTGTTGTTGTTGTTACATGTGAGGGTGGGATAGAGCTGGGGGTGAGATGATTTTAATATTAAGTCCATAACTTTTGAATACTTTATTTTGGCTTTATGCTTTATAAATGCAATAACTATATATCCACAATACACTTTATCTTGGTCTTCTGGGTTTGAAAGCATTAACAATGGGTATTTCTTAACTGCAGAGCCCTTTTATATAAAGTATGATAAAGGGACTAACAGGATAACCTCTTATATTATGATTTTAAGGTAAATTCAAGAATCCTGTGGTACTGAATTAGATTTTGTCCTACTGGGGTTGATACTAGTAATATTTATTCTAAGGACAAGTTAATCAACTATACTTCTGATTTTTATAAAAATGACTTTACTTAGAAAAATCCTTAGTATTATTAGTATAACATTTTTAACACTTTGCCATTACATCTCAGTCTTGATTTCCAGGCTGAGCAGTTTCAAAATCACATGGCTAAGTGAATTAGAAACCTGCTGCCTTGGCAAGATACTTTTTTCAGGTGTTTGTGCCTGAGAAATCAATATTATTACAGTGAAATTATAGTATACATTCTATGTATGTGTTGCCGTGTGTCTGAGATATATATATATATATATATATATAGTCCTTTAACGTCCGTTTTCCATGCTGGCATGGGTTGGACGGTTTGATCAGAACTGGCAAGCGTGGGGCTACACCAGGTTCCAGTCTGATTTGGCTTGGTTTCTACAACTGGATGCCCTTCCTAATGCCAACCACCTTACAGTGTGTGCTGGGTGCTTTTAACCTGCCACTGGACTCTCGGCGCTAGTGCTTTTTACGTGGCACTGGCACATAAGCGATTGGTGGACGGACGGGTATATGGATCAGGAACAGACATATAGGATAGGGGCCGCCTGACATAAGACTGGTGATAGACGGGCATTATAACCAAGTGGCATGCATGCCAGCACCTGGGGGACCAGCTATACATATATAGCCTGGAGGCCTGTGCACATGCGGCAGAAGGAATTTTCATACAGCGAGGTGTGTATATATATATATATATCCTCAAAATTCACTTTTATTACTTGTTTATTTCTGAATTAATATAGAAAGTGAATGTTAATATTAAAAAAAATCCAAAGTTAAAGTTTGTGGGGTTTCATAAGGAGCTCTGCTTGGTCAATTAATCTAATTAATGCTATTTCTAGTTCAAATTTGGGCAACCCTATGTTTAACATGGTTACTCATTCTGGCAGAAGTAATTGTAAACTATTACTTTTTGAACTAGAACTTTATAGTGTTATGTGAATTATAATGATAATCAGCTCCAATTAGTTTGGCTCAAGAAACCATATGGTGCAGAGGTTACAAGTTGAAAGTAGTAATCCATAGACCCTGCACATGAAATATGCTATTCTTACCTTCTCTTGGGTGGAAACTGTACCATTTACGATACAGTATTTGCATGGATTATAAATATTTTGTTGTTTGTTACCATTTAAAACTGCTGTGCTTTGTAATATGTTTGTGAGAATGTACAGCTTGTAATGATATAGAGAACACCTACTGCAGTAGTTATCAGTGTATTTCGTTTTTCAGCAATGTTATAAGTGTCTTAACTTTCTTAATATTTTGTTTTATTCAGATCAGAAACTTCTCTAAGCCTGTGATAATTCGTCCCCAGGAGACTCTAGTGCCATTTTTGTTGCATTTCCATCCAAACACTACATCACTTCATTTCACCTCTCAAATAATCATTCAGACAAATGCATCTAGCTTCAGTATTCCTATCATCGTATACAGTGGTCTTCTTAAGGTAAGCAAACCACATTTCCTCATTTATGTCCATTCAACAATAACTTGTTAATATGCCAATGTAATTTTTTTTTGTTCATTTTATTTTAATTTTTTTTGTAGGTCATACATCATCGACCAGAAAAGTCCAAAGGTCAACTTGATTTTGGCACAACGGGGGTTGGGGAACACCGTAGTATAACATTTACGATACAAAATAACAATCCAGTAAATGTAAGTATTTTGTCAAACTTCTTCTGAATAATAACCTTCACTTGACATCATCATCATCCTCATCATCCTTTAACGTCTGTTTTTCCATGCAGGCATGGGTTAGACGGTTTTGACTGGAAACT
>JAOPUL010000001.1:94390485-94406041 GCA_027564515.1 Octopus rubescens | reverse complement strand
CCAAGATGCCACGCAGTGGGATTGAACCCAGGACCATGTGGTTGGGAAGCAAGCTTCTTACCACACAGCCACGCCACGCCATGGATCTGCATATGCTTGTAAACATACATTCCACATCTGCATGTATAGTTACAAACGAGGGGACCCCCATGAAGCCACTTGACATTCCAGAAACAGCAGCCAATGTTGTTTTCAAGTTATTTGGTGTTCCTTTTATTTTCTCCTTACTCTGACCCTTGCTCCTTTCCACTAACACTTACTGCCTCTTCCTCCTCCCCTCTCTACTTCCTTTCGTCTTCCCTTACCACTCATTATTCTTTCCTCTCACTTATCCTGATCTATTTAAAACCAGTTAGCACTTCTCTTTGACAAAAAATTACGTCCAAAATGCTGGACTTCTCAGAGTATAAAACTCCTTTCACTTTCTTCATCATTTACCTTCGAGGAGAGAGAGAGAGTGAGTCTTAGTGCATGTGCACAATAAATTCTTTTGGAGACACTAATAACTTATCTAAATTAAATTGAATTTACATTGTCTTCTTTTAGCTGGTCACCAATGGTTACTGGGTTTGGAGTTAGACAGAGAAGTTGCAGACACAGACCAATATTTATATACACATCTTCAACAGAAATGGGATCGTGTGGCACGAGTGGATCAAAGCACGTAAGTAATCTTCACAAGTTGTTAGAATCTTTGCTTTCTTTGTTCCTCTTTTATTAACTTCTATTATATCTATTGCAACTTTTTTTTTTTTATCCGTAGGGCCAATGTAACAATAGAACTAGACACTAATCAAGTGCGAGGTTTTCTCTTTTCGGCACAAGCACATCTCTATTGGCCAGCCTTAATAAGGAAGTGTAAAATAAAATTTCCTCTTACTCAGATTGGAAATGTGTCAGTAAGTAACATTTTAAATGTCTCTGTTTTAATTCTAGTTTCTGGTATTAATGCAGTTTCTCTATTCACCTTTGTATTTCTCGATTTGTCAACCATATCATAAATATGTGTTAACTAATTCTTAATGTACTGTGTAGTGTAGTATCAGAAACTGCACACTTACTGTTTGGACTTTTGTGAACTGTATAATTTTTGTACATAACTTTCTTTTTTTTTTTCTTTTAGTTATCAGATTTCATTGTAGAAAACCCTGGGGATGTGCCAGTTCTGATACAAATCTTTACTTTACCTGTCTATCCAAACCCGCAAACTATTGTCGACCTTATGAGTAACAGGTATGTTATTTCTTATTGACAATGATTATCATGATCCAATCAGAGCAAAAGCCTGTGCCAGTGACACGTTAAAAACACCCATGCTGGTGACATATTAAAGGCACCTCATGCACTCTTTGGAGTGGTTGGTGTTAGGAAGGGCATCCAGTCGTAGAAACCAAGCCAAAATGGACTGGAGTCTGGCGCAGCTCCCCGGCTTTCCAGTCTCCAGTCAAACCATCTAACCCATGCCAGCATGAAAAACGGATGCTAAATGATATTTGATTCTATCTTCTCATAGGTTTTTTTTTTTTTTTTTTTTTTTTTACAATGCTATGATACTTTCAATATTATGTAGGGATGAAAACATGGTAAAGTTAGTTGCCTAGAACAGTAACATCTAGTAGCTATAATAGAAGGAAGCAGTAAATTATTATTCTAGTATTGGACAATTTTGAAATTGAAACATTTGATATGAATTGTTGCAAGTGTGTTATGATTGTGCCTTGCTAATACTAATCACTCTATCATGGTCTCTGTTATGAACTAAATTGACTGAGGTAAGTTTCTACTTTAAGGACTCATTACAGTATAATAATTATTTGTAATAATATTACAAATAACATGGCAACACAGAAAATCCTGTCTGTTTTATAGTGAAATGGAGCAAGTTTTCCGCTCCTTAAGTTCTGCAACATATTGCCGAATGAGACACAAGTCTTACACAAAATGGTTTCACCTGCAACTGAGATATTGTGTGCAAATTATTAGAGCATATGTTCATTGTGGAACTGGCAAGTTTAATCTGACAATGAGCTATGATTATACAGTGTTATTGTATTTAGGATGAATTCATTTCTTTGGCATATCAAGCAATGAGGAATTACATTTTGCTAGCTGAGTTGAAAAATTTTTTTTTATTCACATCACACTGATGTTCCAAAATTCACTAACAGCAAGTAAGAAGACTAGAAATTATCAGTTTCTTATCTACAGTGTCATAGTTAGTATGATATTATATAAACAGCTAATCTAAATAGGAGCCAGTTGATAGTAACAGATAATCAGTGAGTCTTGATGCGTAATGACGATTATTATGGATTAATTAAAACTGGGTAAGAAAAATGGATAGGTCGTTGTTGACTTGCTACAAATGTTGGGACCCAGAACAGCCTTGATAAAAGGTATTCTTGCCATAGCCATCTCTCTCTCTCCCCCTCCCTTTTTTTTATTATTGTACCTTGTGATGATTGATAATATTGAATTTGTTAGTCCTGGTGATGGCTTTGTTCCCATGTAAACAGACAATAAGTAATAATTCCCTATTAAGATGAATTGTTTTTATTCTCTTCCAGACTTGCATCCGATCTCTCAGATTACATAGAAACAGATGATAGAGATATTTTCATCTTGCCAGATCTTGAACACTCCTATTCTACAGTTCGTATTTAATCCATTTTGCTCTGTAAAATTTAAAAGAAAATTTAGCTAAGAGTTAAATCTCCTGAATTATTAAGTTCTGTTTGCTAACTGAAAATTATACTAATTGTAATGTTATGAATAGTTCAATTAGCCATTTCTAAAAGTTCATACCAAATTGTGATTTTGCTATATCTGTGTTTGAAGCTTTTTGTAACATGTCAACTCTTTTAATTGCAGCCAAATTCCCAGCTCCACCGATACCGCAAACACATAGAAAACACTTTAGGTATCAAACCTCACAAAGAAACAATCACAGCCCTCCTCAGCCCAGGAACAAAGTTAAAATTCCAAGTAGGATTTCGTCCTAAAGATGATCTATCTAGAACTTCTCTAATCATTATAAGGTTTGTTACAGTATTTTCCTACAATTCTTGATGCACAGAAAAAAATATTTTTCATCTTGTTATAGTTGCAAATTATAATTTTATAGGTATAGACAGTAAACACAATTAGATAGATGCTTTATAGTGTGCTTTTTGGTATATTTTAGTTTTGAGTTAAATCCTATACCAAAGGCAAGATAAATGAAATAGTTAGCTTTTAATGACATTTTCATTTAACACAAATGCTTTCCTTTACGTAAATATTTTTGTGCCCAATCAAATTAAATTTACATGTTCCTCTGTATAGTATCTTTGGTGTAAATTTTATGGGCATTGTAACTATTTACAATAAGTGTACTATTTAGTATAATTTCTTAGCAATTTGTTTGCTTATACTACTGTGCTTTACTGAGATTTTCTTTTTCAATTTTCCCATCTTAATGAAAAATATTAGTCTTCAATTTTTTTTTTCTACTGCTTAAGTGAATATACTTTGTTTAATTTTGTAACTAAGTTGGTGACTGGCCTAAATAGCTCTACAGCCTAAAGTTTATATATCATAAGAAAATACATTTTGCTTAATAGCCACGTTATTTCACTTACCTCTTTACCACTCATTGCCATTCTCAGCAACATCCTGGTTTTTTGTTTGTTTCAGAAACAACTTAACAATAATAGACAGTCTTGTGGTACAGGGTCAGGGTGGTCAGGGAGAAATGAGATTCAGTAACAGAAAGGCTGGCTCTCGAACACCACTACTCTTTGAGATGACAGAGAAACATTTAAAGAACTGTGATAGTAAGTATTATGTCTTCACTTTCTAACACCATGCTTATGGTTGACTGAACTTTTAAAAGACTCAATTAAAATTATCAGTAGATCAGTTAAGAATCACCTTCTGTCATTAATCTTATGTCTCAACACTGATACTTCCAATTTCTGTACATACCAAAACTCATACCTTCCTTTTCTCATTTCTTTATGGCTTCTCTTACTGCCCTCCAGCATTGATTTTCTATTTACTACATGAAATTACTGTTGAAAGCTATCTATTCAAAGGAGTGATATCTGCATTAAAATTGCCCTTAGGTGTGTTGCTCCATCACAATGGACATAATCCAGCCACAAAGTATTTTCAAACAATCTTCCCCCTAACCCATGCAAGCGTTGAAAAATAGTTAAACAAATGGTATTCTTTTTAGACTGGTGAAGATCTATTAGGTTGGTCATAATGTAATATATTACCCAACTGAATTGGGTACTCTTATTTTATGGTAGAAGAGTTAGCAGTAAGAACTCACTCACACAATTCATCATAATCTAATCTACAAAATCATTACACCTGTTTACTTAACATGTTATATTTCATGTAAAACCTTGAAATAAATTGTTGAAAAACTTTTCTTTTTTTTTTTTTTCATAGAAAAAAAGCAGGGTAAAAACTCATTGCCCCATTTTACTGTGAAAAGAATGTTTACAATGCGAAACACAGGAGAATTACCATTTTATGTACATGGATTCAGCATAAATTCTTCACCTTGTGAAGGATATGGTTTCAAAGTGTTAGACTGTGCTGGCTTTGAGCTGCTCCCTAATGGTAGTCAGAAAATAGATATTGCGTAAGTATTTAATTGGTAATGTTGCATCATTGTATTTAATGTATTATCAATTTCCTAACTAAATTCCTTATTTTTTTCTCTTTCAGTTTCACTCCTGACTTCACCATGTCTCGTATTCGTCGTGTTCTTACAATCTCTACAAGTTTAGGGCCACCAGTGAACTTTACTTTGCAGGCTACTGTACCTCCCTATATGCTAGCCAGATGCGCTGCTGCTCTACCTCGCCCAAGTTGGGAAATGGGTCTCTACTATGCCTTTATTTGTATAATTGTTGTGCTCACTCTGTGTGTATTTATTACAGCCTATCTTGAAGCAAAGCGCATTTGTGTAGCAGACTCTTACAGACGAAAACTCAAAGTGTTAAATGGTACACAGCCATATGAGAAGGGTAAAGCATTTGATCTGAAAAATATCTCTGGGCTTTCATCTGTTTCTAAAACGCTACCACAAAACTCTTCTGTAGTTACAGAGGGTCGTGCTTCACGCTTGCTTCCTGAGAGTTCAACAAATCACACAGACCACACAAATAACAAGAGGGACAAACAGTGGACATTTAAAGCAAATTATTTATTTAAAAAGCTTCCTACCATATTTTCAATATTTGGTTACAAGAGAAAGCCAAATATTTTAAAAGTGAATTCTCATGAAAAAGATACAAAAGACTTATCAAACAATTTAAAAGCTGCCATATATGATGTGAAAAACTGTTCAGCAAATTCTTCTGAAGACCTCAATGAACGTAGTAACAGTAGCCAGAACAACGTAGTTAGAAAAAAGACACGCCCAGCTAAACGGTGCAACAATGATCTCAACTCAACAGAATTCAGTGATAAAAAAAATGTTTCTAACACTGACACAAACCAATCTAGAAAATCAAATTATGATACAAAAGACTTCAACTCTTCTTCATTTGAAACCAAGCTAAACAGTAATGGGAGAATATCTAGTGAAGAGCGACGTGGTAACACTTTCCCTGTAATTGAAGAAGACAAACCAACACCTGTCAAAGTAGAAGGTAAAGAAGTCTTATTCTCTTCGGTACTAAAATGAATTTTCCTTTTTTAAACCTCCTTTGTTATTTGTTGCTTCTAACTACACCCCCACCAAAAAGTGTGGCTTGTATTCCTTGTGATTGTTTGTAAAGCATTACAAACAATGCTCTAATTCCAAGGTCTTAAGATTTCATTCAAAATTTCACTACAAACCCACTTCTTTTGCTATGAGTCTGTAATCTAAAACAGGTTAGTTGATAATTGTTCTTAAATCCTTTCAAATTAAAGGTTAGATTTTTAGGAAAATTAATTACAGCCATCATCTTCAATTATGTTGGCATTTCATACAGACATGGATTGGACAGGTTGTCATAGTCAGTTCTTATTCAGTTACTATCCTCCTAACATTGCAAATAATGTTTTGGTGTTTAGCTTCCTGACACTGACTGGAGATACTGTGCATATTCAATCTTCTGTATTGGAACTGAATGATGGAGTAGAGTGATAATGCAGATAAGTCAACTTTAGGTTGTTTTTGTGATAATACATAAATTGAGCTTTGTTGCTTTATGTTCAAATTACACCAGTTAGCTTTCATATCTCTTGGGTCGATAAAGCTATCTAATAAACTGGGCTTGATTTAATCAACATCATCACCTTCTCATATGCAGTTAGCTTTTTCTTAGCCAAAGATTTCATATCCTGTTTTACTGCAGTCCAAACAAGTAAAAATGGAAAGAACAGAAAGAAGAAAAATAAACAAGACAACAAAGAACAGAATACGAAGTCCCAATTTACCACAATGAAAGATGTAACAGATGAGAAAGATGAAACATCATCTACAACAACAGAATCTTCCACGGGTGAATTTGAAGAAAAGGTTTTGTATACTTTTCTGGGGTTTATTTTTCCTCTCTCTAGTGTTTGCTGTGCTACTACTTTATCTCCTGGATATTAAATACCTAATAAAATTGTTAACTATATATGTCTTTTATATAACTATATTGAGGGTGTTTTTAGTGATAATACTGGACCATTTATCCAAAGTTCACACAGATATGCAATTCCAAAGAGTCATTATCTTTTACTAATTGGTAATTAACTCTACTTTTAAGAGGCTTTTTTCATTAATATTATACAGAAATGTCAGGCTCATTTCTACATTTCTACATAAAATAAATACCCGTTAAGCACTGGGGTCAATGTAATCAACTAGTCTCCCTCCCCAAAAATTTCAATCCTTATGCCTATTAGTAAAGATTATTTCAAAAATTTACATTCTTTTATTCCTTTCTAGAATTGTTCCAGGGAAGCAAGCAATAATTCCAACAATTTTTCGGAGGTATCAAAATCCAAGTCCAAGAAATCCAAACCAGTTGAGAAACATTCTCCAATTATTGAAGACATTGTCTACGCTGATGATGATTTTGAGTTGACTACACGATCAAAAGCTCACAAGAAAATAAAAGTGAACCCCAAAGATACTTATGGTGGAAATATCTGGAAACCTAAGTAAGTAATATCTGAAATTTTAACTGATTTTGAGTATAAACAGTGCTGTAAGATTTTATGAGAGTGGGAGTATTTTGAGAGTCTGTGTATATCTAAATCAGTGGTTCCCAAAGTGGGTGGTACTGCCCCTCTGGGGACGGTGGAAAGATCTAGGGGGTACTGAAGAAATGTGGATGTAAAAACAAAATAACTGGTTAATTAGGTTGTTTTATTTTTGAAATACAGTTTTGAATTTGAAGCAGAAAGTGGTCTAAGTTTGTGATGGTGAGTGAAGGAGTGGGGGCTAGGAATACAGCCTGTGTGCCAAGTGGGTGGCAGCCTAAAAAAGGTTTGGGGACCACTGATCTAAATCTACACAACAAAGCAACAAGGGACCACTTATCTAAATCTACACAACAAAGCAACAAGAAAGTTATCAAACAAGATTAGAAAGCAGTTTGTTGGATTAATTTTGAAGGGTGTCAGAATAGTTTGGTCAGTAAAAATGAGTTTGTTAGGGCTTCATTTGAATCATCACATGTTGGACACATGAAAAGATCATGACTGTCTGTGTTTAAAAGGTAACATTCAGTAGTGTGTGTTTAGGTGTTCAGAGGTCATGTAGTGAAGGATATATAGCTATATGGGTTTTGTTAAACAAACCTCTTTTCTTAGACTATTTGGATATTTTAAGTAAACAATGTTGATGCATAACTCCATATCTAATACATCGACTACCTTTTATTTCAGTACACTGGCTCTACCTTATAATCTGGAACCTAAGAAATCTCCTGAGAGAAAGGAATACTCTGCAGAAGTGGTCAGTAAGACTAAAAAGGCACCTAGACAAAATAAAGGAAAAGCCAGACTTGGGTACACCACAAGCTCTGAAGGTATGCACCATTCCAAACCTTTTGCTATAGTTTCAGCAACCAATATCTGTCAGCATTACAAGGAATAGACCCACCCAGCTGTCCTTAAATTACTATATCTTTGTAAACTGTTACACTTACCTTATTCTCTATTACCCCTTTTATTTTCTTATTTAACTTTTTTGGTCCTTATGTTTTTGTTTTTAATTCGTTTTCTCAATCTTTCCATTTCCAGACGATAATGCTTCTAGCCGATCTGAGAATGATTATATGCGGAAATGTAAAGACCCATGGGATACACCAGCTCGTGTGACACCCATTGGTAAGTAATGTTCTTCAAAGTCTTTCCTGTTTGATGGCAAATTATAATACCTTGTTTCTCCCGAAATAGTAATTTCATATCAAACATTCTCCCTTCTCATCACTGACTGTTTTGTTTTATTTCTTCTAGGAGACCTCAGTGATTTAGCAAGTCAAACAGAAAATTTTGCCCTTCAACACAACCGTTCCTATACATCATCTCCGATTCAGACTGCATTGAACACACCTACTTATTATCCCAACACCACAGAGATCTCATTATCTCCATTACCTAGCTCTCCTGCCAGCAGTTCTGTTAGTAGCCGGTCAAGCAGTTACAGCAGTGTGGTCAGCAACAACAACAACATTGACAATACTAACAACACTCACATGCTTATCGGACCATCAGCTTCTGTACAGAAGTCTAATAAGTCTTGCAGCTCTCCTGCCAGTCCAGTTGAAAATAAATGGAATGAATTCAACCTTTTTGCAGACCATGGACTATCAGGTATTGCTTGTTATTTATTCTCAGGTCAGCTCTGACTGAGCAAACCAGTGTAACCATCCTGGTTTTTTTTTTTCTTAAATGGCTGGGTGTGAAATTTGGGAAGATTTGGTTGCTGTATCTAGCGAGTTGAAGAAAAACATAGAGACTCTCTTATTGCATCAATGGGTATTAGTTTACTGAAAGTATCTGTGCTGTGTGCACTGCATGTCTTCAAAGATACTACATCATTTAACACTTTTGTTTCCAGAGAACAAATTTACCCATACTTTTTTTTCCCTTTTAGTTCACAGAACATAAGTATAATGTTGACTTTGCAATACGCTTACCAGTGAAGAGCAGCAAAAATAAAAGTCCTTTTTTTTTCTTTCCCTTATTTGAAAAATTAAATACATTAGTTTATTGAAATTACTTTTAAATGTTGTGATCTGAAATGTTTCTCTCTTGCTCTTTCTAACATATTGTAAATATCTTCTAGGTGCTTTTACCACTCGATGCAGCCAACCCTCCAACTATACCAATTCTCCTGCAAGCCCATCTGTCTACAACAAGTAAGTTGTCTTATTTCAGATGTTATCACAGCAGGAGCTGTGCCTGTTTTCCTACTTCATTTTCTTTCTCTAGTCACCTCTCTAAGGTCTTCATTCTCAACTCAGTTATTTTACTCCTTGACAATTACTGACCTTTTACCGTATGTGCTTTAAAGTATTACTCTCACATCATAAAAGAATTCCTTAGCCATAATCCCTGAACTATATTAATTCTCAAAAACTGCAATCTGAAAAATAAACCAATCACAAATTTTCGTACTCAATACAGATGTGGCTGTGTGGTTAAGGAATTTGCTTCCCAATCACATGGTTTTGAGTTCAGTCCTATTGCTACACCTTGTGCAAGTGTCCTCTGCCATAGCCCCAGGCCGGCCAAAGCCTTATGAGAGGATTTGGTAGATGGATAGAAACTGAAAGTAGCCCACCATGAGGAAATATTACCATAAACAGGTATTGGTTGGCAATGGGTAGGGCATCCAGCTGTAGAAAATCTGGCTAGGTAAATTTTATCCAACCCATGCAAGCATGGAAAAGTAGACATTAATCAGTGATGATGATCTACTGTCAAGTTGTCTTCTTTCTGCCTCTTTTAATGTTATGTAACGTTTTGTTTTTGTTTTATTTTTTTCGTGTGTGTGAAGTGCAGCACAGCTAAGCTCTTCATAGAACAGATTATCAACAACCACATCAATCAGTGGCAAAAGAAATTGGCTGTGCTATGACATCAGACTGCATTGATATTTGTATGGAATTACAGGTCCTCTTTACACAAAATATGCTACTTTACTTAACAGTTAATGCAGTGTCAACACTGTTAATTTATAGAAATGATTTGCCAGGAAGCACTGCAACCTCATTTAATTTTCAGACTTTTGAATTACAGATGGAATCATCAATATGAATTTCTCCCATCACCAATAGTGAGAGGAGGAACTCAGTGAAACAATACTAAAAAAATTTCAAGTGCATCTTTAAATTTCAATACTTACTACTCCATCATGTATACTGTCTTACTTCATAACTCTCCTATTTCAATCGTGAAGAAATCTCTTGTTGCTCATTACTTCCCACCCAAAATTTGACTCTACAATTGATTAAACTAAACACTAACTACTCATACTAAGATCTTTTTTCCAACCCACTTAGCATGGAAGGACAAATGTTAAAACACTCAATCTCACCTAGGGTTGAGAAAAATTGTAGCTTTTTAGATGAATATTTATCAATTAGTATAATAACTAACACTGACAGTATGCTGTGCCCCAAGTGAAGCACTAAACATTTACTACTATACTTACTTTACTGCTAAGAAAAAAAATGAATTTGTTGGAGTTACAAATCGGTGTGTAATTTGATGGCTTATAATGCTAGATCAAATTTTCCTTTCATCAGAATACAATATCTTAGTTGCTAATCTTCTTTGAACTTATGAGTTGCCTTTATTTTTATTTTTTTAAATTTTAACTTCCCACAAAAGACTCCATTACTTCATTAATGGTGCAATCTCAATATAGAAAGCTACTATCTGAAAATAGGTAGAGTTGGTGGTAGTGTTTTGTAAGTTACCTATTGATCAAACTAATAGAGAAAAGGCAAACTTAATGCTGATGTGGGAAGAGGTTGGGGATTTCCTTTGTAATTGTCTAACCCTATTTTGGTTTTTTTTTTTCTTTTTTTTTTTTCTTTCCTTTCCATTTTCAGTTTCAGTCTTCCATCAATCCGGGAGAACCAAATCTCTTCTTCCCTCATTGACACTTCAATAGGGTCTGAGAACCAAGCAGCTCCTCAGTTTTCTTTGGACTCTTTCTCGTCCAATAACTCGATGTCTCCATCTGCTGGTAAGTACCTAGTTTCATACTACAACTGTAATGTTGTATATAACCACAAGCTTATATCTTGATTGTTTGCAAAAATATTGAGCAATCTCTAGCATGCCCACAACCCACTATATTAAAGTTATTACTTCTGAAATAGAAGTGCTGTAATATAGTTTGCTGGCTTTAATAATTTTTGATACAAAGATTTCTTTTTGTGGAATATTGTTTTATTCACTTTCCTACAAAGCAGTAAATGTAGGTCAAAATTATTGAGAGCATCTATAGTGTATAATTTGAATTGATAAGATAACCAGCAATTTTGTTTGTATTTAAAAGGGCTTGATCTCACTACGTATGTTGTGCAAGTTTTTTGGGTTTTTTTAACCAACCCATGCCAGCATGGAAAACAGACATTAAAAGATGATAGCCTCGGGTCAATTCAAGCCTTGTGAATGAAATTGAGTTGAGTGAAGTTGTGTAGAAACCTGTTGGGAAAGTGTACCTAAGGTTGATCTTGTTGCACTGATTTGGCCTGTGAATTATGCTGAGAGTACATATCTGTGGAATACTCAGCCACTTACACAGTAATTAAATTAATAGGTAGTTCACTTAATCTAATAACTGAATGCTCCTTGTCAAAATCAGCAGAGGAACCAACATCTGAATTATAAGTTCACTAAAAGTGATTTAAAAGGTTAATGTAATTGTAGGAGAGGGTCTCTGGTATGTGCAGGTAAAGAGAGGCTGTGTCTTAGGTCTACAGATTGAAGTAGTTATGACTCAGTTAAAAGGGTTAGGATCAACAAGAAGTAATCCAGTTCAGTTTAGTTCTCATTTCAATCAGTTAGCCAGTGGAGGAGGGGCAATGCCCATGACTTTTACAGACCCTCCCAGATTGATGCAGCAGCTACCCATCTTGAATGTCTGCAAGGAGCGAAGTAGCACTTAGGATATTTGCAACAGAGTGGAATTTTGCTAAAGATACTCAAGCACTTGGTGCATATTTAGGCTATATTGCCATCCTATAACAAATGGAGGCCCAGTGTGTTGAACAGCTCTAGTGCTGGTGTCACAACTAGAAATGGATAGAGATATTTATTGGAATGGAGTTGAACAATATGCTTGTTGATCAAGATATGAGTAGGCAGCTACAACTGGGTACATTGTACCATTAATGCTAAACAGTTTGGAGCTGCTACATTGGCTGATTAGATGAGATCTCTGAAAGTTCTGTCTTCATCCCTACCCTTCTATAAATTCTCTCTCTTTCTCGTATAGCTATCTCCCCATCATTAATTTATTGACTAATTAGAGTAACTATTGCTATTTGAAATTTAATTTGTTTAATTGGAAGGACACTGATGTTGCATATAAAGGTTTCTCAGTTTTATATTTAATGATTATAATACAAATTGTGTAAGACAGATGGTTTCAGTTGCAGTAGTGAATAATTCTGTAGAAAATTTACTAAAATTCTTATTGTGACATGGAAATTGGATCAGAAGCTTTTACAGAAAACTAAGAAATGTTAAATAAATTTTTTTTTTTTTATGGATATGGCAATTTAAATCATTCCCAAATTATTTATTCTATGAAATTAATCCAGTAATAACATTGTTAGATGTTCTCAAAAGTCAAGATAAATATTTTGTAATTGCTCTTTCCATATCAACTGGTATCTTTTCTTGATTTGAAGCATGTTTTTCCTCTACAGCAAATTTTTACAATTACAATCTGCTGCAATCAGCAATGTCAACCTCCTGCGCTCAGGCTGAACCAGAGTATAAAGTTAAAAGTGGTAAGTGTTGAATTAGTTTTCATTTTAAGACTTTATTTTTTCTTTTCCCCAATTCTAACAAAATTACCTTTTCATTTGATAGAAAACTGGCCCAACTACTTGATGCAACAACATTCTGTCCCTGAGACTCCTTGGAATTATTCTTTGAGCTCAAACATGTGGGCAACTTCAGGCAACTTACAGACTTCAAGTTTTGTAAGTATTTTATTCACTTTTCACGACTGTATCTAATGCATATTTATAATTTTCAGTATAATGGAGATTGGGGTGCAATTTAGTCAAATAGCTAAAATTTTTATATATGTTGGTATTGACTGACTGAAATCTCATAATAGCATTTTAATGACAAGTATGAACATTTAAGTATAGGTGGCCATAAGGACATTCATACCAAATAGGTTAAGCTCTCTGAATTTGAAATACATTTTAATAAATATATATGGCATGCCAATACCACGTAAAAGCGCTCGTGCTGTGCCACGTTAAAAGCACCCAGCACACACTGTAAAGTGGTTGGCGTTAAGGGCATCCAGCTGTAGAAATCAAGCCAAATTAGACTGGAACTTGGTGCAACTTGCCAGCCTGGTTGAACCGTTCAACCCATGCTAGCATGGAAAACACATTAAATGATGAGGTTGATATTAATACATTCAAATTTTGTGTTAACACAGTTCTTTAATGTATATTACATAAACACTTCTTCAGATTAGTTTTAAACTTATGAACTGGGAGCTGACAACTTAAACCACTTTATTGTTGCTTAGACTGATGGAACTTTCTCAGTATAAATCTTTGGAGTGATTAGTTTTAATTCAACTAAGATGTAAACTAGAAATTACTCTATTTTTCCTCAAAATTTCATTGTCTGCTCAAGCAACGGCTGAAAATTTTAATTGACAATTTCCTAACATAACCTTCTGTATGCATCATTAACATTTTCTTTCTTTCCAAATATATACTAACCTCATTAATTGTATCTAATTAACTGTATCTAATAACTTGACAGGAAAACACATTATGCCCATGTCTCCTCTCTAAATGCTTAGCCAACTAGAGCACGTGTGTACGTCCGCCTATACAATCGCTATTTGGTAACTAAATCATACAGCAAGGCATAGTAGCCGAATAATATTGATAATTCTTTTTTTTTTGTTGTTATTTTTTTTTACTTTATACAGTGAGGCAGAGTAATCTCGCATCAATGTTATATTTTCACATTTCTAGCACAGACGAAATAAGAAATACGAAGTCAGGCTTATAGGAATATAATTAACTCATCCAATTTATATTGACATCCGTATTTACAATCCATTCAATTCCATGTCTCCTCTCTAAATACTTAGCCAACTAGAGCATGTGTGTACCACCGCCTATACAATCGCTATTTGGTAACTAAATCATAGTTAGTGCCAGGGCAAGGTTACAGTAGGAAAATTTAAGTTATCAGTTTGTTATAAATACCTTATCCTCTCAAATTACCATAACATATCTAAATAGTTAACCTCGTCTATCATGTCTCCATTTCTGTTAGCTACAAGATCTTCTGGATATATTTTCTCAAGCAAATATTCGAAACAATTGTAGTTAGGAATAACAATATCATTGATATATCTGCAGAAACCACTAAATTGTTTAACTAGATCCTCGCAAAGATAAATATATATCAGCTAATAAAGGTGACAACTTGGAATATCCTGAATTTGTTTAAATATTCTCCTCACTGTAGCAATATATGCATTATTAACAATAAAGCAAGCCATCTCCTTTAATCTATTTAAACATGTAAAACCCATTATACCTACTTGGAGATAAAAACTGTTTCTAATGGAAATAATTTACAACATTTAGCAATAACTTTAAATATACCTTTTCCTACCCTGGTAAGTATACAGTGAAATTCGTTACTGGAGCTGATGATCCAAAATAAGTTAACACTTGAATTAGAGAAAATTCCTTTGCAGTACATATTCAAATAGGTGCAGACATGGCTGTGGTAATTTGTTTGCTTCCCAACCACATAGTACTGGGTTTTGGTCCTACTGCATGGCACCATAGCCCTAGACCAAACAGTCTTGTGAGTGGATTTGGTAGATGGAAACTGAAAGAATCCCATCATATACATAAATATGCATATATTTATGTGTGTGTGTGCGCCTTTGTGCTTGTTCCTCACTACTGCTTGACAACTGGTGTTGGTTTGGCAAAATGTGACGGGAATAAGTACCAAGCTTAAAAAATCATTTAGTACTGGAGTCAATTCGTTTGACTAAAAACCTTTCAAGGCTGTGCCCAAACATGGGCATAGGCCAATGACTGAAACAAGTAAAAGATAAGATACATTATATATATATATAATTTTTTACTTGTTTCATTCATTAGACAGCGGCCATGCTGGAGCACCGCATGGAAGAATTTCAGTTGAAGGAATCTACCCCAGTACTTATTCTTTAAGCTTGGTACTTATTCTGCCAGCCTCCTTTGCTGAACCTCTAAGTTATGAGGATGTATACACACACACACATATAGGCGTGGCGTGGCTGTGTGGTAAGAAGCTTGCTTCCCAACCACATGGTTCTGGGTTCAATCCCACTGCG
>JAOPUL010000001.1:94374182-94386458 GCA_027564515.1 Octopus rubescens | reverse complement strand
GCCAGTTTCCAGCCAAAACCGTCTAACCCATGCCTGCATGGAAAAACAGACGTTAAAAGGATGATGATGATGATGATCTTGATTTGACTGAAGCCTGAGTTGCCTTTCAGCCAGTGCTAGGACAAAGAAAGCTCAAGGACTCTACTGATAGTAAAGAAATAACTCATCTCTAAAGCATTTGAGAATATTAAGAGTTTCTGTGATACTGTGCCCTAAAAGAGTCTGAGATGAATTTCACAGGCATCAACTGTAATGTCCTCTATGAGATCAAAGAAGAGGTTAGTTATTACTGAAAGGACAGGTTTCTTGCTATGATGCAGATGCATTCAGAACTAATTTAATATTATAGAGAAAAGTTGTGCATTTGTTTTGAACTTGATAAATTGGAAAACAACAATCTGAAGATGATCTCATATAAATGCAACTAATTGAAGGACTTAAATTCTGTACATCAGGTTGTGTTAGCCATATTGAGCAGTTTGAAATTATTTATCATTTTACTTTGGCTCTACAATAGTGGTAATGGATCTCCATCGTCCAACAATGATTTTGTTCAATCAACTATATTATTTGCTCCTGAATTGATGTAAGTAGTGACCCAGCACACACTGTAAAGTGGATGGTGTTAAGAAGGGCATCCAGCCATAGAAACTAAGTCAGATCAGACTGGAACCTGGTGCAGCTCTAGCCAAACTGTCCAACCCATGCCAGCCTGGAAAACAATGATGAATCAACATAGTATTACAAGCCACCCAACTTCTATAGTTTCCCGTATCTAATTTCACTCGCAATGTATGGGCTGACCCAAGGCTATAGAAAATGACATCTGTCCAAGATACCATGCAGTGAGATCCTGGACCTTATGTAGTACCTGTAAACATCATCTTCAGTCTGCCTGCCCTTTTCTCACAAGACATTTGAGGTTCATGTGCAGATAATGGTCTAATGAAGAGTTGAATCAAATAGGCTTCTCAACTTTGGCAGGTATTTTTTCTTGAATCATGTACCTTAAGTTATAAGCTATTTCAAGACATTTTTTCAAGTGTGTGGGGCTTCTTATAATGTTAAATCATCATCCTTTAACGTCTGTTTTTCCATGCTGGCATGGGTTAGACGGTTTGACTGGAAAGCTCCACCAGACTAGTTTTGGCTTTGTTTCTACAGCTGGATGCCCTTCCTAACGCCAACCACTCCCGAGAGTGTATTACCGGCACATACATACGACGGGCTTCTTTCAGTTTCCGTCTACCAAATCAACTCACAAGGCTTTGGTCGACCCGAAGCTATAGTAGAAGACACTTGCCCAAGGTGCCATGCAGTGGGACTGAACCTGGAACCATGGAGTTGGGAAGCAAGCTTCTTACCACACAGCCATGCCTGTGTCTATACAGTAGTTAAATCCATTACCATTTTAGAAGGTAAAGGATTTCTATTGGACTAGATCTCTGGGAAACAGTTATGTTCAAACTGCATTATCAACTGAAATCTTTCTCTAAATGTTAGGAAAAATAGCCTGCCCCAATGTTACAATAGTGAAGAAAGACAAAAGAATTGACTGTTGTCAATAAGCATAAAATATTCTTGGAGGAATTATATATCACAATTACTTGTGAACCTTAAATTCTAACTGTACTATGATTAAATGACATTTTGGCTCAAGAGTGTCTAATGGGATATCACTCATTGATTATATTCAGCATCCATGTAGAATTTTTTTTTCTTTTTGTTGGTTAGTTTCCAAAATATCACTTTTGAGTAACTAATTTCATCACAATTTATCAATTGATCCAGTGTTAAACATGGTATTTTACAAATTTCAGAAAAAATGTATTGAAAACAATGCAGTTCTTTCACAGATGGTATTACTAGTTAACAATTTTCCTGAGGTTAATGGATCAACTAATGCAAATAACAGGCTGACTATTGGCCTAATCATTCTTTCCAGCTAAAATATAAATTCCATGAACATTTTTAGGCCACACAACTGTAGTTTGGAAATGCAACAAGTGATTTATGTACTGTTAAATCTCAATATCATCTGATACTAAAAAGGATTTTAAGATATATTTTTTTATGCTATTTGCCAAGCACCAGCATAATATATCAATAATAATGAAAAAATTTTTCAAAATTGAAACACTAGAACAGTCCCTCTTAAGCATACGGTCCTTTTATGAAAATCTTACCATTCAGAAATCTGATTACAGTAATTACTCCTAAGTGAGAATCAATTAAATATTAAACATCTTCAATTTTTGCTTAGCCCTTGGTTGTTTCTTTTTACATGTTGGGCCTGAAGGAAGAGGCAGTGCTTATAAGTCTGCAGGCCCTCTGAGATCAATATCCAGCTTAATCTGTTGCAAATCAATACCTCTAAAAAAAGATATGAATAGAGAAGAGGTTCAAGAGGGCTGACAGTCTGAGTGTAGTGGTTAGTGCAGGGCTTGGGCATAAGATGAGTGAGGAAAGGGATTTAGGAATGCCTCAGTAGAGGTGGCACAAGACCAACAAATGCTGAGGGGAAAAAAAGTTGCTGTCTGAATTTATGCCAATCAGTTAAATGGCATTTCTCTGGTTAGTCTGGGATGTGTGTGCAGTCATTATAGATATAGAAGCAATATGCTATAGTGGGTCTCACCTGAGATTCTGTATTTTTAACCCTGAAGAGGACTGATCTTTGGCACATGGGCTTAGCTAAGGATTTCACGAGATCCTTAGTAATAGCGAAGCCTAACATTTGGAGACAAAGGCTCTAATTGTGTGCTGTTCATGTTTAAGGTAGGTGTGGTGCAATTTTTTTTATTGTTGAAAGAGACAAGATTAGCATGGTCCCAGTGGAGGATGTTTTTAAGGTCTTTGTTCATGGAATTATTGCACATGTGGCATGCAGATGATGCGGTTGGAAAAAATTAAGGAATGAAAGGTAATGTGTATACAAATGGGCATTTTTGAACATGACTAGGTAGATTATTGATGTAGAGAAGGGAGTGGTAGACGGAGTCCAATAAGGGTAGTTTTGATAAATCTGCATGCCAGCTTCAAAAGCTTTGCTGATATTGAGGGCAACATTGCTTTCATCAAATATTTTGAGATGAGAGTAATAGGCAACATAATGTACATGTCCAGTAGATCTGACTTTTCAGGTGATTAAAGAGAAAAATTTAAAGCCTTGATAATGGTATTAGCTATGAAATATTGGAAATAAGTGCAATAGTTGGTAGAGTTTGCTTTTCTTGGAAATATAGCACTAACATCTGTTTCTAAGTATCAGGGTATATCATGTAGAAAGTGAGAGATTGAAGAGTTTGGTACGAACACTGCATCCCTGAACAAGCTCAGGGGGTGCAGAGTGAAAAGACAGGACTACATTATCTAATGTCATTTTTTTGTTCAAGACAATATAGGGAGATTTGTCTGCTATATTTTAGCAAGTCAAACTATCACAGAGCCTGTTGTGGTAATTAATGTTAAGATAATGGTCATCACATATATTGCTACAGCAGTTCCTCTCAAGCAAAATGACAAAATATTTATGCATAGTGTTAATATAATGTAGCAGTATTTTAAAATCGATTTTTATTTTATCAAAGTAATACAACCAAACATATAGTTGATACATAAAATAGGAAGAAGAATATGCAATACAGCCAAATTTTTTTTTAGTTTCAAGGAGGGAAAGATGCTTTTTTCTTTTTTTTTTTATAAGCTTTTTTGAGCAAGTCAGAGGTACTAATATTTTTCAACTGAATGGAATAATTACTACAGTTCAAAAATAAAATCCATGATGAAAAAAAATTCCTTTTTGGTTTCTATTAAGATAAATATTTAAAATATTCTTTCCAGTCTTTAAAAATCTTTCAGAAATGTAATTTTCTAAAAGTTTCAAAATCTTCTCGTAATAATCTGTCATGCAACAGTTAAAATCTCAAAGATTATGATTTGTTTCAGAATTATTTTAAAATACACCAAATTCTGCAAACATTTTCACTGAAATAGAAAGTAGCAACAATCAAGGCTAAGCTGAACAAGTTGGAAAATATTTTAATCAAATTTTCAATCCATAAACTCAAAGTATGGGGGATATGTAAGAAATACTTTAACATTCAACATTTCTTTTAGAACTCTTCTTCCTCTTCTCCTTCTTCACCTCCCATGTCTCCTGAGTCAACTCCAACCTCTTCATAATCTTTTTCCAAAGCTGCAAGATCTTCTCTAGCTTCTGAAAATTCACCTTCTTCCATACCTTCACCTACATACCAATGAACAAAAGCTCTCTTAGCATACATGAGATCAAACTTATGGTCAAGCCGTGCCCAAGCTTCAGCAATAGCAGTTGTATTACTTAACATGCACACAGCTCTATGAACTTTAGCCAAATCACCTCCAGGAACAACAGTTGGAGGCTGGTAATTAATGCCAACTTTAAATCCTGTTGGACACCAGTCAACAAACCTAATAGTCCTTTTGGTTTTGATTGTAGCTATGGCTGCATTCACATCTTTAGGCACAGCATCTCCACGGTAGAGCATGCAGCAAGCCATATATTTACCATGACGAGGATCACATTTAACCATTTGGTTAGAGGGTTCAAAACAAGCTGTAGTGATCTCTGCAACTGTCAGTTGTTCATGGTAGGCTTTCTCAGCTGATATGATAGGGGAATATGTAACTAGGGGAAAGTGAATTCTTGGATATGGCACTAAATTAGTTTGGAATTCAGTCAGATCAACATTTAAAGCCCCATCAAAACGTAGAGATGCTGTGATAGAACTGACAACCTGAGCAACTAATCTGTTCAGATTGGTGTAAGTGGGACGTTCAATATCTAAATTACGTCGACATATGTCATATATGGCTTCATTATCCACCATAAAAGCGCAGTCAGAGTGTTCCAACGTTGTGTGAGTAGTAAGGATAGAATTGTAAGGTTCAACAACAGCAGTTGCAATCTGCGGAGCAGGATAGATGGAAAACTCTAGTTTTGACTTCTTACCATAGTCTACACTTAGCCGTTCCATCAGAAGTGAGGTGAAACCACTACCAGTACCACCCCCGAAACTGTGGAAGATTAGAAAACCTTGAAGACCACTACATTGATCAGCTAGCTTACGAATTCTATCCAAAACCAAGTCCACAATTTCTTTCCCAATTGTATAATGGCCTCTGGCATAATTATTGGCAGCATCTTCTTTGCCAGTAATAAGCTGCTCTGGATGAAACAATTGTCTGTATGTACCAGTACGAACTTCATCTGAAAAAGAAGATTGGTAAGTTAGTCATAAAAATATTTAAGAGAAAAACAAAATAAATAGGGAACACTTCAAATTAGATGTAACTAATAAAGTAGCCAGCGAATGACACTTGATTCTTAGTTCATAATGTGAGCTCATATCACACAGGATGAGGAAATTGTGAAACATCTCATTGGACTCCTACTTTTGTTGTGAGAAGGAAAAGCAAACATGTTGACAATGGAAAAGTTCTTTCATTTAAATTGTGTGAAATAAAAACACTCCTGTCAGCAGAAAATCGAAACAAAAGCTTCCAAGTTATGGTTAATTTGCTAAGGGATCATAAAATGGCATGGTCCAAGGTAAAAAAAGAATACATCATAGTTATGACACCAAGTTATATGCATCACAAGTAGTTTTGTCCTATCGTATATTCTTATTCAAATTCATCTATAATCAGCTTTGCTTTTCCTATTTTTATTTTTATTTCTCTCTCTCTAGTTGAGGTGATCAGATTTGAATGCTTAATCATGTTCCTGATCAAAAGGGATCATTATCACCATTATTGCGATATTGTATTAAGTTTTTGGTGAATTCCTATCACAACCATATAAGTCTGGGCTTGATTGCACTGTCACAACATCTTGAGCAAATGTTTTTTTATATCCTTAGATTGACTTCTACCTTGTGAGTGGAATTTGGGTGATGGAAACTGCAGAAGCCTGTTATATATGTGTATGTATGCGTGTAAATGTTTTGATCAAAGATGTAAACATTGGTGAGAAAGTTATTAAGCCAATGCTTTCGAAATCTTGTGATATGTTCTGTCCAGATTATATAAACAATCCCTTGTAGCTCTTACTATTTTAAATTCAATGAACCCGTAATTAGCCTGTTGAAACCCTGTAGCCAATGAAGCTATTGTTCATGAAATAACTAAAAACCTCAGAAACCTGGTTTGGTACCTTTACCTGTTACCGCAAAATCTTAAGGTAGATTTTGCCTTTTATCAGTTTGATTCCATAGTGATGTCGGGAAATGCATGAGTTCCCCCATATTCTATTCCATTTTATGAAAACATCCACCATCAACAACTCAAATCCTGTCCTTTATTCTAAGTCAACTTGTCCATCACCCGCCATCCTACTAATAGGAGGTAATGGACTGTACTTACCAACTACAGTAGGTTCAAGATCCACAAGCACGGCCCTGGGGACATGCTTTCCAGCACCAGTTTCGCTGAAGAACGTATTGAACGAATCATCTCCGCCACCAATACTCTTGTCAGATGGCATCTGTCCGTCGGGCTGGATACCATGTTCTAGGCAGTAAAGTTCCCAGCAGGCATTACCCATCTGCACACCTGCCTGGCCCACATGAACACTGATGCATTCACGCTATAGATATAAATTTAAAATGTTTAAGCAATTAAAAACAATAACAAAAAAAGTCACTTCATCTGATGCAACATCACACTGTTTTTACTAATTCATGGTCTTCTTGAGAGGGACGATTTCATCTTGGAACTGTAAACCCCATTCCAACACCCAGTCTACCACCATGATAGGAATAGTTCTGTTCTATCCATATGGTTTCAATATAACACAACGCCGGTAACAAGGTAATGTTTATATATGCATTCATTCGCTTATTAGTTATGGTATTTGTTGACATTGTATCTTTGACACTTTACCGGCGTCCGGAATATTTAACGGTCAGCGTTGTTCCTAACGATACTTGCCTTATTTGACTAAATAAGATATATAGAGAAATATAAACACGTTAGAGATAGAAGCAGAAATGAGACATCTGACGATGATTTTCTTGAAATATATAATTTAATACATAAACTATCGGCAATTTCTATAAACAATTTTTATTTATTAATTTTTTCAGCTGAATCGCTTATGTTCAGGTATTTTTTGTGTATGTATATTTGCGTGTTGTACGTACACAAAAACACATACACAAAAATACATAAACATAAGCGATTCAGCTGAAAAAGAATTTGAAGAAATAAAATATTGCTGAACAAATAGTTTCACTTTTGATAAGTAAGTTCAGTTACATAATAATTAAAAGTGACTTGTTTATCTCTTCAATTTCGAACGAAAATAAAAACCACAATTGAATTATTCTGTAAAAATGTGAATATATAACAACTATTTAAATCGTTCACTAAATTTAAACTAAGGCGATGATGGCATGGCGCGCATAGCCTATTTTTTGTGCATGAACAATTTCTTCGGTCCAAGAAATTCTCTCACAGATCACTGATCTCTATTAGTAGGTAGAGAAATCTAACTTTGATCTCGTATACTTTACTAGTAATATCTTAATGTCTGAAAAATTCAGCAGTTAGACTCTCGATCACCTTCCGGTATCATAGTAGAAAATGCTACTCTGATTTTTCTTTTTGGAGGGGGAGGGTTAACATTGCTACAAAAACTCTGGTTTTGAGTCACTGTAGTATTTATATGATACTTCCTTTCATTAGGGGGCACTATCTTCAATTAGAACGTGTTTCACCCAGCTAATTTTTCTATTTATCGTTCTAGAAGGTTTAAACGATTCTAATCAAAACCATCGGAATTAACCACGTAAGCCAAATGAGTAGTGTAAGAAGGATGAACCCCTTACAGATTTATTTATCACATGAATATGTCCATCTTCAACTAGGAGCGATTCAACGCACGTGAATGACCAAAAAGTGTCATCAATGATCAGTGTCAAAATGTCCCTACATTTTTGTGTGCCAATATCCAGTAACACTGTCAAGTCGCAAAAATATTTTCATTTACAACACCAATTAATCAAACTAAAAAAAAATTACAAGCAAGAATGTTCTCTGGATAGATTCAATTTCAGTCCTTTAAACTGTACATTTTAGATTCTTCAAATACCTGCTAAATCCTAAACTGCATAGTGCGATGATTAACATTTGACTCAAATTATGAAAACAGACCGTTTCCCACAGTACAGTTTGGATAGGTATTTGGCTCCTTTACTATTTAAATTGATTCCCTAGAATTACTAGAAGTCAAGTATCTGGTTTCATTAATATACTTCATTCATAACACCGGCTTAGATCGCCACAGAAATGTCTTACTTGTGGCGGGAGTTCATTACCAGGATAGAACCTTCTCAGTTACTAAATGTCCATGAGAAAAGCGCATTTAAAAGATCCAATAAGTAACTTCGTTGGAAAATTTGAAGATGAGAAACATCTAAATATGATTGAAGAATTAGTAATTTTGTTGAAGCCGTTCATTTGACAACGAAAGAACAAGTCCATAGGAACAAAAGCGGGAATAGACGTGTCTTTTATAGGAAGAGTTAAAGAAGAGTTAGTGCAACTTCGATGTAATTATTATCAGCATAAAGGCGGCGAGCTGGCAGAATCGTTAGCACGCCGGGCAAAATGCTTAGCGGCATTTCGTCTGTCTTCACGTTCAGAGTTCAAATTACGCCAAGATCGACTTTGTCTTTCACTCTTTCAGGGTCGATAAAATAAGTATCAGTGGAACACGGGTCGGTGTAATCGACTTACCCCATCCCCCGAAATTGCTGGCCTTGTGCCAAAATTTAAAATCAATATTATTATCACTACAATTGTTTCCAAGAAAATTTTAATTCATTGATATATTTTGTATCAAAATAATTAGGATTTACACAAAACAGTCGACTGTCTGAGGAGTTAAGAAAACATCCAAATCAAGTATCTTGTGAAATTAAAATAGAAAATAACGCTTAAAAAAAGTGTTAATTCATAGAGAAAATCGATTCTTCAATAATTTGGATGTTCATTTAAGACCAGGGTCCAAAATTTATATTACTAAATAACCAAGCATCCAATGAGTTTACTTCCTTGGTGTCAGACAAATGAGTTTAAATTTTGAAACTCTGAATTTCATTGCTCACACAACTTATTGAATGTGATCGCAAATCGAATGATATATTCGTGAAGATTGCTTTAAATATCTGTATTTCTTTTTAACATGAAATGTTCATTTTACAATACACTTTTGAATACATATTTATTTTGTTCTAATGTTGCCATTTTTAAATGTTTGTTGTTGACCAATCTGGGATTTAAAAGAACGGTCAACTCAAACTCTCGATAGAACTGGACGACAGTTTTCAAAATATTTGACGGTTCAGAGATCAAATTCAAATGAACGTTTAAGTTTTCTTTTGATCAATTCAATGAAAATTATACTCTTTCAAAAAGCGAGACATGAAAAAAAAAATCCTTTAAAATGAAGGGTTTGATCAGAGGTAATAAGGTTCAATAAATGGGAAAAAAAGAGCAAACCGCTTACCATGATGGTGACACGTGCGTGCAACGAAGAGAGGAAAAAAGTTCAGATTTGGGGGGAAAGGAAATATCGCGCCACAAAAATAACCAGTAAGTTAGTAACTGTGTAGGTGAAAAGTCAAAACAAGAGATGGCGTAATCTGTGGACAAGCAGAGTTGGACAACGGTCGTCTGGTTACAAAAATGACTAATCACAACTAACCAATCAAAAAAGCCAATGACTGTTGAACGGTTTCGAACAAACTGGATGGGAACGCTGGATCAGTCTCCAAGCGTCCAATGAAAACGTCTCTGAGTTACTCAATTTCAACAAGTTATGGTTGTTGTCGTTGTTGTTTAGCCCCAGGTCAGTCCTGATTGAGCAGATCTATGCTGAAAGGCGTTCCGACCATGACTATCCCACACTTCTTTTTAGTCTTAGTGTATGCAGCACTACATTATCCAATATATCCTCCTTTTTCGTAAAGCAGTGTGATTTGAGATAAATTTGGTTGCTATTTCTAGCAAACCGAGTAACTTATCTTTGTTACATTTTGTAATTACTTCTGTTTCCATTAATCTGAAGCTGTTGTGACCTAAATTGGTCTAAAGATTTCAATTCTTTTAAAAAAGATTGCTTGTAAAGATGAAGGCAACAACAACAATTGTCTTGGTGAGAATTTATAAAAATTAAAGATCGATATTTTTAGATGTTTAATAGTTTAAAATATGTCAAAGACCTCCAAAAAGTTAAAACAAGTTGCAATTCAATCTAATAATAAAAGTTGGAAGTTTCATATCAAGTTTTTTTGTTTTTTTTTGTAAATCTAAACTAAAATCATTGTATTCATTCTTTGCATTTTTCTCCAGTTTGATATCTTGAAATATAGTACGCATACATTTTGTATGTACACACACACATGAAAAATACAAAAGATTGCATTAAAAGAGAAACTGGCAATATTGTCTTGTGTGTGAATATATATACACACACTTACATTTCAAAAATTTGTTTGTATTTCATGTAATGTCAGCGTCTTTTTGCTTTTACCAATTTAAATAAAATGGGGGTATGGACAACTATACTTTTAATTCGAAGGCACAACCTTATAACAAGAGTTGTCACGCTGAATTTGCCTGAACATTACGTTAAGGACGTGAAATATATAGCCATATATATATATATATATATATATAATGGGTTCCGTTGATAGAACAACTAGAAACCACATTCGTTGGAACTGACGCGAAGTTCATTCATTTATTCATATGTACATTAGTAAAATAAAATAAAGGTGAAGTGAATTGATCTCTATTGATTTAGACGATGAGTATTCCAGATGTCCGATCAAATGAACTGTCTAATTGTTAAATTGGCGTATGAGTGGGCGAGTTTTCCATAGGCAATTGTACCCTTAACATTTCTCTTAAAGAATCAACTGGCTTTTCAGTTAGTTTCATTCCATCTGGCAGGCTTTAATTTAAGGCTTGTGCTGACCAGAGGGTTTTTTTATCGATCAGAAATAATGATAAATAAAAAAACCACTTGTTCAAGATACCTTATAGTGGGATCGAACTTGGAACCTCCTGATTGTGGAACTAACTTCTTAACCAGTCGGTCGTGTCTGCGTTTATACAGATTTTCTTCAATTTTATGGTTAGATATGTAATATAAACGGATAAATAACGGGAAAGCTGGAATAACAATATTTCGTTTTAGCCCTTTGACGTTTTGGATTCAAATCCTGGTGAGGTTGACTTTATTTTCATCTCTGGGTTCGTTAAACATGTACTAAAGTCATTTTAATCAATTGTATCCCTCCACTACAAAAAAGTGGCTTTGTGCTAATTTGTTGTTAAATCAATATTTTAAAATGTATTAATAGATCTCAATATAATCGATATGACAGCTTTGTAAATCCTTAGATACCCATAATATAAAACAATGTTGAACTATATTCATTTGCCTTCACTTCAGTCGGCCTACTCTTGAAAATAGCATATGTCACCCTAACTAAAGGTTTGATGACCAAACAAATTATTGTTTATGAGAGAGTAATCGTAGCGATAGCAGTTTCAATTTCTCTTTTATCTACTAATGTTATTGGAATGGTCTAACACAAAAATTTATATATATAAAAAAGAATTAGATGTCAATACCGATATAACAATTATGTAAATTCTTATACACCTTTAATTTGCATGGTTTCACAAACCCTCCAAAATTAATGAGGCCGGCGAACTTACTTTCGCACAAATCAGACTGTAATATAAAGTTATCTAAACAAATGCTTTGACTCAAAAATCTGCATATTGGCTATGATAGTTACAAATTAGGAGTTAAATATATTATCAATTTATAAATTTTATGTAAAGTTGAATGTCAACTTAGTCATTACCTTGTGTTTTAATACAATTACACACACACACACACAAATACAGGGGAAGAAAGAATAGTTTGCATTTTATTTCACAAAACCCATTTTATCCCAATAAAACTAAAACCAATCTGAGATCAATCACAAAAATACTATGTATCATATTAAATATTCTGAGAATTGAAATATGAACTTCATTTAGTTGTTTTATTTTTATTTTATAATTAGATTATTGAAGTTATTCATAACAAGAATTGACTTTATTGTTCTTTTTTAAAGTTTAAATTTTGAATTTCGAGAACCTTGTAAAAGTGGTAAACTAGTAAAGACTTTAAACACGTGCACGCACGCACACACACACACACACACA
>JAOPUL010000001.1:94344167-94359406 GCA_027564515.1 Octopus rubescens | reverse complement strand
GTTGATATTATGCACCAGAATAGATTAAGATGGTATGGACATGTTGAAAGGATGGAAAATGTAAATCCAGTCAGCAGTTGACGGAACTAGTGGGAGGGGTAGACCATGTAAAACATGGACCCAGTTAGTTAGGGAAGTCGAGATTACGACCAGGCCTTGCACAAGATCAAGAGGCCTGAAGAAGAGCCATTAGGTAAAACCTGTCCAACCCATGCTAGCATGGAAACAGACGTTAAACGAAAAAGAAAAGAAGAAGAAAAAAATGAAAGAACTGGTACTTACTGGTTGAACAATTTCTGCTTTTCTTTCATTCTCAAGTTTTCTCAGTCTCTTCTGTTTCGCTGTAATTTTCCTATTCTGAAATTGAAAATATTTGGGGGGAAACCACTGGTAAACAAATTACAAATTTCTTTGAAAAGCATAATTAAGTTATTGAATTTTTTTTAAAGTCAAAAATAATTGCCAACAACTCTGTAAATGTACAAAATTATTAATTGATAGCCAATGTGTGCTAGAGTCACTGGAATATTGAACACAATATGCTGGTTTAGTCTCACTTTGCCTGACTGAAAACAGAGCTACTCATAAATAGTATTGCTGAAAAGGGTAGCAATCTGTATAATCAGTATCAGCATTTTATAACATTTTCCAATGATAGCATGGAATGGATGGGTCTGAAATGGCAACTCA
This sequence comes from Octopus rubescens, assembly GCA_027564515.1. Taxonomy (NCBI): domain Eukaryota; kingdom Metazoa; phylum Mollusca; class Cephalopoda; order Octopoda; family Octopodidae; genus Octopus; species Octopus rubescens. Next base: position 94,358,716 of record JAOPUL010000001.1, on the reverse strand, counting down.
CCACTTGTCTCAATCTTCTGTGATGCCCAGCAACTTAAGTTCTGAACTCAACATTTCTAATATTTTCCTCTAGCAAGTGTATCTTTCACTGATGTCACATATGGTATGTGCATATGAAGCAGATATTGTCCATATCAATGTTATCTACCTCTACACTAAATTCTTCATTGATTTAGTTACAATGCCTTTGTACATGAATTGAACTACTATCTTATCATCCACTTTCCCTTCCTTGTCACTTTCTTTAACCTACCATAGAGAGCAAGTACACCAGTGTTATTGCAGATAATTATCCCCAAAGATATCTTGAGTTTTACAAACAGCTTTGCAATTTGAAGAATGTTTCACACTGTTCCTCCATGGACAGATGCAGCTAACATTTTCTTGATATCATTCGTTGCTAAAGCCTTTCTTCCTTTACTTTCAATACTGCTGCTTAGCTCTTGTAACCCCATCTACTGCACTATTATGCATTTATCTCAATTACTGCCTGGCTGGGACAATGTTCTAGCTAATCTGTAGCCAGTAGCTCTCAGGAGGTTATCCCTCAGAGGCATCCAGATGTTCTTTGACCCCCTCCTCCCTATCTAAGTAGGCATCATCTTGTCCTAAACAAAAGGATCTCAACTTCCATACTGTCTGTCTCTTAATTGTAATTTACTTAATTTTCTACCTGAAATTGATAATCACTAGCCATGGACGAAATGGAAAAAGCTTCAGGAATTGAACTTGTCCTTACATCCATATTCTTTGGCAATTCAACAGTCAATATATGCAATGAATCCCAGTGTAAATAGATGACCAGGCTATTGTGTTGAGACATGACCAAAACATAGTCAGAGATTGGTATGCTGACTTGACTTGACCTTCACTCATCATCATTTCATATCCACTTCTCATGCTGGCATGGATTGAATGGTTGTTATGATCCAATGGGTCAGATGACCACAGCATGTCTCAGTTTCGGCATGGTTTGTATGGCTGGTTGCCCTTCCTAACACAAATCACTTTATGGAGGATATTGGGTGTATTTTTGTGACATTAGCACTATGGAAGTTAGCAAAGACTAAAAGCCCTTTTAACCCTACACTATCTGCTTGATTTGTCAATCACTTAACCACCTTATTTTTCATAATACCAGCGTTTGTGAGGTCACCTTGTAACTCACAAGACTAAAGAAGCCCTATGACTGAGAGGGAAGGTAGTGACTTTAGGTGTGGTATTGAGAATTTAAAGTATAATGGGAGGAAAAGATTTGTTGTGAAAGTGTGTTCCTTACATTAACAACTGTTCTCCTTTTCAATTATATTCACTCTCCAAAGATGATCTTCCCCAATATTAATCCTCACCATCTGCATATAGGCTTTGTCCAAACACTTCCTGCTAAGCTTACATCCTTCATAAATGAAGACCAACCATTTATCAGATAGGCAGACCTTTATTTATTAGCATGAGGCAAGGTGGATGCTTCTATGTGGCCACTCGACATGCTAAATATAGAAGCTAAACATGTCTTATGGATAATGCTCGAGAAAATGATGGGCTCCGTGCGTCTTTGATCTTAGATCTGCATGATCAGAGCTGACGTGAGGGCCAAAGAGTATTTTGCAAAAGTGTGCTGACAACTTTGTTTCATTTAACATCATCAAAATATAGGTACTAGACATTTCAAGGAAACAAATCCAATGCATTACATTCCTTCTACTACGAACAATTGTTTTTAATTAGACCAAGAAGTATTGAATTTAGCCTTTACAGATTCTCCCAATAAATGTGGTTAAAGCAGCATCAGTTCAAATTCCGGCAGGTTAATATCCAGAGGAAAACCATGCACAGGAAGAGAACTACTAAGGTTTTAAAAACCCAAAAATACTGAACCAACAACAAACTTTGGTAGTTGAAACTCAGCTAGCTAGCTTAGAGGAACTAGAGCTGTCATAGTACAGTTATAGAGCAAGAATACAATATACCAGCAAATTAGTGTTTGAAGTATGTTAGTAAGTAATGGTTTGTCTATCTGATAAATGGATGGTCTTTCTTTAAATTCTGTCTATAATGCTTTTTGTATGCAATCTTAGCAATTAAGTAGATATGTGATCACCATATACTAGTCATTGTGTAGTCTAGCATTCATAATGAGTTAAGAAATGTACTTATGTTGTTTATAAGTGAACAAAGTGTTGTGTCTCCTTGGTATATGTAGACACTGTTTTTGAGCAGTTGAATGTGACGAAGCCAATCTCAAAACGCTGAACCTTATGAAGATCACAAAGGACTGAGATATGTGGCGCATTGCTGTACTTGAGAAGACCTGCCCACCACAACAGAACTGAGATCCTAAAACCAATGTGCCATGTAAAAAGCATTGATATGGATGCTGGACCCATCTAAAAAGCACCCACTACACCCTGTAAAGTGGTTGGCGTTAGGAAGGGCATCCAGCCATAGAAACCAAACCAAAAGACTATGGAACCAGGGGAGGCCCCTGGCCTTGCCAGTTCCTGTCAAGCCATCGAACTCATGCCAGCATGGAAAACAGATGTTAAATGATAATGATATACATGTTAGCATTCAGTAACCTTATAATATATATTAACATTAAAGATTGAATTTTTACTGATGAATTTTGCACAACTCTGTTCAAGTTTACTCATACTTTATAGGTTAAATTGATAATGAATGAGAGATCAGTAATAGCAATGTTTTAGATATGAAAATGTACCTCAAAGCAAGATACTTAAACTAGTATACATAGGATCTAATTGGTTTCTTGAAAGGCCATAAGAGAAACATTTATCAAACCAATATGGGAATACATCTGTAAGCCATTAAATATGACATTATGCATTGCAAGGTATATGGATCTAATGGATATCAATACTAGCATAGATATTTTATTGACACCAACAACTGAAATCATGATCTTATGGCACTAGTTCAAAAGTGTTTACATTATTAAATTAATTGAAAAAATTTATGGATTTGAAATGTTGACACAAATTGAATTGGGACTAGCCATTAATTATATGATGACCGTTTGAAGTCAGTAATTGCTAATGATTACAGTATTTCTTTTCCATATTTATCACTTCCTTATTTACTTATTTAAACATATATTTACCATAAGATCTGTTGCCTTTTTTTCTTTAAGTTCTTTCTCAAAATCCTTTACAGCCTTCATTGCCAGTCTATTCTGAGTTTTCTCTGCCCATGTTGTACTCATACTTTTATCTTTCTTTAAAGATGAAAACCTGTTATAAATTAAGGTAAAAAAATGATAAAGACTTATCTTAATGAAATCAAAAAAGGGAAAAAATTTCTGTTAGAAGTTTTTCTTAAGAACCTGCAGTAATGAGGAATTCATTGAAACAACTTGATATTCTAATAAGAACCAAAACTCCACCAAAGATAAATATCAGGTTGCCTGGAAAGTTCTTAGCGGTTTTTAAGTGAAATAAAGGATAAGAAATTTTAAACATACTCTCATCTTTATTCATTAAAGTAATTTCCATTGTTTTCTATGACCTTAGCAGGCAATTTATATTCCATTGGCATAAAACTCAGTTGCTTTTGAGGAAAAGAAGTCATCTAAATGAGTTTTGACACCATCTAAATCATTAAATGTTTTTCCTTTTAGAGTTATGCAGAGACAAAAACAAATGATAGTCAGATGGCGCAATGTCAGGGCAGTATGGTGGATGGGGCAAGACATCCCACCCAACTTCATGCAACTTTGTGTGGGTAGCTAAAGACGTGGTCGAGTATTGTCCTGATGGAACACAACCCCCTTTTGTTGGAGAGCGCTGGCCTCAATTCTTTGATCTTTTGATTCAAATTTGCTAACTGATTGCAGTACACATCAGAATTGATGGTCTGATTTTGTGGGAGTAGCTCATAGTAAATAATGCTTTTGAAATCCCACTAGACACAAAGTATGGCTTTTTTTAATGAATATTCTGCTTTGGAAGCTGTTTTGGCGGATCCTGACACAAACTCCAGGATCTTTTTCTCACTATATTATCGTAAAAAATCCATTTTTCCTCTCCAGTTACCAGTTGTTTCAAAAAAGATTTATTTTCATTGCGTTTCAGAAGCATATCACAGATGGAATACCGGTCCATACAGTTTTGTTCTGACTGTTTGTGAGGCACCCAAACATCATAGCAAGAAACATACCCAATTTTCAATAAGTGTTCGCGAATGGTACTTTTGGAAACTTCCAGCTTCTCTGCAAGTTCTCTAGTCGTAATATTATAGTTGTCTTCAATGGTTACTTTCAAAACATTGTCATCTAAGGTTGGGGGGGGGGGCTTCTACAGTGACTGTCATCTTCCAAGCTGAACTCACCATGTCGAAATTTAGCAGACTATCTATCTTCAAACAGTTGATTCACCTACATCTTCACCATAAACTCTACAAATGATTTTACACGTATCCGCAGCATTTTCACCTTTTTTGAAGAAGAAAAGCATTACGGGGTGAATAAGCAACTTTTGGTTATCCATTCTAAATGGCAATTAGGGCTGAAAGTAGTAAAATATATGCAGATTTTTAACGTGGAACTTAGCTGATAGGCTTCAATACTGCAAGCAATTCTGAAATATGAGTCAAACTAAGATTAGGATTGTTGCATGAAGGGCTTAATGACACATCCTGAAATCACTCAGAACTTTCCAGACAACCTAATAATTAGGATAATCTATGTATTTAATAATTAACAAGAGGAGCACTAATTGTACACACTAATACAAACTTCGTAGTACCTTCACTAAGTACAAATTAGTTTGACACATAATACCTTCAGAAGTATTGACAATATTAACATGGTGGAGGTACGTGACTTAGAGGTTAGAGTGTTGGATACATGATTGTAAGACTGTAATTTAGATTCCTGAATTGTTTCGATTGCGATTTTGATTCCAGGCAATGCATTGTGTTCTTGAGCAAAACACTCCATTTCATGTTGCTCCAGTCCACTCAGCTGACAAAAATGAGTATTCCTGAAATGAACCAGTGTCCCATCGATGGGAAACCAACCCAATGAGTCTATTTTATTCAGGAAGGAGCTTTAACATGACATGTGACCTGTGAATGAATCAACTAACAACTCAGGATGTGACCTGTGAATGAATCAACTAACAACTCAGGATGTGACTCTCATAAGCCATCAGATTATTATTCTATGGCAGCACTTGAAGATGTTGTTTTCCTTTGTAAAATGTATTCAGAACAAGTCAGCTCCTTAGATAGCATTTCTCCCTTCAAAATATACCCAGTCACCAGTGACAATATCTAAACATGAAGAGTTTTCTGGTAACAAAAAGAATAAAATTTTATAAATATATTAAACTGGAAAAGTTGCTCTTCAACCAACAGAGTGTTAATACATTAGGAAATCAAAATAAGTAGAAGTAGAGCAGCACAAACCATCTCCTCACAGTTAAATACCTACATACATTCCATCGGTATTTAACTGTTTTCCACAGTTGATTGGTGTCTTACCTGAAATAGATGAAATTATTCAAGAATCTCTAACATAACACTTGAAAACCTTGTTGTTATTTACACATTCTTTTGTATTATAACAAGAAATCCAAACAAACTCAGTCTTCATATATTCATATGTGCGTTTGCATGTTATGTAACAATTATATAACTCAGATTGATATATATATATATATACACACCCTATAAAAAAATTAAGACAGACAAACAAACAACTACATCAGAAGAACCTTTACCATAATGGGTTTTGAAACATCATCTAGCATTGTGGAAAAAGACTCAGCTAACAACAATGTGACTGATGTCTAAGACATCTACTAGCATCATGTTTTGATAGGTTTGTTGTTTGTTGGGGAGGAGGGAGGGGTACCTCACTTTCTTTATTTTAAGAGGAAAGATTTAGATACAATGGCTAAGAGAAGACAAGAAAGAAGAGGAAATGAAAATAATAAACAAGAACTGAACCACCTTAAAGAGAGGGGTGGGGGGTGAAACAATGAAACAAAGAGAAAGAGAATGGGAAGAAAAGGAGAGAGAAAAGAAGAGGAAAAAGAATGTAAAGAGAGATAAATAAAGGTTAAAGAAGGAAAATGTGTTGGAAGGAATAGTAATTAGTATCTTAAACAATAACCTCAAGTCTCATTCGTCTGCAAGTCGTCAATAGATAAGAAATTAATTCAAGACAGAAATAGTCTTCTTTATGTGAAACCAACAAACAATGTTTTACCAGAATCCCAAATACTCGTTTACAATGTCATTCACATGCATCAGCCATTGTTTTAGTGTGCGTCTCTGCATGGGAATGTGAGGTGCAGGCCGGTGCATTTGGCCTGCAGCATAAGGCACTGAACTAGAAGTTGATAAGGTAGCATTTGAAGAGTAACAGTAAGAAGATGGATCTTCTAAACAGAAGTAGGAATATATATATTCACGGCACATGGGACAACGTTCAAGCTTGCTGAAACAAGTCCTGCACACACACGCGTGTCGACATGGCAGTAGAGCCATGCTGATCGATTCACACTGACAAATAATACAGTCATTTTGTGTAGTGCTCTCAAAATCTGTTGCATTGCAATCTGTTGAAGCTGGTTCGTCACATACAGAAGAAGATGATTGCTTGTCAGCATTTGTTGTTGTTCCTAAGTCCCCTTCAGATGAAGAAGTTGTGACATCTTTCATGTCAGATGTAGATGAAGGAGGTATTTCAGTTATGTTGGCGGAATTGGTATTAACAGCTTCCGTCAAATGGCTCTGTGATGATTGCATTGAGGAAACTGTAGACGATGGCACTTGTGTCGTTTGCTGGGATCTTTCATCATCAGGCAGTGAAGCTATAAATAAAGGCTACAAAGAAAGCAATACAATTGTTTACACACAGATATACTTTTTATATACATATATATCATCATCATCATCATCATCATCATCATCCTTTAACGTCTGTTTTTACACGCAAGCATGGGTTGGACGGTTTGACTGAAGCTGGTAAGCCGGGGGCTACTCCCGTCTGATTTGGCTTGGTTTCTACAGCTAGATGCCCTTCCTACCGCCAACCACATTTACAGTGTGTGCTGGGTGCTTTTAACATGCCATCGGCACCAGACCTTCTACGCTCGCTTCCCGTACAATATAGTGGGACACTGCTTCCCATACGTCCGCTGTATGGCAGTGGGCGTCGCACACCATAGGCAATTGAGAATTGTTATTTGCCTCGCATCACTCACTTCCCGAACAAAGAGAGAGAGAGAGAGAGAGAGAGAGAGAGAGAGATTAATTCACAATATATGGATTACACGAATTCAGTGATACTCATAAAAAAAGCTCCGACATGTATCCTTCTACAAATAATAATAATAACATATAGTATATACAAAGAGTGTATAAAGTAATAAATATAGAAAGAAAGAAATATATATTACAAAGGTTTATGATAAAATGTATTTTATCATTGGAAAACAAAACTACGAACGTTTCAGAATGTATATATCAATAATCTATACTATATAATAAATAATATATAATAAATTATACTATAAATAATATATAATAAATTATACTATATAATAAATAATAGATTATTTACCTGTTGCAGTAATATATGCATAATTTATATATTAACACAGACAATAAACTCCATCATCAGGAGTCCATATAAACAGTTTTGTTTTCCAATGATAAAATAAATTTTATCATAAACTTTTGTCATATATTTCTTTCTTTCTATATTCATTACTTTATATATATAGGTGTGTGTGTGTGTGTGTGTGTGTGTGTATATGTATGTGTGTGTATGTGTGTGTGTGTGTATGTGTGTGTCTCCACCGCTTGTTGGTTTATTTACGTCCCCGTCAAAAGAGACCATAGAATAAGTACCAGGCTTTAGAAATATAAGTACTGAGGTCGATTCGTTCGTCTAAACTTTTTCAATGCGGTGCCACAGCATGGTCGCAGTCTCGTGACTCAAAAGCGTAAAAGATAAATGATAAAAGATATTGGTTGGTTACGGAAGGATACGAAGGATATGAAATTAGCTATTTCAAGGCAGTATGGGCTGCAGTAATAGTGGTAGAGGTGACCCAGTGAGGAAACAGTACATGTGTGTGTTATTAGTTGAAATATGTTGGTGGTTGAGGGTGCGCGTTTGTGTGAGTGTGTGTGTATGTGTGTGTGTGTGTGTGTGTGTGTGTGTTTGTGCAGTACCGGATTTAAACTATGGTGGGGGGGACACTTCAAGTTTGGGGGCCCCTCATATAAAAGAATTAAAATTTTGGAAAATTATTGGTGTCGGTAACGTGGAGAAATCTATGGTTATTTATCATAAAAGAGAATCCGTTACATTTTTTTAAAACATCAAGACCTGTTTGTATATTGAAAGAGAGCCTCTTCATGCAAGACTGCTGTGATGTGGGCCCCCTCCTGTATTGAGTACTCCAAACCCTTCGTAGCAGGAGCCCCCCAATATTGAGGGTGGCCCGGGGCAATCGCCCCCCTTTTCCCCCCATATAAATACGGCCCTGATGGTCCCTTGTTATCTCTTCCATGAAAAGCAACATCTTGACATAAGTTTTCATCACTTCTTTCCATGCCTTCCTCTGCCTCCCTCATTTACATGTTTCATTCACTTTCAGGTCTAGGCACTTCTTTCTACAATTGTCATTCACCATACACATCACATGCCTATACCAGTGCAGTTCTCTCTTGCACACTATATCTGATTCCTCTTATATTGAAGTTTTTTCTCAGCTCGTACTCTCTTACTCATGTACACTAACATTGCACATTCAAGAGAGCATTTTTACTTCATTTCTAGTCTCCACAAATCCTCTATATTCAAAACCCACATCTTACTACCATACAACATTGTACTTCATATACAAACAATATACAATGTACCCTTTACTCTGAAGGAGAAGCCCTTTGTTGCCATCAGAGGTAATATTTCCCTGAGCTTTTTCCAACCTGTTCTTATAAGCGGCCATGCTTTGGGAACAGTCACCCATGCAGCTAATCAGGTCACCTAGGTAACAAAAGCTTTCAACTACTTCCAGGTAACCTTCAGGACATTTGAGAGAATCTATTTCCAATGTGTTTAATATCTCTGTGTATCTATTTCATATGAAGTCTACTTTTTCTGTTAACCTACTTGTGCTCTCACTACACTTTTTATATGTCTACAGTTTACACTGAATATATATATAAGTGGAGTGGATTTCTACCTACTCCTTTTCTACTTATCAAGCCTGGCCATTTCCCCTGAAGATAGCAGAGTCCGGTTGGTCTTTTCCAAGTTTACTTTGAGGCCTCTTGATTCCAAATTTTGCTTCCAAATCAAGAATTTTTTCTCTAAATCTACAGATTCAGCAGTAAAAGCTGCTATCAGTTTACAGAAGTTATCTTGGATCGTAGACTTTAAACTCCTCTGTTATGGCCATTAGTACTATAATAATTAGATGGGTTCCTCATGGACCCCTACCTACATGCTAAATTAATTGCCAACTCTCACAAATGCCAGGAATTGGGGCTTAGTCCTAGCTAAGTGTTTTTCCTGCAGTTGTCTAACTAAGGAAGATAATAAGCAGTACCTCTTCTTGGTACAAATCTGAACTACATCACATCTTGGTTAAACTTCTTTATCAGCTGTACAATAACTCTTAATGTAACTTTCATAACCTAGTCTAGCAATATGATGCCTCTTTAATGGTTTCTCTCTAATGTTTCTTCTTTTTTCTTGTAGCATGTGATGATGTTGCCACACTAGTCATTGTGTATGACACCCTTCTGTATCACTTGATTGACTGTGACTGACTAGCCTGTACCCTACTTTGCCAGATATTTTATCTCAAGGAAGGACCAGTTGCTTTTCTGGCCTTCATATTCTTAATTGCACTTGTTAAACTGCGGTTGGCTAGAATGGCTAGTCCCTCTGTTAAGTGTACTTAAGGAAAACTCTCTTCATGCATTCTTCTCCTTCAATAACTTCTCATAGTAGCACTTCCATGTCTGTTTCTTTTTAGCATCAGTCAGAGCAAGTTTGCCATTATCATCATGTGGAAAGCTTTTTCATTTTTCTCTCACACATTGCCTTGCAATCCAGAATATTTCCTACCACTACTCTTCATGAACATTGGCATACCTCTTACTTTTGGCTTCTCAACTTGCCAAGTATACCTAGCATCTATTTATGAACTAGAAATATATTTTTTTTTTTTGTCTTCACATTTCTTTCTTTGTCTATCACCAATCCTTGCCTGTTTTTTCTCAATTCATAATGTCAAGCAGGAATGTCAACATCATTCAGTTCAAGCAGTGACAAGTATGGAATATCAACATTTGTCTATGCACAAACACATGAGTCCTCATCATTTAACGTCTGTTTTCCATGGACGTTAAATGATGATGATGATGATTCATGCGTTTGTGCATGCACAGATGTTGATATTTTATGCTTGTCACTGCTTAAGCCAAATGACTGATTTAAAAAAAAAAATTATGAATTGGCTGTTTTTTAAACAATTTTAGGTATTTATATAAATGAGTGATGCAAAGCAAAGGTCTTAAAATTACATTCTACAGCATTGTCGGAAAATTAGACATTTTCAGTTAGATTGATTGTGAAAAAGAAAATTTAATGATTTGGTGGTTAAATCAAGACTGTACAAAACCTTTTTTTTTTTTTTTTTTTTTATTAACCCCTTCAAATAATTTTTTTATGGCTCTTTTTCTTAATTATAATACAGTGCTACTCAAATACAATTCATATGGTAAAACCAACTTTGAATTTTGCCAATGTGACCCTCTCTATGATTACTCTACCTGCTAGAAAAAACAGCCAAATCTTTCTTGTTTCACATCTTACCATTTTAATGAGAAGGTCACATTGAATAATATAGTCCTAGTAGATGTATTTCATCTGGTAAAAAGAATAGGATGGTTAACATCAAAATTTAGTAGTTAGTTTCAGATCTTTTTATTCATGATAGTCAATTATTTTCATGCAGTTGGGATCAGTATGTGTCTCGTGATTCATTTTGATGTCATTGCTAATTACTGTTACTGTTTATTGCAGGACAAAGGGATGGAAGTTGATGACAATGATGAGGATGAGGATGATGATCAAGTTGATGACTATGATGATGATGATGATGTGGATCTCATAAATGAATACATGTGGAATGACACCCAACCTAAGTTTGGTCCATTAAGTAAGTAGTATCAATTATTAAGAAGGCATTAAGTATTAAGGCAGTGAGCTGGCAGAATTGGTAGCACCCCAGGCAAAATGCTTAGCGGCATTTCGTCCGTCTTCACGTTCTGAGTTCAAATTCCACCGAGGTCAAATTTGCCTTTCATCCTTTCGAGAGTCCATAACATAAGTAGCAGTTAAACAATGGGGTCGATGTAATTGACTTACCCCCACTCGCCCAAACTTGCTGGCCTTGTGTCAAAATTTGAAACCAATATTTTTATGTTGTAGAAATTAGCGAGAACCATTGATAAATACATTTTGTTTTAAATTCCACAAAGGGTTAAGACCGAGTCTAATTTTCTAACTCGTTTATTGGTTGAATTTACGGAGCTCGCATAAGTGAGGTCCCTACCTGTTTTCTGATAGCCCTACTGGCTTTTCAGAATCGTTAGCACGCCAGGGGTGAGCAGCATTGTGTGTTCTTTGTTGTTGTTGGGGGAGTGCAAACGCTTCCGGTATTGTATTGCGTCCGTTTCTTTTTTATGAGCTCTGGTTGCAGCCTATTGTTGTATTAGTGTTTGTATTGTGTTGTGTGTGTAATGTGAGTTGTGTTCTTCTGTTTGGTAACCAGCCTGTAGAGTACATGTAGTGGTTATTTATTTTATTAGATATTTACTGTATAGAGTGTGTCTTGTGTTTGTGAATTGTTTTGTTTGGGTTGTATTATTGAAGTGATAATGTCTATTATCATTATTATTATTATTATTTTGGGGTCGATAAAATAAGTACCAGTTTAGTACTGGGGTCGATTGAATCGACTATCGCTATCCTCAAAATTTCATTCCTTTGTGCCCTGAATAGAAAGGAAAAGCCCCACAATTTATGTCCGTCTTTCTATTGTCCCCCTAATCCTTCGCCCTGGTGGCAAATAAAATAAATCATTGTTATTATTATTATTATTATTATTATTATTATTATTATTATTATTATTATTATTATTATTGGTTTGATACAGGTTCAATCTTATTCCTGGTAAGATTTTGTGTGTGGCGGGTTACTACCTGTAACCTAAGGTATCCACAAGCTTTCAATAAGCTTTCAATAGTCTTCCTCGTGCTTAGAACCCTCCTGATAATTTTTCCTGTCCCCAAGAGGCAAACTTTCTGTGGGAGTTCCACGGGACATTGTATTCCAATTTCCCTCAACATTTCCCTATATCTTTGCTTACAGTTCTCAATGCACCTATTATTATAGGCACAACTTTTACCGTTTTCATTCTCCAAATCCTCGAAGTTTCAAACTTTAGGGGGTTGTATTTTTTTGTTTTTTGTCCTCTTTCATTGCGATTCTAAAATCAAAAGGGCATGCTGGGTCAATCAGTAGGCAGCTTCGTTCTTTCTTGTCTATTATTATTAATATTATTATTAATAATATTCCGGGCAAAATGCTTAGCGGCATTTAGTCCGTCTCTACGTCCTGAGTTCAAATTCCGCGGGGTTGACTGTCTTTCATCCTTCCGGGGTCGATAAAATATCAGTTTAATAATAGGGTCGATGTAATCGACTAAACATCTCCCCCGAAATGGCTGGCTTTGTGCCTAAATTTAAAACCATTATTATTATTATTATTGGTTTGACACAGGTTTGGTCTTATTCCTGTTAGGAATTTTGTAGGCGTATGATAAGTTTGCTTGCAGAATTTCAATGTCGTTAATATTTAACCGAAAATCGATTGCATTGACTTGTCAAAAAACGCATATCGGCACAATTTGCCATTAACTAAATGCGTTTTTCGCTGGTTCACAGGTCGATGTGATCGATTTTCGGATAAATATTTATGACATTGTGATTCTGCAAGCACACTTATCATACACGCGAAGTTTGAAGAACATCTGAGGAAAATTGCACGAGTGAGAGGGGGAAAAAGTGGTAAAATACCTGTTATATGCGGTCTTCCCCTTTTACGCGTTTGAAAGTTGAAACTATTTTGTAGTTAAAATCCGTGCGTAAACATGAGTAATGTGTGTGTAAAGTTTGCCAAAAATCGGTTTAGTGGTTTTGGTAACAGAATGTAGTAGCCAAAGCATTGCTTATCTAATCTATCTATAATATATAAACATAATATGTGAGTGTGTGTTTGTGTGTGCGTGTGCGTGTGTGTGTGTGTGTGTGTATGTGTGTGTGTGTGTGTTTGTGTGTGTGTGTGTGTATGTGTGTGTGTGTGTGTTTGTGTGTGTGTGTGTGTCAGTCTGTATCTTACCTTTTAGCGCCAAAACAGCTAAACCGATTCATTTCAAACTTCACACCCTCATTAGTTATGTTTACGGGCAGGTTTTAAGCATAAAATGGTTTCAAAGTTCCACCACGTAAAAGTGGGAAACCGCGTTTAACAGGTATTTTTTCCACTTTTCCCCCTCTTACACGTGCAATTTTTCACCCATTTTCTTCAAACTAATTAACCGCATTCAAGCTTTTTTGTCCGAACAATGTTTTGTCGTAGCAATGTTCAACAAATCACCCAAGTAACGCCGGGTACGCCTGCAAGTATTCATATAAATTTTAATAAAAGTTTAATTATTTTTATTAAAATTCACAGAAAAATGTAAATAATGTATATACATACATGGACAAATTGAATGTCCAAGCAGATGCAAAGTATCATTGACCAATCATTAGTCGAGAAAATGAAACCGTGTTTTACCGTGCATAAAATCTTTTCTCAGTCGTTCGGACTACAGGTACCAGGTATGCTCATGTCACGTCATCGAACAGCAGAGCACGAAACAATCCAGTGCTTTTCCATCAAAACGATTACTTCAGTGTAAGAAATAAGCGACTGTGCGTGGGTAGAATGACTGAAGTTGTACTTCCGGAGCAAGGACGAGAAACATATATACATACATGACTTAACTGTTTACCCTGTATCAGATGAAGAAAGTTACAGAAACTTAGGGATGGATGAAAGCATATCTCAAAATGGTACCTTCAAGAAGGCACGTGTCCCTAAAGAATATTACAGTCGAATCAAGATATGAACCTCAGAACTCTGCATTTAAGAAAACAGTGACCCACAATGTGTTTGCAGTACCAGAACTCATAAAAACATTTGGGCTATTTGGTTAGATGTTTGATGACATCCGAGATATTGATGTGAAAACCCGGAAGATACTAATTAGCACTCGTAATTTCCACATCAACAGTGACGTAGACCGACTCTGCCTAACCCGAAAACAGAGGGGCAGAGGTTGAACATCGATCCATCCTGCCTTTGAACGTTGTATCATACATACATACATACATACATACATACATACATACATACATACATACATACATACATACATACATGCATACAT
>JAOPUL010000001.1:94323607-94334103 GCA_027564515.1 Octopus rubescens | reverse complement strand
CGACCCCGGAAGGATGAAAGGCAAAGTCGACCCCGGCGGCATTTGAACTCACAACGTAAAGTCGGAAAAATTGCCGCCAAGCATTTCTCCCGGCGCGGTAACGACTCTGCCAGTAATATTAATGCACTTCTTCTATTCCAGAACTCATTTGGTGTTAGAGGTGAATCCAAAGAAGTCGTGCATCTATGGAAAAAATGTTAACAAATGACTTATTAGGCTTTACACCGGTAATAACCGGATGTCTGCTAACTAAAACCGTACATCTCAAACAGTTGCAACTTGTGTGAAATTTTCAATGAATTGCATAAGTAAACAGAAGATAGAAGCAACGAGCGGCAAGTAGCAATAGTATATAGATTATGTACTTCATCATCAACACCAGTACGGCACGTGTCAGTCTTTCATTGGAGTGCAGCAGTAAACTTCAATAATGACCTCTCAGCTGTTTGTTTTCTCTCAACAATCCACCAGTGATAATGGTTTCACATTATTTATATATTTTGCTATTATATGCTGTCTGAAGTTGAAATAACATCCACTCGGGTGGCTTTATTTCGATTTGATGTTGTTATAGTCCCAGTTACCTTTCGTTTCTGGATAGTTAGCCACAAACACTTTCTCTTACAAACCAACACATTTTCTTTCTGGGCAGGTCTTGCTTTGTTTTGTATCAACTGCTTCTGTCCCTAATATTATACGGGTAGTAGTAAAATGCAAGAAGTACTAAGAACTTTTAAAGTTAACTTTTGAGCAATGTTTGAATAAACTTAGATACTAGAGAGCACATAATTCAATTTTAAGACTTTTATAAACTTTTTAATATCCAGAATATAATTTATATGTCATTTTTGATATTAGTAAAGCTATTTACTAACATCAAAGCACAAAAATCAACAAGAAGTGAAGAATCTAAACCAAGGGATAGACAATTAAAAGGGAACAACGATTGTTTGTAACCTGCACACTTGGCACAATCAGATTCACAGTTTGTGAGGGGTGGGGGGTGTCTTTACAAAGATACGAGACTTAAAAAATGTTTAAAATAGATATGAAAATATAAAAAATAACAAGTTAGAAATACATGAGATCGAATCAAACATCGGAAGAAAAACAACAAATATATGTCCAAATGATAAAAAATATTTAATTTACTAAACAAATAAGGCAAAATGTTATATTTTTATAATTCTTGCTGCTTATCGTAAGTAATTTTATTTACATAGCTAAAAAAAAAAATTAAAATGTTAATTATATATCAGGATTAGAAAAGATTAAAGTACCCGTACAATTTGATTCTGTACTTTCTAATATCTAAAATCTGCCAAATAAGATATTTAAAATGTTATTTCTTAGCACTTATTGTGTTTTTTTTTTTTCAACAGTGATATTTTACCGGTATGCTATTTAATTTCTTCTGTGAGGAAAAGCAATGCTAAACCCTGCATTATTTAAACATTATTGAACCTCATAAGCCAGTGCATGTCTTTATCTTTCTAATCTGTCTTTGTTTCCCCTCCTTCTCACGAATAACAGATGCTGTCTAAAAGAGTGCTGGGCATTCTGTTGATCCAAAGGATAAAAAATTGCTTGAAATAATGTTTTAATATAAATAATGATCTAATAGTCTTATCATGTGTGTATAAAAGTATTAGTTTTGTATTAATCATTGAAACCAATTAAGAATAGTCTATAGATTTGAAAGTTTAATATGTTTATCTAAAGTTAAGTTTATATTCTTTTATAGGAGAATATTTGTGGTTCTCATCAATGTCAGTGGAAGAATATACTGAATAATGAAATCTTAAAGTTCAAACCTGGATTTCTTGTATTGGATTTCAAACCTGGATTTCTCCAGTTTCAGTTTCAGTAGATTCAGCCATGAGTAAAAAATTTTCATGTGAGATATGTGATGAAAGCTTTTCACAGTACACCATGCTAGAAGAACACAGTGAACAGCATAATGATAAGAAATCCTATAAATGTGTTTATTGTGACAAGTCCTTCTCATCATCTTTGAAGCTTAGTGAACATATTGACAATGAAGAAGTGCGGACAAAGTCATTGAAGTGTTCCTTCTGTTATCTGACATTTTCAGAACCAACATGTCTTACCATTCACATGTTGACACATACTGATGAAAAGCTGTATAAATGTGATTTTTGCGCTGAACGATTTACAACAGCTGCCAGTGCCAAACTTCATGAGGGACTTCATCTGACTGACAAACCTCACAAGTGTGGACTATGTTACAGGTCTTATGCTGATGCAAATCAATTAGCTAAACATTTCAAAGTTCATACAGGTGTGTAGCAACTACATTCTAATTTAACAGAAAAAATATTTTTGTTAATAGAATAATAGTAAACTAGGGGTGCCAGAACATCTCTTGTATCTTGAGATGCTCTAGTGCCCCATTACAACCATCCTAATCTTTTTTCCAATAGCCTTGTATATCCTCTATAGCAAGACACCTGGGCTTGTCCATCTATCACACTTTAGCCTCTCAACAACTGGCATTTATATCTGTTTTCCCATGCTAATATGGGTTAGACAAGCATATTATTTACAGCTAAATGCCCTTCCTGTTGCTAGCCCTTACCTGTTTTTCAAGTAAGGGGTCTTTTATTTCACATGACTTTAAAGGCACAAAACCAGTGCATGATTTGTTGACTGGAGAAATAACATCACCACTTCAATGTTCACTCATAAGGCTTTGGTCAACCTGGATCTGTAGTAGAAGACACTTGCCCAAGGTGTTGCATGGCAGAACTGAACCCAGAACCAAGTGGTTGGGAAGAGCTGCCTGGGCTCCATGTCTGTTTTGGCATGGTTTCTGTGGCTGAATGCCCTTCCTAACATGAACCACTTTACAGAGTGTACTGGGTGCCTTTATGCAGCACTGGCACCGGCACCCACGAGCCTGCAAGATTAAGATTGCTCAGCTGAATAAGGATGCAGGGAACATGCTTGTATGCAAGGACAACCATAATTTTACTTAGCTTAATGTGTCTTCTCAAGCACAGTAAACTGCCAGAAGTCTCTGTGAGGGACCCAACACCTGAAAATCCTTTCTCACCACTTTGTCTACACATTCTCTCCACAATTAGAGATTGGCACTTCTTGAGAAATATTTCTTTGAATATCTTATGTAAGACTTTTGTGATAGTTAACTTATAAATTAACAAAAGCATACTTTTTAATTTTGGGACTTGGTAAATGATTTTATCTAACATTTTCTTAAAACTGAAACAATTGCATCAAAATACCCATTTAAGACATACATTATCATAATTTCTTTTATTTTTCCTTGTTGGCATGTATTGGATAGGGTTCTCAGCATCTTCCCACCTGTTGAGGTCCTTCATCATCTAACACACTCAGCAACAGAAAAAACCCACCAGTCTTTGTTGTTGGTGTGTATGTCATGTTATATTTAGTGTGTGGCACACAGAGCAACAGAAATAAGCCTACCAATCTTTGTTTTTGTATAAGTTATATAATATATTTTCTTTTGCATTGTAATTATATAGCATTAAGCATCAAAGTCTTTCATTGCATATTTATCACTGGATAACTGATATCTTAACCCATTATATTTCTTTTTATAAAAGCAGCAACTATTATTATTTGAATATTTTATTAAAGAGAAATTCGTGGTGATGATGATGATTTAAATTGTTTTTTTTTGTTTTTTTATGTAGGTATAAAACCCTATAAATGTGATTATTGTGATCGTACATTTTCAAAATCCAACAAACGAACTATTCATATGAGATCTCATACTGGTGAACGACCCTATAAATGTGCATATTGTAACAAAGGATTTGCAGATTCAGATAAGCTGAATATACATATTCGCACACACACAGGTGAAAGACCATATGTGTGTGAATATTGTCAACGTGCATTCACACGTTCTGACAAACGCAATCAACACACACGTAATGTACACAAATGGGAACTGGCTGCAAAGTTTAATTATCGACCTAACCAAGGACTTCAACTACTGAAAACTGCCAGCAGTGAACTTCCTTATAATGAGAGCAACTTTCAGCTACCTGATTCAGTACCCAATCAACTTATTCAGCAGGATTACTCTGCACAAGCTGGTAAGCAGAAAATCGAATCACAGTCACAAGACGATGACTTTTTTCAAATATTACTGACTGATCAAAACCAGAATAGTTCTGAACATTCTAATCAGCAGCAAATAGTAACTTCATCTTCATCTCCATTTCCTCACATGTCTATACTAAACTCTATCACAGCTGATAAGCTCAATCCCAGTATATTTTCAGATATATAAACTTATCTCCTGAAGTAAGTGTACAGAAATATAGATGCCATTCACTCTGCTTATACACAAAGACTAAGATTTAAGTTCTCAATTTGTTTTTTATCTAAGATAAATCATTTCACCTTCATTTAAACATTTGTTTTATAATCTGGACCAAGAAGTAATATCGAATTGGAACTTACACTCGTTTCTCTAGCTTTAAGTCGGTGAGGATACTGTTACTTGTGCTAGTCTTTTGTAGTGTGTACTAAGATACAGTTCTAGTATGATTGGAAGTGCATTCATGAACCTCTGAACTGCTGCATCTAACATCCAGTTTCTAATTGGTCTAGTAATTGTTTTATTCATCTCAGAAGAATGAATGAGTTGTTCTAAATAAAATATGAACCAAAGTATCAACCTTGAACCTTGTTAACAATTATTAATCCTAATATATTCTCTTACCTCTGTGGCTACTTGGTCTAAATCATTACCATTTTTTAATATATATATCAGATCAATGAAGATACAAGATACATTATACATAAATACAAAAGCTAAGTATCTCTCAGACTGATTTTGTTAACTATATTCTATATGTTAGAGAAGTTGAGGCAACACAGATCATATACTAGTTGAAGATGCATTGATAATGGAAAAGCAGTTTTTGGTTTCTCCAGCAATGGCAATAAACTAAACTAAAAATATTGAGTTAAAACTGATGTGCAAAACACTTCATATCTTTGTTCTTTTAACAGATCTGATACTTTGTTCCCAGGTTTTATTTATTTTACTACTGAATAGCCTTCTGGTTGTTATTTAGTCCTAGGTCAGCTCTGATTGAGCAGCAGACCAATGATCAAAAGAGTTCTGGCTGTGAGCATCCTATTTTTTTCCCCAGACATAATATATTTAGGACTTTATTATATTTTTCTTTTTTGAAAGTGGAGTGTAATGAGGGAAATTTGGCCACTATTTCTTGCATGCTAAGCAAGGTTCTCATTGGCTTGTCCCTATATTGCCTCCTGATGCAAGTAATGTGCCTTGCCTGAAATTTCAAACTAATGTCAGTATGTTGATTTGAACATATAATCTTTGGGTCAATAGTTTATTTGTACCTCCTATTATCAGGAATCACACTCAAATATTTAAACTATTTTTGGTTTATTTATTGTTTTGAGAAGGGTGATGTATTGTCATGCACAACATGGTAAATTCATAAGTACTAGAACAAAATGCCTTATGTTGGGTTTCTGAATGTTTTAACAACACACACACACATATTACTTCCTTGGTAATTTTAGTTCAAGTGAGTTCTAATCACCCTTGTTCCAGATTTCTCCTTGCATCCAAGCTGGTTGCCATCAATTCACATTTCAGTTCTTTATTGTTCCCAGCATGACTATACAACAATAGTCATTAAGTCATCAAGCTCACTGCCCTTGGAGTCTGAGCCAGGACTGGTTGCTTTGTATGTTAATGCAATGTACTTTTGAGTTAGTGTCCACTAACAATTTTCTTGGTTTAATCAAGTTTAATGTCAATCTGAATTTATGCTTTCCTTCCTGGTTCCAAACACCAATTTTTAAAAAATGTTGAGACCACTTTGACACAGCGATTCTTATGGTATATGCATCTAACATGATTGAATGCAAAAATATAATATACGTGCACTTGATATTTAAAAAAAAAAACCAATATAAATAATTTCTTGCACCTAGAAATAAAATCTATAAAACTCATACTATACACTTGTATAATCACTGTATAGTGTTTTTCTTGAATAGTTAGTTGAAATATTTTTACAAGGAGTAAAACAGGACATTCTATAACCAAAGATATCTCTTATTTATTTCTTAATTTATTGACTTTATTTCTCTTCAAAATGGTGATATTCTTTTACTGGTTTTAGTAAGACTGCAGCCATGCTTGGGCACTACCTTCAAGTACTTATTTTATCAATATCCATTTGTTGAATTCAGGATATAAAGGGGTGCAACATAAGTTTTTAGACTGGTGCAAACAAACATATACGGAGGGTTCTCTATAGTTCCCATCTTTCAAAGTATTAATCAAACCAAGACTATAGTAGAAGCCACTTGCCCAAGTTGTGCAGTGGGATCAAACCTGGAATTATGTGATGGCAAAGTGAATACCATTAATTACTTTGTGAATCAAATCCATGAACGTTATATCTTTTCTTTGTCACTCTTTTATAAACAGCCATATAATTTATTTGGCTTTCTACAATACTCAACAGCAGAAATATATATTGTAAGAATGAGTTTAAATATTTTTAATAAACTCCTTTTAAGGAAGTCATCAATATTCATTATTGTTTGTGCTATTTAAACCTTTTTCTAACTTACTGCGGTTTCGATTAACAAGATATTTTAAAAATTGTAAATATCTGATAACCAGAAATGTCAATGTCATCTGCTTACTGACTACATTAAGACATGGTCATATATTCTTTATTGTTTTACTAGTATCTGTCATTGGATTGTCATATTTAACCTTCTTGTTACCATATTTCTGTCAGTATATGCTGCCTTTGTTTCAATTAATTTTTAAAATAATGAAGAATTTAGTAAAATAACTTTCTCATTATTAAGCTGGGGTCTTGAACAAATAGCATAACATTTTGATGGAAGATTATAATTTAGATTACTTTAAAACAGTAAGTTTATATCATAGAACCTGGGGTGGTGTCAGGTGGGTTGGTATCAAAAGGGTTAAGTGCTCTTAGTTGATCAATTGATTTCATTATTTATTCCAATCTGGTACTTATTTATTTTATTGATTTCTATTTATTGTAAGGTTAAAAAAAGTGTTGTGTCAAAAAATTAACTTAACTGGCAGTGCTGTCAAACACAGGCACACATATATACATATGATGAGCTACTATATTGTTTTCATCTACCAACATTTAACCCGTAGAGGTATTGGTCAACCCAAACCAAGACTATAGTAGAAAACTGATGCAAATTTAACCAAATCTGCCCAATATAATAGGGATATATGATAATTTAGTCTATGTTTGGCATGACCAGATGATAATATAATATGGTAGACATATGACAATGATATGAATGTATAGAGCACAAATTTATGATGATAAGGTATATTATAATATCAATTTTCTTACACATATAAGAATTGGATAAAAAATAATGGTGTGCACTTTAACCGGTAGCATATGTTGATTATAATGCATAACACCTGTAGAGTGAAATAAAAGACTAAGTCAACAGGAGATAAAAATTACAAACTGTTAAAGGAAAAAAAAAAAAGTTCTTTTGGACAAAACAGTAAAGGTTAAGAACAAATGGAGAAGATATTTTTGTAAACCAGGCAAAATTCATTAGTTTGCAGAAAAACAAACAAGCAAAAACCATATAAGTCAATAACGAAGTAATGATAACGGTGCCTGAATTAGAGATACAGTTGGTAAAGCCTGCCATGATATATATTAATTTGAGTTTTAGAGACATAAGAATCTCAGCTACAAGCAGCTGAATATGACAGGACCCATTGAGGTATCCAATAAGATCTCATAGTAATAGAACAAATCACTATCCTCGCTAAGATCTGTATTCCCAGACTGTTACTTAAAAAAAAATTAAAATGGAACAATGCAAAAGTACATTTAAAAAAATATATTTTATTTATCAAAACCAAATAATCAGAAAAATTAAATAGAGCAATTTCTTATTAAATATAATCAAAATCTTCGGGAATGCCAAACTGTTTGTCAATTATGCTGTTTTCAAATGCAAACTTTCTTTTAATCCAAGATTTTGTTGAAAATATATTGTCTGAAAAAAAAAAAAGAAGTATATAATAAAAACAAACACACACACACAAGTAAGCACATAGATGCAAAACAAGGTGGAGAAAAATAGTACTCAAATACCAAAGGTATTTACTATTTATTAAAGCTGAAAAAAAATCTTCACAAACTGTTACTCAGAGTTTCACATGACCTTTCGTCAGACAGTTGCAATAATAAATAATAAATTATGTGAGTATATATAATATAACATAGTCTTTATAGTTCAACGAATAAGCATTTCAATCTGATTGGGTAACTAATTAAAAAAAAAAATAACTGTAATTTTGTTGGCTGCTAGTAGGGTTAACTTTAGCAGATGAATAAAATATCAACAATAATTAAATCGAAAACACTTTGTGTAAACGCAAGTAAAAAGGACTATATTCAGAAATGGGAATTGCAAATAGTTAAAAGGAATATAATAGAAGTGCAAAAGGAGGTGTTTTAAAAATTGAAATTAGAATTAAAGATTAAAAGATGTAGATGAGAAAATAAGTAAACAAGCAGAAAAAATATACGCCAAAATAAAAGAACAAGGATAAGAAACAATAACAATGGACAGAGAATCTAAGTAAAAAACTGAAGACAGAAAAAGGAGGGGGAGATAAAGAAAGAAAGGGAAAGAGAATAAGAGGAAAGTGAAAAAGAAATAGATAGTAATAGAAGTAGACAATGGTAAGGGAACAATATATATATATTATTAATAATAAGTGGTCTGAGTGAGAAGGACTGGCAGTACAGAAATGGTGATGGTAGAGTGTTTTGGGATTTAAATAAATCCAGATGCAACCTGTTATACATAGACCTCATGATAAAGATGGTTGTAGGGGAGGACTGAATACAGGTAAGTTCAATGCTATCCCTTGTTACAAGGGCAGCATGATACTGTGAATAGAAGAGGTGAGTAGAATGAGGATGAGTGATGGAGATGAGAGTTGTATCAAAGAAATGTAGGGAAGCAGCAGATATAGATATAATGGCTATATTGTAGCTGTTTGATACTTCCCAGCCCCTATAATTACCATTATTTTTAATAATGGAAATTACAGGGGCCCGGGAGGTATTTTTAATGTTTGTGTCACCATGTTTGCACATGTGGTTGGATCTTTTCCAGCATTGTGTGGCACCAATCATAACAATCTTTTGTCATTTCCCCCATGAGATGACAAAGCATCCCAAGAACAGTTTTCACCACATTCTCCCACATCTTCTTGGGTCTCTGTCTCCGTCTCCCATAGGTTCCATCAACTTTGAGTGACATGCCTTCTTTATACAGCTGTCATCTTCCACTAACATCACTTGCTTGTACCAGTGCAATCTTCTCTCAGCTCATTTGTCTTCTGACATTCATGCACACTACCATTGCATATTCAGTAGGAAGGAAGGAAAGAAAGAAATAACAAATTAAGTGTTCAATGAAAGATAAAATAGTGGAATCATTGGCAGATTTTAGAGTAGGTGCCTTTAATATTGGAGATTAAATTTCTTCTTATGAATTCAGTGGTTGTGTGTCTGATTTGGCATTCAAATATAATCCTAGGATGTGAGAGCTCTTGAGGATTACTCTTTTCTGCAGTGCAGAGGTCACATTTCTGTTAGCATTCACTTAGGGTTCATGCTTTACAGCAATTTTCCAGTTGATATTGTATGCTGCCACATTCTCAACAGCCATACATAGTTTGCAAGCTTTATTAAATTGTGCCTACCAATGTTACTGAATGAAGAGATGTGGCTACAAAACCTTTTATTAAAATAAAACCTCTTATTTTACCTCAATATAGTCTTTCTGCTATATTGATATAGCACTTCAGATTGGTGCTATGGTTCAACTTTATGGACTTGAATTCTGTATTATAGAATCTATTTCAGTGATAATGTCTCAGTAGATGGGGTGGGCTTATTAGATATATTTCACTTACAAGGTATTGGTGAGCCCAAGACTATAACAATAGTGGTATCAAATCTGTAACCTTTTAAACATAGTCATGCCTGAGCCTATATAGATGCAAGCATAGCTGTGGGGTTAAGAAGCTCACTTATCAACTGTGCAGTTTCAGGTTCAGTCCCTCTGTGTGGCACTATAAGTGTCGTCTATAGCTCTAGGCTGACCAAAGCCTTGTGAGTGGATTTGGTAGATGGAAACTGAAAGCAGCCTGTCATGGTGTGTGTATGTGTGCATATATATCTATCATCATCATCATCATCCTTTAACGTCTGTTTTCCATGCTAGCATGGGTAGGACGGTAGCACAGGAGCTGGCCAAGCCGGAGCCTGCACCAGACTCCTGTGGCTTTGTTTTGGCAGGATCTTACAGCTGGATGCCCTTCCTAACACCAACCACTTCACAGTGTGGACTGGGTGTTTTTAAGTGTCACCTGCACTGCC
>JAOPUL010000001.1:94255126-94267906 GCA_027564515.1 Octopus rubescens | reverse complement strand
ATCAGAGAAGCACAAATATTTACAAGCATACGTATATGCATGCATACACACACACACACACACAAAAGGCTTATTTCTATTTCTGTCTACCAAATCCACTCACAAAGCTTTGATCAGCCCAGAGATATTGTATAAGACACTTGCATAAGGTGCTACACAGCAGGACCAAACACAACACACACACGCGCACTACACACTTGCACACACTCACACACACACATACACACACACTCAAATGCACACATTACACAGTACCTATAAAAAATGTTTATTTTGGACCCCATTTCAGTTATTCTCAATGATCTTGTTTCAAACCTTCACCCTTTTTCTTCTTTTATTCCAGACTGTCTTTAAGTTATGCTTCTAAGTTCAAGCTTTATTCCTGGTTCTGTTTGTATTTCTTACTGCTGCATTACTGCACTTCTGTTTCTCTCCAGTTTTTCATTAAGCATAGACTTATATTTGTGATAATCTTCATCTTGTTACCATAGTTTGAAGTTGAGACGTTTCTCTGAGGAATTCCTTGTTATATTTTTGAAAAGTCATTTCTTCACTGTTCTACTCTTACTTTTTCACACCTTTACTTCTTCCTTATTCTCCCTTACACACTCACTTCATCATTTCTCCTCTTCCTTCCTTTCTCTCTCTCTCTCTCTCTCTGATGATGATGGTGATGATGATATAATAGTAAGAATCAAATGAATGGGTCTTAAATTTTGTAACAATGGTTTTGCCAAGAATTTTTACTTAATGTAAGCATAATACAATATTATGGATTATGTCATACATTATGTAATTCCCGTGCTCATCAGGCATTATTTAAAACATAGTTGAACATAGACTTGTTGAGTAATCAGTTGATTACCAGGCACATGAAGCTATAGTCAACATTACCAATATAAAAGAATAAAGTGGTTGTGTTAAGAAACTGACAATCAAGAATAGACTAAAACAAAGAGGGCAAGAAAATATACTTTACAAATGCAGATCTTAAGAGAAAAGAAAATAACAGTGAGTTTCTTATACAATTGGCACCGAAGAAACATTGACTTTCATTGGCCTACAAGGAGCAGACATTTAATGTGGTTTAAAAGGAACTATTTATCATTTATTTTATTTATTTCCCTCGATCTATAGGTGTCATCTGTCCCTGGTCTATATGTCTCATCCGTCCCCGGGCTATATGTCTGTCTGACTACCAATCGCCTGTGTGGTGCCACGTAAAAAGCACTAGCGTCGAGAGTTCGGTGCCAGTGGCACATTAAAAGCACCCAACACACACTGTAATGTGGTTGGCGTTAGGAAGGGCATCCAGCTGTAGAAACCAAGCCAAATCAGACTGGAACATGGTGTAGCCTCCCCGGTTCACCAGCTCCAGTCAAACCATCCAACCCATGCCAGCATGGAAAACGGACGTTAAAGGAAGTGGTAGAGATATTGAATTCAAAAAGGTGGCCAAAGTAGTTGTTGGAAAGATGGCAGATAATCTTGTGGGCTTCTACCAAATGATACCCAGTAAAACTCCCAGTGGGTATATACATCAGTGAGTATGAACCAATGGGTGCTCCCTCAGATTATACTTCACTGTTTAAAAAGAGGGAAGTTCACACATTAGGTAAGTAATGTTGTCCTATATACTTCCAAAAATGTACAGGATGGCTATGGTTGGAATGCTTTTGATCATCAGTTTTCCCAATCAGGGTAATTAGTGCATAATTATCCCACAATAAGCACTTTACCTCTATAGCATTGAAAACTATGTAAATATCAAAATTAAGATATTGAGGGCACCTGTCACAGGTTTATAATTAAATGATTATGCCTAGTACTTATTTTATCTTATAAGGCTGAAAACCAGCATTTGAACTCCCAAACAGAGTAGTGGGACTGAATATCTTTTTCCTAACTCATTAATTTTAGTAAAATTAAATTATTAAAATTATTATAAGAATACAAAGAAGAAAATTACTCTAAAAATCCAAACTTTTCCTAGTATTGTACCATTTATTGGTAACTTACTAAAATTGATAATATTTATTCTCTATTTTTCAGATTGTTCATATATGGAATAAAAAAAAAGTATCTTGTATCACAATGAATGAAGCTAATTTAGGCAAAGAATCATCTTCAGATGATATCAGTAATTTCAATTTTATTATTGATCATGTTATCAATCACAAAGTGAAACAAACTGACAAGTTTATTCCTTTGGGTGGAATACCTCAACTTTCTAGACCACAGGAGGAAATTATGATTAGCCGTATGTTTGAAAGTTGTATTTTCAAATCAAGCATAAGCTGTGTTTTAGGTGAGTAAACATAATTTTTATTCATATTTAGTAATCAATTACTTTGTTTGAACATGTGTATGAGGCTTATTTGAGCTACTAGTAATATATAAAGTGCTGTCTAGTATTTTTCTATTAGGGCAAACAATTCTCTGAGGTAATTTATTGCAGTGCCACAGGATCTACCTATCTCATATCAGTCTTGTCAGCCATGGCCACTCCCATGAGAAACAATGTGCTGGAGGTGAAGAAGGATGAATATCTTGGATCGATGCTGTCACCACCTTTGATGAGCTGTCATAAGCATACTTTGGTATGGATTTAGGTTAGAGAAGATTTGCTAGGTTACATATCAATAAGGATACTTTGTTACATTTTTCAACTTTTTTTTCAATTTCTGATGTAGTTTGTCTTCTGTTTATTTGTTGACAATGTTCCTCAAACTTTGCTGTTTTATTGACTTTATTTCATTCTTTGAACTGTTTAACTATATTTGCAAATCTTAGTGGTGTCTTTTTTAATTTTACTTCTGCAAGAAAATCTTCCATCTCTATATCAATGACCTACTTGCTCTCGCTATCAACAATGCCTCCTCTTACACAGATGATGTCACCCTTTATTCTCCCCTAACTTTTTGCACCTAAGCATGATCCACATCAAATGCCAAATTTGCACTGACTCTATGAACAGAAATCTCCATGTCTCCTTCAATAGCACAAAGACAGTCACTACACACTACACTTCTATGTATAATAACTATTGGATAGTTACATGTATAATAACCCTAATGACTTGGGCTATCAATTCACTTCTTCCATTTCCCACAACCTATATGTTTCAACTTGGATTCTTGACAATATGCCATATCATGTCCAAGACTAGAAACTGGATTATTCTTAAGTTCAGATATGAATCTGGCTCTGACAAAAAGATTAAACCATGTATCCAAAATGTGAAATTGACAAAACAGCTTTAGCCATCTCACTAATTCTATAACAATACTGTAGAATAAGTGCTGGATTGTACCAGAACTGTGCACTTGAGTTATGCAGATAACACAATTTTACATTGAGGTAATTTGGACTGAAATTGAAAGAAAGTTTGGGAACCAAAAATTCATATGTAAATTAAATTTTTGAAACACATCTTTTCCTGTGGATTTAGGATGGCAGGTTATCAAAAGTTGTTTGGGTAAATATGTATAGACAATTGAGTTGGAGAAGTGTGATGAATTTTTAGATGTTTCCAATTATCAAAATGTATTAAAGAATATAGAAATGATAGCAACGAAGTCATAAAAACCATGCCAAAGCAGACAGTGGAGCTTGGTACATTCCTCTGGCTTACCAGTTCCATCCAAACCATCAAATCCACGCCAGCATGGACACAGATGTTAAATGATGATAATGAATTTAGTTTAATAGTACTGATAACACATCAGAGCCTGAGTTTTAAGTTGTTGATGTTATTTAGACTCAGATAAGCCCCGATTGAGCAGATCTGTTATTTAAGGCATTAATGCCCAAACCATCTTCTTTTTGTATATCAAAGACTACATAGTTCAATGTGTCTTTTTTTTAAGACTGGGGTATTATTTGAGAGAGATTTGGTTATTATTTCCAGCAGGTTGAGTGACCATGTAGAGGCTGGCTCCCTCTTTAGTTTGTGCTTAGATAGAGGAGGTCATGATTCAAAGCATTAAGTACTAAGAGAAGAGATATGAGTTGAGGATAGACTTCTAGTGGGAATCTGCATGAATTTTAGAGTGCACTGTTAATTCTTTTTATTATTTAATTTTCTAAGGCTGCAAGCTGGCAGAATTATTAACACACTGGGCAAAATGCTTAACAGCATTTCTTCCAACTTTACATTCTGAGTTCCAATTTTGCCTTTCATTCTTTTGGGGGCTGACAAAAATAAGTACCAGTTGACCACTGGAATTAATGTAATTGACACCCCCCTCCCTCATAATTTCAGGTTTTGTGCCTGTAGTAAAAATAATTATTTAATTTTCTACAGAGGCCTAATCAGTTTTCATGAATCATTCACACATATCTTTCTCATAGATTTATTCATCAGACCACAGCATCTGGTGTGTTATTAATGTAAATTCTTTTGTGTATTGCATCTGTCTCGTGACAAATAATTCAAAAAGAAAGAGGCAATTGAGACATTTTTTTTTTCACTTTTAAGGTTTTGCACTTGGTGGTGCTTTTGGTTTATTTACTGCTGGTATTGACCCAATGTCAACTATGAGCACAGAGACTCCAACTACTAAATTAGTGCTAAAAGAAATGAAGGCACGCACACTTTCATATGGAAAAAACTTTGCATTAGTTGGTGCTATGTTTGCAGGTACTGAATGCACTTTAGAAACAGTAAGTATGTTTTATATATTACCTCATAACATTATACCATTTTCATTTTTTATTGTTTAGGTGGATAGAACTACAGAATTATCTCACTCTATTTTTTTTACTCTGGTTAAAGGTTTCATTTAAGGATTCAGTTATCATTCAGCCTACTTCTACTCTAGTTATTATATTTCATTAATAAGTAATTGTAGGTACAGACATGACCATGTGGTTAAGAAATTTGCTTCCCAACAATGTGGTTTTGGGTTTAGTCTCACTGTGCAGTACTTTGAGCAAGTGTCTTCTACTATAGCTCCAGGTTGACCAAAGCCTTGTGAGTGGGTCTGGTTGACAGAAATTGAAAGAAGCCTGTTGTATGATGGCTGTAAATAAGCATCACCATCATACAAGTGATGAAGTTCTGTGAAAAACATGTCTGTCCATGGGAAATATTATTTTGATTAGAAACAGGTGAAGATTGGCATCTGACCATAGAAAATTTGCCTTAATGAATTCCATCTGACCCATGCAAGTATGGAAAAGTGGGCATTGAAATGATGAATTGTTAACTTAGTTTTCTCCATTTATTTATGTTGCAACATTATTTGAAAATGATAATGGTTTTTAATCTCATTTAAGTTCAGTCTCTTAAATGTCACATCCAGTCAACTGTGCATGGATTTATTTTTCATTTACACTTTTAAATGCTAAAGAAACTATATAGAATTATATTAGTAAACAGGTCTGTTCATTTAATTTATGTTTGCACAGAAAAAGACAGCCTTAAAAGAAGATGGTGAATGGCTACTGATTCTATTGCACAAACTTTTAGTTTTTATTTTACTCTTCAAATACTTTGCTTTTGTAGCTGTTGTCATCAAGCCATTAGTATTAATACTTAATGTGACTATTTTAGTCTTATCTAACTTGAAGAAACAGTTACAGTGCTAGGAGATGACCATCTTTCTCAAATTTAAGCATATGTTATTACCATTTTGAATTTGAGTGACTTATATAAAATTTACATTAGCATTACTTTTATTCTGTTCATATACCTCTGTTTCAATCATTCATAAACAGTTTATTAAATGATAGTAATAAATGTACTTAACTCTACACATTGTTATCAAATTGATATTTTGCTCCAACAATGCCACTCCCGTGGTGTTGTCAACTTTGCAGGCTCAAGGCTTGTAGTTGTAGGTCTGCTTTGTGCTTTCAATGATATTTGATGGTGTCTACCTCCCTCAATGATGCCTACTGGGCCTGTATTTGTAGATATTCAGTGATGTTTGATAACATTTGTTGCAAATGTTTCAATCTATTTTTATATTACTCTGTAGGCTTTTGAATTCACTTGTGGGACATACACTGCTTAAATGAATACAATTGTGTAATATTAAATGAGAATTATTGTGTTGTACATTAAATGTGGTGAACTAATATTAAAAAAAAGCAGAATGTGAACTTAGTAAAATAATAGTTATTAACAAGAGTTGGAAGAAAGATACATATTTCTATAAATCAATCACACTGAAATGGAATGCTTATTATGAAACAGGAACAGTATTCTATGTGCAATGACATAACAAGTCCTTGTCCATTTACATGAGCAGTACATATGTGCATTATAAGGTACAACAACTCTTCAGAACAGTCAGGAATGATAGGAGCCACTAAAACCTGAAACCACTATTAAGTACAGAAAGTCTCTTATGGAAATGTTTCAATTTTTGTAAGAGAGGCCATAAACAATAAGCAGCAATTTATATTTATTTGAAACCTCTTCTATACTGTTTTCTGTCTATTGTTACTGTTGCCTTGTGATTGGATGTCATTGAAATTAAGTAAACGCAGCTGCTTTCTTCTCAGTATTGTTCAATGCTTTAGACCATTTAACACTATTTATCCCACATTCTTTGGAAGTCACTATAAGCAAGTGCCAGCTAACCAGACACTGGATATCTTTGTCTACTTATCTTCAATCATACTCAAACCAAACCAGCATAATATCTCGGCATCAAAGTCGTTTCTTAAGTCAAACAAGACTATTCTGACAATTATGGAAGGAAAATCAATGGCATTGTCATTTTTATGATGTGGTTTAAATATTTGACATAAACAGGCTGGTTTTGACTGATAATGAGCAGTATATTTTAACTTTGTATAAATGGGGCTAGTTCTTCACCAGACCGTCACTGAATGCATCAGAATAAATTTGAAGGATAGTAAATAATCTTGTGAAAAACCTAAAACTATTTCGCTACATTTTCTAAAAATATTTTATTTGTTTTATATTCTTTCAACTCATACTAATGACTGAATGTAATTTAGTGAAAATATTTTATTCCTATAGATCAGAGGCAAAACAGAATTACTAAATGGTACATTATCTGGTGGTATTGTTGGGGGTGTATTAGGAGTTCGTGGTAAGTTATCGGTGAATTTTGTAATAATTCTTTTAATTTTCATATATTTCTTTGTAATGAGGTAATTGTCATGTGTCTCTCTAACTCTTTTTGTCTTTGCTTCAATTAATTTTGAAAATAATGAAGAATTTAGTAAAATACCTGTCATTATTAAGCTAGTGTGTGGAACATAAATTAACATGAAAGTTTGAGTAAAGGTTTTAACTTAGATCACTTTGCAAAAGTAAGTTTGTATCATAGAACCAAGGGCAGTCTCAGGCAGGTTGGTATCAAAACAGTTAAAGAAATACATTTATGAATAATAATTTGATATATTTAATTCAGCAGTTAGCAAATCACTTTTGTTCTGCACTATTTTTAAACTTTTCATTGAGAAAACTTAAGCATTATATAATAGAGACTGACTACTTGTTCACTTGAATGTTTTCCATCAAATAATGTGCTGCATACAGTGGATACTTATACCTAACACATATTGAACCTTTACACTAGATTATATTTTTTTAATTGTACATTGGGAGGGTCATTTTGCCAATTAAAACACATGCACATTTTATTATTTTCAGTTAACTCATTAACTAATTAATTAAGCAATTGCTGGATCGATCAACCAGACACTTTTGTTACCAACTATATTCCTTGTATTTTTTCCTCAATATTTATAGAGTTTGGACTGTGTGTTGTTTTAATTTAAGTAAGGGTGTGTGTGTGTGTGTGTGTGTGTGTGTGTTGCATGGTCAGTGCCTATATGTGTAGTTTGTATGTGTAATTATGTGTGTTCGTGTGCATGCACACGTGTGTGTGTGTGGATGTGTAATCTTGTATGCTGTTTATTCCTTTGTGTCAGTGTTTAGTTCCATAGTACTGAACGTTTGACACCCCCACCCCTCAGGGCTATCTACCTAAGCTCTGAGTGTGTGGGGGGGTG
This sequence comes from Octopus rubescens, assembly GCA_027564515.1. Taxonomy (NCBI): domain Eukaryota; kingdom Metazoa; phylum Mollusca; class Cephalopoda; order Octopoda; family Octopodidae; genus Octopus; species Octopus rubescens. The sequence continues at coordinate 94,259,908 of JAOPUL010000001.1, read as the reverse complement.
TTACAAATTTAGGATTCTAAAACCAGTGAACCATGACGTACTAAATACTGATCATGCAATACAAACATACAAAAAAGCTGACCCCCAATTAAAATATAACACATGCACGATCCCCTACACACACACAATCCAAATATAAATACTGAAGTAAAATGCAGGTATTTAGTTTGTAATAGAAGTAGAGCAAGCAGTTGATGGTATGTCATCGATGAGGTCTCAGACAGTGACAAAAGGATTTTGATAAACCAACTGATTAATTGATCAAACAATTGATAAGTTAATTAATTAATTCATCATCATCATCATTGATTAATAATAGTAAAAATGGGCAAACTATAATTATTGTGTGTTTTCATTGGCAAAAATCACCCTTTCAAGGGTAATTTTATCAATAAAATAACTTTTGCTATTTTATTACAATACATCTGTTTCAACACACAATTTCATATCAAGAATCTTGTAAAACAAATACAAAAGCAAAATATTTTTTAATTCTATTTGCCATGCACACTATACATAAGCTGATGTTTCCACATTAATACATTCATCAAAAGAAATCTATTAATATTAATCTCCTTGCAAATATGGTCACTAATCACTCATTTCATATTAACAAGATGACACGTTAAAAACACCTGTGCCAGTGACATGTTAAAGGCACCCGGTTGGTGCTAGGAAGGGCATCCAGCTGTAGAAACCAAGCCAAAACAGACTGGAGTCTGGCACAGCTCCCCGGCTTGCCTGTCTTCAGTCAAATCGTCTAACCCATGCCAGCATGGAAAACGGATGTTAAATGATGATGATACAGTAACTAAGAAATATTCCCTGTGGGACTTAGTTATTCCCACTTATAGAACTAGAGCCAATTCTTTGGTTGAATGTCTGGGACAAAATATTTATCTGAATGAATTTAACTGTGATTAAATGTGTCTGTCTTGTTGATATAACACACAGTTCTTGCTGGAATATGCTACATATCTGTGGATAACAATTTTTAATGAATTTTGTAACATTAACTTGTGTACAAGCTATTGATTCTATATGATTAGTTTGTTTTTAGAATATTTTGGCTTAAACACTGATATTTACCCATAAATTTGTAAATAACTTTTATTTGTATTTAGTATTATTATATAATTGTTTTATATTCATTTTACTGATTTCTGATAATTTGTCTTTAATTTCAGCTGGTCTGAAAGCTGGGGTATTTGGCGCACTTGGTTTTGCTGCATTTTCTACAGCCATTGATTATTATTTACGTCACTAAATCTTGCCAAAACAAAGCTTCTGTTGTTGTTTTCTTTTTAGTGACACTTCTACTCACTCCATACCTTGAGGGTCCACCCTGACCTCATCACCACTATCTTTATCTCTCTCTCTCTTTCCAGCTCCACCTCTATCACTCCCACCCTCTCTTTATAATGTTGTGAGTAGTCATGTATCTCCTCTATGGGAGGAAATCTTTTCTGTTTTGGCTCCTTCTCTCATACTTTAACCATTCATCTCCTAGCATAAAACCACCTCTCTCTCTCTACTATAGCCCCACTCAGCCAAAGGGAAACTTAGTCTTGGTGACCTCACTAGTGTTGGCACCTCAAAAAAGTACCCAATATATGCTGTAAAGTGGTTGGCATTAGGAAAGGGATCTAGCCAGAGAAGAAACCATGCCAAAATAGACATTGGAGCATGATGCAGTCTCCAAACCATTTGATCCTGTCAATTCATCCAACCTATACAAGCATGGAATATGGACATTAAATGATGATGACTTTATCTTCAAATTAGTCAATCAAACATTAAAAAAGTCATTCAAACATTACAAATATTTACCTTTCTAGTGAGCATATTTCAGATTGTCTGAGGAAAGACACTCAGATAAGCCCTACTACTATTGCATATAATCTTGTTAAACTATGCACATTTTAATGGTACCAAATGTGCCAAAAAAGATTCACATAAGGAAAAAAATAAATACTAAAATACAGAATGGTGAGTCTTCAGTTTGTTTAATCTATTGTTTATGAAATTCATATTAAATTTATCATAGTTGTTTTGTTGTTTATATATATATTTTTGCACAAATTGAATGAATTTGAAAAACAGCATTTCTCTACCATATCGTGCCAGTGATACGTTAAAAACACTCGTGCCGGTGACACGTTAAAGGCACCCGGTACACTCTCTGGAGTGGTTCATGTTAGGAAGAGCATCCAGCCATAGAAACCATGCCAAAATGGACTGGTGTCTCTTGCAGCTCCCCTGCTTGCCAGTCTTCAGTCAAACTGTCTAACCCATGCTAGCATGGAAAATGGACGCTAAATGATGATGATGATGATTAGCAGCTTATCTCTTTATTCTATAAGTACTTATTTTATAATAACCATTCAAATGTAAAATAAGGCTGTTTGTTATGTTTTCAGTCAAATGAGTTGAACATAATTAAAATTGATAATTCAATATTTCATTTTTCTTGCACTTGCACATTACCCTGTTAACCCATTAGCATTTAAGCCAGCAACATCAGGCTCAAATATTCTACCAGTTTTGTGTTCAAACCAGTCAGATCCAGCCTCTCACACTGACCCTACAATGTCATTCTAAAAATAAACAATCACATCCTCAAAATCTCAAAGCTACGAGATAATGCATGATTAATTCAAAGCAATGTGAATAAATACGTGTTACATTTGACAGAGTAATCTGAATGCTAAAGGGTTTAATGAGAAGTAAGCAAGCATTATTTCAAGTCCTAAGACTCATAGGACTGGTTACCCAGTTTCCATGGTGTATAAGTGACCAAGATCACAACATTCCCACTGAATGGAACACCAGTCCAATGCAGCTGAGTGAAATGAAGTGTTTTGCTCAAGAACACAATGTACCACTCTGTCTGGAAATCAAAACTAATCTTGTGATCATGAGTGCAACACTGTAACCACTAGGTCACATACCTTCACATTAAATGAGAAACGTACTAAATATTCTCTCAGCTGCAGTTTGATTTTGGAGTATTTCTTTAAAGTAAATTACAATTTAATATTTGTGTTTTGGAGTAGTCTGCTTTGTTTCAATTCCAAGTTGTAACCATTTCTCACCACTTGCTGTCCTCAAGAGAATGAGCAATGTAAAAATCATTAAAAATCAGAACATCACACAATCTTATTTTTCTTCCACTATAAAGCTGACGTTTTGTGCTCATCTGAAAATCAAATAATTTTAAATCAACTATATTCAGAAGTTGAATCTCACAGAGGTGATGACAAGTGACTGATACTTTTGGCGATTTGCTGTTCTTGAGAAGACATGTCAAGCTAAGTAAAATCGTAGCCAGTGCTGGTGACACATGAAAGGTGCCAGTGACTTGTGTTGGTCACCTGTACTGGTGACGCGCTAAAGGCATCTGTGCCAGTGACATGTAAAAGACACCTAGTACACTCTATGGAATGGTTGGTGTTAGGAAGAGCATCCAGCGTAGAAACCAAGCCAAAACAGACTGGAGCCTGGTGCAGCTCTCCAGCTTACCAGTTCCAGTAAAATTGTCTAACTCATGCCAGCATGGAAAACAGTCGCTAAATGATGATGTTGATCATAACTACTTTAATTTGATATTTTTTGTCAGAAAGTACAGCTAAAAATCTTAATTTTAATATTAAATTTTGTTTTGTTACTTGTACATTATACAATTTCCTGTTTAGTATATATGTTTATATGTAAGAAATTATTATGTTAGATAAGGCATTTTATATCCATGTTTTATGAGGCATTCAAACTACATATTATGTTTTGATGCATTTTGTTTAGAAGACAAATGTTCATAGAAAAAGGCTTCTATTGAATCATCATCATCCTTTAATGTCCGCTTTCCATGCTGGCATGGGTTGGACGGTTTGACCAGAGACAGCAAGCCAGGTGGCTGCACCAGGTTCCAGTCTGATTTGGCTTGGTTTCTATAGCAGGATGCCCTTCCTAGCGCCAACCACATTACAGTGTATGCTGGGTGCACGTGTCACTGGCACTGGACTCTCAGCGCTACTGCTTTTATGTGGCACTGTCACGAGTGCTTATGTGGTACCACACAGGTGATTGGTTACTAAGAAGCGGCTTCATCAAGTCCTGTTGCTAAGAACGGTCGTGTCGAGAGTCCTGTTGCCAAGAACGGCCGCGTTGAGAGTCCTGTTGCTAAGAAGCGGCCGTGTCGAGAGTCCTGTTAAGAAGCGGCCGTGTCGAGAGTCCTGTTGCTAAGAAGCGGCCGTGTCGAGAGTCCTGTTGCTAAGAAGCAGCCGCATCGAGAGTCTTGTTGCTAAGAAGTGGTTGCATCAAGTCATGCGTTAAAAAGTGGCCACGTTGAGAGTCCTGTGGCTAAGAAAAGCAGCCGAGTCGGGAGTCCTGTGGCTAAGAAAAGCGGCCGAGCCAGGAGTCCTGTGGCTAAGAAAAGTGGCCGAGCCAGGAGTCCTGTGGCTAAGAAAAGCATCCGAGTCGAGAGTCAAAGACATTTCTAGAAGTACAAGGTGCCAAAGAGATGTAAAATATGATTCTCAAATATTTTGGTGTGGTAATAGCACAATAAGAATCAACAACGCAATAGGTGAGAAGTTTGGTGTAAAGTTAGGTGTTCACCAGGGTTCTGTTTTGAGCCCTTTGTTGTTTATTATTGTCCTGAAGGCTCTTTCGAGAGAATATAGAAATGGTTTACCATGGGAATGTCGTATGCTGATGATTTAGCAATCATCGCAGAGACTTTGGAAGAACTAGGCGCTAGATATGCTGCATGGAAGAATAGTA